>CAJQUN010000443.1:0-458786 GCA_907163345.1 Haberlea rhodopensis
ACATGCATAAAGCGAATATAATACACGAAAAGGGATTACCGATAACAGCGAAATCAATCTGATGGCGGTGATCCTCGAGTCAATCAACCTGACCAGATCTCAAGCCCGCACCAGTGCTAGTGTGATGGCGGCTATTCCATGAGATGAAGTGTATTGAATGGTCTAACTCAACCCTAAAGAGGAATGTTATATTTATAGTGTTATTGATTTAACTAATTGGGCTTGGGTCCATAAAGCCCATCGGGCCAACGTTTGGCTTGCTGGGCATTTATGCTACAATCTCCCACTTGCCCAAAAGCCAACACAAAACTCCAAACTCATAATCCAAGTAACTCAATCCAATTGAATAACTTGATGTACTACTAATGTACATAATTATGAGACATAAATTATCAAACGTTTTAATTTAGAACTTTCTATAAATGAAACATTTTCAAATATAGAAACTCCACTAAAGGAGGAGCTTTCAAAAATTAAATTCATCTTTTCTAAATCACTCAATTTGAGCACTTAACATTTAAGTCTCAATTCTCATCAATAGATCGGCGGCCGGTTGATTGTGACCCAACGAGGCTCAAGTGTATCATAGCAGTAGGATCACAACCTTTGTGATTTTAGAAGTCAAGCAACTTCTTTGGGCTTACCCTAAATGCCCCATTGTCAATTAAACTCCTTTAATAGACAATTACAGAAATATAATTCCAGCAACAACCTACCGATCATGGGTAGCGCCTAGCATCTGCGCTTCACGAAGACCTAGATACAAATGACTAGCAACGTACGAGAACCTGTCAGCCATAGTTAGCGTGCAGTACATTCCTTTCACTCAATATGTCCTAGTTGAATCAAGGGCATTGGTGGATCGAGACCCCTTATGATTTCAATAACTATGTATTTGTTTCACGTTATATGATTCCTTGTGTGCGTATATGAAAAACTCGTTTTTCACAAGCACTACCCACTCTGGCCAGAGATCCCTCGAATCATATATAGAAAAACACATAGGACATCCTGGTTCATCAAGACCAGTGGTGAATCCCCAACGACAATCATAGGTCTCTGACAGCATCACTGAATACCCAAAATAATGACTTTATGACCCACACGTGATCAGTCATTAAATCAAAGTAAACAGCTATCTATCAAGACCTCAATGACGCCGAGTCATGAGGAGTAATGGTGCACAACTATGACTAGAAACTCTATACTTGACAAATGGTAACCACTTATAGAATTCCGAGTAGGGTCGTTCAGTGAACTCATTCTAATGAGCACCTATCATGTGTGCTGACTTCTCCAAGCCAACACCGATGAAACGCGGCGCACTACAATAGACACATCATGAATACCAGTCTCTAACGAGCATATATCGATATCCATTCTCGAAGGCTCATCGACCAGGAACATTTAGAAATCACAGTCGAGAAGTATTTCATGTCACCATCATATGCGTAACCACATTCTATGGACTATCAATCTCAAGGACTTCATCAATGCATCAAGATGCATGGGTAAACAGATGAAGAAGTGCCATATATATAATATTCAAACAAAGATCTGTCATAATAAGATTACAGGTACAATCATCAACTATTGATTTACTTAATCATGTATGACAACAATATCTTTCACTTTCCCAAAGCCAACTACTCATGTGTCTTAAGACCATCTTCCCAAGATGTCTAACAGACACCAATCATTGTAAATGCTTTGTCAGTGGATTCACTATATTTTTCTGTTGAAGCGATTCTCTCGATAATAATGTCGCGTCTACCATCTCTCTCATAGATAGTATTTTCTCAATATATATTTGGATCTGATGAGATCTTGGCTATTCATAATAGCTCAAATGTTACACAGTACAGAGACTGTGTCAACTGCACTAGAAATTACACCCAACTCTTGGATTAAATTTCTTATCCAAACTGCCTCTTTGCTGCATCGTATGCTGCAATGTATTCAGCTTCAGTGGTGGAATCCAATGTGGTGTCTTGCTTGGAACGTTTCCAAGAGACATCACCATCATTGAGCTTAAATACAATTCCGACCATCGATATGGTATCATCTACATCCAATTTAAAAAACCAGCAGCAGCTTAGCCTTCAACTTTTATTTCTCCACTTACAGATCCAAAAACCATGAACATATCATAAGTTCTTCATAAGAACTTGAAGATTATTTTCATAGTTTTCCAGTGACCTTCACCGGGATCTGTCTGATGTCTGCCCATTACTCTAAGAACATACATCAGGCCAAGTACATACCATAGCATACAGTATGCTATTAAAAATAGAAATAAGGTACCAATGTCACCTTTTCTCTCTCCTCATCAATCTTAAGACCATTGACTCGAGAGATGAATACTATGACATATTATGAAGTAACTCATTTTCGACTATTCTATGCTAAAGCCTTTAGCACAGTGTTTATGTACGTAGATTGAGAGATCTCAAGCATCCTTTAGATCTATCCCTATAGATCCTTATGCTAAGCACTTATGACGCTTCTCTCAATCTTACATGGAGAAATTAGTAGATAATCATGCTTTAATTGATTAATCCAATACCATTCACAATGAGCATGATATAATCGACTTAAAGCATCACAAATGTAACCATGCTCCTACTAACCCTTTTGCACACACATGTCACTTCCGGATTTTTTAACAAACCAAACACTTTGATGATGTTATGAAAACGGAAGTTCAAACTTCGAGATGCCTTCTTAGGCCCATAAATGGACCTCTGGAGTTTGAAAACATTTTTCTCACTACAAGAAGTTGTAAACACATTTGGCTGCTACATTTCTACCTCAATGCCACCACTGAGAAATGTTGTGTTCACATCCATTACTCATATCTCATATTCATAATATAAAGATATAACTAATAAAATCTAAATAGACTATAGCATCATAACCGATGAAAATTTTTCTCATAAACAACTCTTTGCCTATGAGAATAATCGTTTCTCACCAGTCAAGCTTTGAAGGTCACTACCTTCCCATCCACTTCAAGCTTCACTTGTAAATCCATGCAGCCAATGGGAACAATTCCCCAAAGATGATCTACTAAGGCCATACCTTATTGGAGTACATGGAGTCCATTTTAGATTTCATGGCATCTTGCCAATGTCTCGAATCAATACCTGACATCGCCTCCCTTGAAAGTCCAAGGATCATATCCATGGTCTATTTCTTTACTACTTTCAAGGAGTAGATTCATTCTATCAGGAGCTCTTGGAAACATTTTCAAATCTCCTTTGTGTGTGTAAATCAAAGGTGTGATTGACTAAATTAATTTCACCGTTTTCACTTTTCTAGTGGTTTGTGGTTCTTGAACCCTTTCAAGTTATATTATTTGTCATCCTTTCTAATAGAAACATTTTCTCTAGAAAAGATTGCACTTGCAAAACAAACTATTTGCCTGCAATTGATAATATAAATTTCCACAAAATAACATAAGATGGATCAACTATCCAACTCATCTCCAACTGGCTGCTTCACATAAGCAGAACAATCTCAAAAAATTTGGATTATTTTTCAGTCCATATCGTATATGGAGTTTTTGGTCACTGCATTGGTATGAATTATGTTCAACAAATATGTAACTTTAGAGAGTTACTCAAGGAGAATCACATTCTCTTTAAGATAACTCAACATCCCATTGCACTAACATTTAGTGCTCAACATATATCCATATGAATCAAATTCAATGAACATTCAGCACATGCTAAATATATGTTGGATTTAATCATTCTTTTTATATTCTTTGAATATAATCATACTAATCATTCATAAGTTCACCAGATTCAATAAAACATGTATTCTTAAAAATACTGCAAATCACATTCGCATATTTAAAAGAATATCATTCTCTATCAAAATAGGAACAATGTTCATGATTAAATCTAGAACAAATAAATAATTGCTCAAATCAGTTCCTAACCAGTTCAAGATTTTATATTAAATAAATGTTTCAAATAGCCTTTGCAACAACTCTTGCTACAATGCTTAGCCTCAGGTAGGTTTCACCTTCCTAGGGCTCTCTACTTCTTCTAATCACATGCAACTCTTTGCAAAAATGCGAGCATAAATGGCATCATATACAAAGAAGTAGAACCAATATAAACATTTAATTTTAATATATAACATACCCTTTCTAGAACACTTCTAGTCTAGGTATTCCTTACAAACTAGTGACCAGCAGTGAAAACATAGATGCCTCTCCTTTCTTAGTTGCTACTATATCATTTTTCGTCTTTGAGGTTGGGAACCATTTCCCTTCCTCTTCTTTATCCTTGAACTCTTCCTACCATTGGAAGAAGATTCGACAAGAAGAACACGTTTCTCCTTTTGAATCAAGGACTCATGAGTTTCCAACATTTTGACTATAAGATCAAATCTACAGCCAGTTAATGAGGATTTGTCACATTCAGATTTTCCAATTTCTCAACAAGAGTTATTTTTCTTACACCATGCTCATAGACCAAAGCCCCATCTCGCATGTGAAATGAAATAGTTCTTTTGAAACCACGAGTCTCAGTAATCGCGTCTGTTCACCAAACAACATTTGTAGGTGTTGGAAAATATCAGCAATGTGAACGAATTTCCCATATCTGTGTTGAAAACTCATTGGTGACATTGATGCTATCATATAGCACCTAGTCTAGAGATCATCGTCCCATCACTTCTCAAGTGTGGCGATCTCTTCATGAGACGAACCGGGAGACACTTCAACAGGAGGCTCTCACCAAGGGTATATAGCAACCTTTTAGAAGCAAGCACTTTAAAATTAATACTCAATCAGAATAATTTGGTGCGGTTATTTTGTTTGTATCGAGAATTGATGCAATCGGATTCACGGCAATCACAATACTGAGAATAAACAGAAAATACATGCAAACCGTTTGATTATTAATTAATTCAAAAACTATGGACTTTAGTTATTGAATGCTCCCACTAAATTTTTTGAATTCGTCACCCTCATGACAAATGAACGGAAAATCGTATTTTCTTAGTGAGCTTGGAGTCCAACTAGCTCATGATAGCCCCGGGCGAGGGTCCAGCCGACCTCATGATACTAAAGGTAGCTCACAATTGCATCATATGCAACCCCCAAGATATTCGTCTCGTGATTGACATAACCCTACGGAGGCAGGCCAATTATGCCTTCTCACGTCAAACTAACCCATCCCACGGATGGTAATGTTCGCCAATAAGACCCCACGAGGGTGAGTAATCCTTAAAGGTTAACAGAACCCTATCCATAATTAAGTGGCAGTTAAACACACAGCTTTCCCATGCCAGATGCCCCCCACGAGGGTGAGACAGACACCTGACACAAGTAGCGTCTCATGGCTTAACTGTTGATGGAAGACAGGAAGCAACAAACTCCTTTGAGCTCCCTTTACAGTTTGATATTAAAAATTTTTGAATCATATTCAAAAGAGGGATTTAATAATATTTTAAAATCTCATCAAGTACTTGTTTGTTTGTTTGCCGGATTCATGCAACTATGTTTTATTCATGCAGTCATATGTATTAATAAAACATACAAACAAACATTTATCATACATCATATGCATAATAAAAATAAATATGGACGATTACGGCCTTTTCCTAATTGATCCACGTGAGCCATACATGGATCACAAGTCTGTCTAAGGTGATGCAGGTATGTAATGCAATCCTATTACATTTTGCTTCCATTATACATGTCTTGATTCTTGGTGCTCCATCTTCAATCTCGATCTCCCACTAATTCTAATGATTTTACATTAAAATCGTGCAAACAAGAGAATAGGGATACAAATCCGGGGTGGGATACATCAGAAAATAGAGAGAGCAGGCTCGCAGGCCCGATACAAAAATCACAATAATAATGAAACAATAAAAACCTAAACATTCACCTAAACACATTGGTCAATGCCCGTAATCATCCATCATGCAATCACAATATATGTAATTAAACATTAAACTAAACAATACATCATATGTAATTGTACTAATTACATCATATGTAATTAGAGCGCAATAATTAATTTATTCTATCGTTTCCCACTAATCGCATCATTAATTGAAAATAAAATTAATAAATTAAATAAAACCATTTTATTTAATTTCTAATTAATTAAATTTCAATTAATTGGTAAAACCTCTATTTTACCTTTAATCATATTAATCGAAAATAAAATTAACAAACTAAATGAAATACTTTCATTTAATTTCTAATTAATTAAATTATCAATTAACTGGTAAAATCACTATTTTACCTCAAATCATAATATTAGTAAAAATAAAATTAATAAATTAAATGAAACATTTTCATTCAATTTTCAATTAATTAAATTTTCAACTAATTGTAAAATCTCCATTTTACACTTAATAAATTAAAATCACATTTTTAATAAATTAAGTAGTATGATTTATTATTTCAAAAATACTATCCGGATAAAACATCTAAAATAACATAAAAAATTTATGGACTCCAAACAATTTGGACCCAAAATTAAATGCAATTTCAACCCCAAAAATTACCCTATTTTCGGATATATGAAAAAGTTTTTTTTTTTATTTTTTTTTATAATTTCCGAAAAACACTGTTCATGGTCTCCCCCCAAATTCGAAATTAGGGTTTAGGGTTTGGCTAGGGTTTAGCGCCGCCCCCTTGCTCGCCAGCCCACGCCGCCGCCCTTGCTCCCTTCACGTCGCACATCCTGCCTCGTTTTCGTCACCCGCAACAATTTTACAAGGGACGTTCGTGCGGCAGATGCTTGCATGAATTTTCGTCTGCAACAAGACCCAGAAGAACACGCGCAAGCCTGGTCACGGAACCCTTCCGCGATTCTTGCTCTGCGCCTGTTTCTGGTTCGCGATTTGCAGAACAACCATCTCCGCGGCGCGCACGGCGGCAGAGAACATTTCTCCCCGTGTGCCGCCGCCGGTCCGCGGCCTGTAGCCGTCCATGGTGGCGATCGGAACAGTAACCTTGGGTCTCCATTAAAACACTTTTTAATGCATTTTCTATATTTTCCGGATCATATAATTTCTGAAATTCAAACATGATTAATATCGATAGGAAACGATCCAACAAAATTAATTATCAAATATACAAATCAAAGCGCAACCTGGCTCTGATACCACTGTTGGGTTTCCGTACCCCGGCGCCAGATCCAAACGCAGCGGAAATAATACAGTAAATAGATCTGACCCAGGGACGGATCGATCGCGCCTGATTCATATATTAACATGCATAAATCGAATATAATACACGAAAAGGGATTACCGATAACAGCGAAATCAATCTGATGGCGGTGATCCCCGAGTCCAATCAACCTGACCAGATCTACAAGTCTGCACCAGTGCTAGTGTGATGGCGGCTATTCCATGAGATGAAGTGTATTGAATGGTCTAACTCAACCCTAAAGATGAATGTTATATTTATAGTTTTATTGATTTAACTAATTGGGCTTGAGTCCATAAAGCCCATCGGGCCAACGTTTGGCTTGCTGGGCATTTATGCTAACAGACTTTGTGTTGGTAAGAACTTGTGTACGCAACATTAAGAGTATATTAAAATAGAAAGAATAATAAAAAACATTAAGAGTATAATTGATGGCAATGTTAATATTCCTTGCCTTAAGGCTCCAATCACATTGTGGGTGAATACTCGAACATTGACAGCTGCAACGACCTCCATTGCTGTCAATCACTATTTTGACGAGCTAAAATTGAAGATTCTGCATTCAAAATTATAGGTAAAATAATTTTGTGAAGAAATTCACCAGAGATAAGCAAAGTTTGAGAACTTTTTACTCCTAACATGTTTTAGGGATATCAATTACTCAACCATTGAATTGGAACTTTGCCAATAATCTCATTTTTTTTCCTCTTTATCTTAAATCATATTAGCTTGTCTTGATGACCATCATGAAATCTAATCATTCGGCTTCGAAGTTAAATCACAATTTGATAAAAGTGAAAAATAAAATCACTCCATTCTAGTCCATCTTACTCACATCTATTGGAAAATGGAATATTGTTGCAGATGTCCTAGTGAACATGGCTTTAAAATAGAGATGGTTTCAATTATTCTCAAAATAAACTTCCAAATAGCATCAAAGCTCTTTGCAAGATGGATCGGATATAATGCTTATAGTTACGTATCTCTTCCAGGATCACTTAAGGTGCATTTGACTGGGATGATTTCAAATTAAATTAAATACATACCACTTGTTTGAACTGAACACTCTTGAAATCCATGAATCTGAAATTCATTCATTTATATTTTTAACATATTTTTAATTAATATAATAGATTTCAAATTTCTACAAAATAGAGTCATTTGAAATCTTTTTCTCAAATCTTTTTCTCAACTCCAATTATTTACATCTAAATGTAGTATTAGTGATTTTGGATCTTTTCTTTATTGTGCTTTGTAATCTTGGTAGACTAATATATTTCAGTTACTGGGAGATTTCTCGGATAATGCATGGTTGTTTACTAATTATTCGCCATCCAAGCTACTAAAATTTGTGTATTCTCTAGAGTTGTAAATATAGAGCTAAACTCTTATGATGTCATAGGCTGAAAAACCAAGAAAAGAAAGAACTATGAAAAATCAGCAATCAGTCGGTAGCTGTTGTGGAAGCGTTGAGGAGAAACAACAAAGTAATTAGCTATATCAAAAAATGGGGGGATCGGAAAACGAAGCCCCCCTCAAAACTGATCTAAGTAGAAAGGAAAGTAACCCTCAAGGGGAATGTGAGACCGAAAGCCATGGGTAGGAGCAATAATAGAGATATCATTGGGAAACTCCCATTTGGCTCGATCTGGGAGACGTGATGGCTGGAGCGAACCATCGATTCAAAGATATCGAACAAAGGGACCCTGGCTTCCACCAAGGTCTGTTCAGTTTCATTCCTGCTCATTCTCCCTCCGAAGAGCCGAAGAACCAGAAGAACTACATGTCTCTTCGCTGTCCGAGGAGGAAAAAGGAAGAGGGGGAGAGTTGAAGCCCTCTCCACCATGTATGTACCATACTAGTCGATCTCCCACATCGAGGAATTGGTTGTATTAGCAAATTGAAGCAAACAATTAAATGAAAGGATATGGCTTTGTATTTATAGGGCAAGATAGTCGAACCGTTGAGAGATCAACACAATTTATTAAAATCAGATAAATGGTCATAGAAAGCCTCGGGAAACCAAACATCTGAAGTATCGTTTAAATTTTGGCGGGAAAGTTAAGCGGCAAAAAAGTCGCAAGCAGAAACAAACTCTAAATTTTACCCGAAGATGATAAACCAAGGCCTCATCATTGCTCGCCTTGCTTTACCTCAGGGGGTGAGGTGATCATAGGCTGAATGTGTTTCCTCGGGTAAAATCCTCTGCAAAGTCCGAACACAGAATACCCGAGCAGAGAAGACAAAAACCTGAGCAGAAAAGACAGTACACGAGCAGATGAGATGTCTGCTCGCTCCACTTTGTCAAACAACAGTGGAAGACCCGTGCATAATGGCCAGACAACAAAGATGGATGAACGTGAGTTTATAGTTGACCGCTTTATTTTTAAACAAAAGATATTTCAAAGAATGGTTTGAAGCGATTCTACCGCAAGTGCACGGTTGTCAAGTTTTAGTATAGTGAAAATTAAGTACAGGTTGTCGAATCCACATGGACTAACGTATAAGTACCAAATAAGATTAATAAAATTATATTTAGCCTATGATAAAAGGAGTTTGATTTACTAGAACTAAATTAAACTAAAGAATAAAGAATTAAACTAGAAACAATGAATAGAATGGTTCCGGAAATGCGAAGGTAAGTCACTCGAGAAAATTATCAAGCTCGTCGTTCAATTATATTATCTCTACTGATTCAACGGAATTCTCAAATTATCACTCAATTGATTTTAAAGGTGAAAGGTTTTCACTATTATTCGATACACTCTCTCGAGCTGTAACGAAACTAACAATAAATTAGAACAAGTCACTCTCGTGCACCTATTTACTAATTCAAAGTTGCTTAAATTATCAAAACCTATTAACTCTAAATCTTTCGATTTCAAGTTCTCACGTATGCGATATCATCTCTCGATCTCAATCGTAACATACATCATAAATTAATGGAGCGTGTTACAGCGTTATCTCTCGATCTCGGCTGTAACCCTCAAATTCAATCAAAGCTAGCTAGACTTTGATCTACACAAGCAATTAATCTATGAACAATAACTATCAATGCGCTCAAATACCAATGAATCAATATATCAAACACAACGAACTAAAACTTCAATAATATAAACCAAATTCAATTCAAATCAAATACAGATGAGTTTTCTTGTCTCTCGACCTCAAAAACAACAAATGAAAATGAAAATCAAATAAATGAGAGTTCAGAAATACGATAAACGATGGATGAATCCGTGCGTTGCACCGTGATTTCTTCTCTTGTTCCTTCCTTGCACTCCGGAAGAGATTGGCTCGACTTTGGACGAAGAACGGAGATTGGATCTCCTTGGCGGCGTTGGGCGGCGGCTCTTTGACCTAGAAATTGTCTGATATTCTCTCTAAATTTCGTCTAATATCCTCCTTTTTGAATTGTGGAAGAGATCCCCCCTTAATAGCCCTCCAAAATCACGATAAAAAAGGAAAATAAAATCTTCAGATTTCGCGTCTCGATCGATCGAGAATTTCACCGATCGATCGGTGCACTGTTCACATCAGCCTTTTTCACTCACTGCCTCGCTCGATCGATCGGGATTTTCCACCGATCGATCGAGAATTTGAAAATTTCAGCTCCGAGGTTACTGCCTTGCTCGATCGATCAATATTTCCACCGATCGATCGAGACTTCAAAAATTCTGATTCTTGCTTCTGGCTGGCTCGATCGATCGAGACTAAATCTCGATCGATCGAGATCTGAAAAGATCATCTTCTTCATTTTCTCATCTTTTATGCCTCGATTTCGCCCGTTATCTTCATATAAGCTCATTTCTTCCACTTCCGATCTAATTTCCTGAAACAAACGAATAAACACCAAAAAACATAATATCATCCAGGAAAAAGTACGGAAAATGAGAAGAAATTACAGTTAAAATCACTCAAAATCTAAGCCTATCAACTCCCCCAAACTTAGACTTGATCGTCCTCGAGCAAGCAATAAACTCAAAAAGAAAAGTTAAACTCGATACTAAGCATGAATCATCTTTACAACATATGTAACAGCCCAGAAATCCTACTTACACATCAATAGAAGTCAATCAACATTTAACAAGAAGCATTTTCTCCTAAGTTAAACAATACATCGCAACATCGGAACGTGCGTGTGTGCTATTGTCAAACATGAGTTACATATATATCTTTAACATCAACATGTGCCATATTAACTCCTAGTCAAGATTACTTTGAAATACTCTACAAGTTTACTATCCAGCACTTCTCCACTAATGTAATTGTTCCCTAGACTTGGATCAAAAGGTCTTAAAAGCTTATAACGTTAGGCCTTTTGGTGTCGGCTTCAAAGAAAAGATAGGATGAATTCAAAGAAGAGAGTATAACAAAATCAGTTCAACTATTTTTTTTTTTTTTTGAGCTTCTCTTCAACTTTTTTCTAGCCTTGGCCACTTTGGGTCTTATTTTGAATTTTTCTTTTCAAGGCTTTTCTCTACAACTTTTCTTTTTCTTTACTCATTCTTTTGTTCCTTTTGAACTCGTTTGCATATAACAATTCTGTGCAATGAATGAGATTCATTATACTCTCCTAGGGGTAGGTAAAAATTTTCTTTTAGGCTCAAACCAAGGTGGGTATAATGAGTTTCCAAGAATGTCGAATGGGGGTCTAATCATATGCAATGCATATACCATTCTTTTTCAATAAGGCTCAAAAGGGGACACTAAGGATATAATATATAACAGGTAGGCTTGAAAGGCTCAAACGGTCCAAAGATCGCCTAAATCATCTCCAAGTCTAGTTCCTAATTATAAATTTCGCCTCAAAGTGCTTTCAACTAAACTGTAAAGTTATCTAAGATACTCAAGACTCATCATAGTTAACACAAGTTTTCAATTTAATCAATACATACTTCACTCAATCATGACTCAATAAGTGCTCAAAATATTCCTCAGTTTTGACATGTAGTTAACAAAGGATATATACAAACAAGTTAAGCATTTCCATGACTCCTATCTAGATGAGGATTAATTTCATCATGTATTACCGTTGCAATTCCAACTCATCAATTCTCAAGAATAACTCAATAAAAAAAAATTTTGTTGGTAATGCTCAAGGACGAATTAGTCTCAACATCATGCAGTCATGCAAGGTAGGGAAACAAAACAAGTAGCAAGATGTGCAAAAGCAAGGTATATGTACAAATACTCAAAAACCCCCCCAAACTTAGCATGTGAATTACCCTCAATGAACAAGAAAAATAAATGCCAAGGCAAAGACACATACCATGATGACGATCGTCACTGATCGTCATCCTCATCATGCTCCGGAGGGGGGACTGGGTAGTGGTGCTCCTCGCCACACACGGATCCATGCTACAAAATAAAAATAACAAACTCAATAAAACTAAACTTCAGAAAAAGAAAGAGAAACACAGGGAATAAGAATAAGTTCTTGATTTATAGTCCCAAGCTGGACTGTCACCTCCTTGTCTTCATCAATTTGATGGCTCCTTCGGATTCTTTACAGAATCACTCGGGAGCGTACCTTGCGTCCTCCCAGATATCAACGTGGCCAATTGCCCTATCTGCACTTCCAAATTTTTGATTGATGCATCTTGATTCTGCATCCTCACCTCTGTTGATGAAATTAGCTTCGCCATCAATTCCTCCATACTCGGCTTTTGTGTGAACCCGGCCTGCGGTTGAGGGTTCAACACATTTTCTTGATTCGACCACCTCAAATTCGGGTGGTTCCTCCACGGTTGGTTGTAATTCGAGTAGGAATTATTGGGTGGCCTGTTACCTACAAAATTAACAGCTTCAACGGATTGGTTAAATTGATTACCTGCCTGGCACTCGATGCTAGGATGACCGCCTCCACACAGCTCACAGAAAATAGTTTGGGCCTGCATTGCTGCTGCTCCCATGCTGTCTATCTTCCGGTTCATGGCTTCTAATTGAGCCGAAAGAGCAGTGATCTCGTCCACTTGATGGACTCCCATTGGTTTCTGCGGCGTGCTCCTCTCAGATTGCCACTGATAGCTGTTGCACGCCATTTCCTCCAACAAGCTATATGCTTCTTCCGGCGTCTTTCTCATTATGGATCCCCCAGATGCTGCATCAATCATGGAACGGTTAGCAGAAAATAAACCGTTATAGAATGTTTGTACCTGCAGCCATATGGGTAGACCATGGTGTGGGCATCTCCTCAACAACTCCTTAAACCGATCCCACGCTTCGTATAAAGTTTCGGGGTCAAACTGACCAAAAGTCGTGATATCGTTCCGCATCTTCGCCGTCTTGGAAGGGGGAAAGTACTTTGACAAAAACGCCTTTGTCATCCCCTCCCATGTTGTGATAGAACCTGCAGGTAAAGAATTCAACCATGCCTTAGCTTTGTCTCGTAATGAAAAGGGAAAGAGTCTTAACCTGATGGCATCGTCAGAGACGCCATTGTGTTTGAATGTATCACAAATCTCCAAAAAGTTGGAGATGTGATTATTCGGGTCATCAGTCGCTGCTCCCCCAAACATCACCGAGTGCTGAATCATTTGTATGATTGCCGGCTTGATCTCAAAATTGTTTGCTTGAATCGTCGGCCTTGTAATACTCGACAACGATCCATGAAATGCGGGTTGTGCAAAGTCCATCATCGATCTAGGGTGCTGTGCTTCATAATTCTCAGCCATTTCTCGAGCTTCTCGTAATCTTCTTAGTAACGTTCTCTCTATCTCTGGATCAAAAGGCTCGAGAAAGGGTTCCTCTCTTCTATGCATGCACTAAAGAACCGATTCCTGTACAAAATAGACAAAAGGAGACAACAAAAATGCACAAAATTATTCACAAATATCAACAAAAGAAAACAAAGAAAACAAAAATGCAATAATAAAAGAATTAGCTAAATTACAATTAACTAATCTCGTATGATATTATACAGATTAGTCCCCGGCAACGGCGCCAAAAACTTGACCGCTTTATTTTTAAACAAAAGATATTTCAAAGAATGGTTTGAAGCGATTCTACCGCAAGTGCACGGTTGTCAAGTTTTAGTATAGTGAAAATTAAGTACAGGTTGTCGAATCCACAGGGACTAACGTATAAGTACCAAATAAGATTAATAAAATTATATTTAGCCTATGATAAAAGGAGTTTGATTTACTAGAACTAAATTAAACTAAAGAATAAAGAATTAAACTAGAAACAATGAATAGAATGGTTCCGGAAATGCGAAGGTAAGTCACTCGAGAAAATTATCAAGCTCGTCGTTCAATTATATTATCTCTACTGATTCAACGGAATTCTCAAATTATCACTCAATTGATTTTAAAGGTGAAAGGTTTTCACTATTATTCGATACACTCTCTCGAGCTGTAACGAAACTAACAATAAATTAGAACAAGTCACTCTCGTGCACCTATTTACTAATTCAAAGTTGCTTAAATTATCAAAACCTATTAACTCTAAATCTTTCGATTTCAAGTTCTCACGTATGCGATATCATCTCTCGATCTCAATCGTAACATACATCATAAATTAATGGAGCGTGTTACAGCGTTATCTCTCGATCTCGGCTGTAACCCTCAAATTCAATCAAAGCTAGCTAGACTTTGATCTACACAAGCAATTAATCTATGAACAATAACTATCAATGCGCTCAAATACCAATGAATCAATATATCAAACACAACGAACTAAAACTTCAATAATATAAACCAAATTCAATTCAAATCAAATACAGATGAGTTTTCTTGTCTCTCGACCTCAAAAACAACATATGAAAATGAAAATCAAATAAATGAGAGTTCAGAAATACGATAAACGATGGATGAATCCGTGCGTTGCACCGTGATTTCTTCTCTTGTTCCTTCCTTGCACTCCGGAAGAGATTGGCTCGACTTTGGACGAAGAACGGAGATTGGATCTCCTTGGCGGCGTTGGGCGGCGGCTCTTTGACCTAGAAATTGTCTGATATTCTCTCTAAATTTCGTCTAATATCCTCCTTTTTGAATTGTGGAAGAGATCCCCCCTTAATAGCCCTCCAAAATCACGATAAAAAAAGAAAATAAAATCTTCAGATTTCGCGTCTCGATCGATCGAGAATTTCACCGATCGATCGGTGCACTGTTCACATCAGCCTTTTTCACTCACTGCCTCGCTCGATCGATCGGGATTTTCCACCGATCGATCGAGAATTTGAAATTTCAGCTCCGAGGTTACTGCCTTGCTCGATCGATATATATTTCCACCGATCGATCGAGACTTCAAAAATTCTGATTCTTGCTTCTGGCTGGCTCGATCGATCGAGACTAAATCTCGATCGATCGAGATCTGAAAAGATCATCTTCTTCATTTTCTCATCTTTTATGCCTCGATTTCGCCCGTTATCTTCATATAAGCTCATTTCTTCCACTTCCGATCTAATTTCCTGAAACAAACGAATAAACACCAAAAAGCATAA
Source organism: Haberlea rhodopensis (assembly GCA_907163345.1). Lineage (NCBI taxonomy): Eukaryota > Viridiplantae > Streptophyta > Magnoliopsida > Lamiales > Gesneriaceae > Haberlea > Haberlea rhodopensis. The sequence continues at coordinate 15,630 of CAJQUN010000443.1, forward strand.
TATCATCCAGGAAAAAGTACGGAAAATGAGAAGAAATTACAGTTAAAATCACTCAAAATCTAAGCCTATCAATAGTCCATGGATTTCTCGGACACGTATGGAGCCAACCGTGCAACGATTGGCCTATCATGCTTCGGATTTGACGCAACTTAACTTCTTAAGATGGCACTATAAACACTGGACTTGAATCACCTAGAAGGGGATTGGAACCATTAACACAGAAAGCAAAGCATTCTGAGAGGAATATACTATCGATGACTTCCTGTCAAATAATAAAAATCATTCATTTGTTCTTTTTATTCGATTACTTGCACTAGAACACTATAATCACATTTGTTTGTATTGGAAATTTATATTGCCCATTGTTTTGTTGGAAAAAATGCTTAATGAATTATAAATTAAGCATTGAAGACCAAAAGAAGTGTATTGGAGGCCGCGATCGATCGCCATATATTGGCCCAATAGATCGCGAATATGGAAAATAAAGCACCGGAATTCTACCAGGCACAATCGATCCCGGCTCCAGGTGCGATCGATCGCGCCTGACAGTGTGTGACAATAAAGGGCGCAAATAAAAGGGCGCGAAGATCGATCGCGCCCATCGCGCCCATTGGGCGATCGATCGCGCCCTAAATAGATTTCTGTATGGGTGTGTCCCTTCACGTTTTGATGCGTTTTTTTATGAATTGGTGCCTCCAATTGGTGTCCCTATGTGACATTACTTGGTCTAATATATAAAGGATTTCCCTTGGTTGAATTATAGATTTGATTTTCGGAAATCATATCACATTCAAGAGCAAAATCTTGTGCATTTTGTTCATCATAATCATGTCCAAGTTTGAGTGCTTTCAAACCTTTGTGGTTTGTGGATTTGTGACTTGAAGTGCTCCTATCACAAATCATAGTTGTTATATCTTCGGAGACAAATTGCCAATTGAACTGTTAGCACCGTAGCGGTGCAATATAATCTTAAGGACGGAGATTCTAAATCTCGCATCGACATTCCTACTACAAAGTCAGTTGTTATTTTTTGCTTGCTACCTTCCTAAGATACACATCCAGTAAATTTTGTATAACAATCTTAAGATAATATCAACGACAATGGCTTATTCTAGTACCACAACGACTCACGTACATCATGTTGAAATGCCAGAGAAGTTCAATGGAAATGACTTCAATCGGTGACAACAAAAGATGTTGATTTACTTGACAACCTTGGGGCTGGCAAGGTTCCTCAATGAGGATGCGCCTACCGTCATGTAGAGTGAAACTGACAACCAAAAGAGGGATGTGGTTGATGCGTGGAATCAAAGCGTTGGACTAGACAACACATTGTACAATGTGTATTGTCTAATTAAGACGACCAATGAATTGTGCAATCCTTGGAGAAAAAGTATAGATCTGAGGATGCCGACATGAAGAAAGTCATTGTTGGGCGATTCCTGGATTTTAAAATGGTTTGACACAAATCCGGTGATAATGAAAGCGCAAGATTTGCAAGTAATCATGCACGAAATTCAAGCGAAGGGAATGGTACTCAGTGATTCATTCCAACATGCCGCAATGATTGAGAAATTGTCACCATCATGGGAGGACTTCAAGAATTATCTCAAGCACAAACGAAAAGAGATGAATCTTGACGACCTTGAGGTTCGCTTGAGAATCGAAGAGGACAACATAATTTTCGAAAGGAATGAAAATTGGCACCAACATGAAGCACGAGTGAACTTACTGGAAAAACCCACCGGAACAAAGCGCGAGTTTGAAGACATGGCCTCCAAATCTGGAAAGGCAAATAAGTTCAAAGGCAAGTGCTGTGGAAAACCCAATCACATAGCAAATGATTGTCACAATAAAGACGATCTGGGAAGGTTATGGATCAAGTAAATGTGACCAAAGAAGATCGTCCCTTAAATGATTTGGATGATCTAGTGCTTACCGCTTAATTAGATTGTGTATCTTTGAAAGTTGTAAACTCCAAGAATGGAGTGATTCTAAACAAATGTAATGACGATATTTGTTGAAAGCAGTAAAATTTATGTTATTACTTCTTGGATTGAATCTTATGGTTTGTGACGTGATTGTGAGGATCATTTAAGCCATAGTTCGCAGCACAAATTGTAATGTTAAATTTATTGCATGAGTGGGGGATAAGTTAACAAAATCGTCATTCGTTAAAAGAAAGTAACATCTCTAGAGTTAATTCACAATGATTTTGTGATGGAAAGTGATGTGTGTTTTATACACTTATATTTCTTCTTATTTTGCATGGTTTAGTGCTAGTTTTCGATCAGAATTAAGCTTTTGGTTTTGTTCTGTGTTGTTTTGCAGGAATCCAGGTAATTACATGTTTTGTGGACTAAAGGGTGCAAATGGCGGAAAGAACGGATGAATTGAAGTAAAAAATCTACACTTTCAATCAAAGCAACAGGCGTAATTACGCCTGTTTTGAGGCGTAACAACGCCTAAGCCACGGCAAATCAGATTTTGAAGGATTTTCATGAGGCGTAACTACGCCTAAGCTACGGCCTTGGTATTTTATTCAGGCGTAAAGACGCCGTTTTTCAGGCGTAATTACGCCAGTCACGCGGGAAGCCAGGTTTTTTGACACATCGACAGGCGTAATTACGCCAGCTTTGAGGCGTCATTACGCCACTCTAATTTTGGAAATTTTGGACTGCTTCCTTATTTGATGCACGGGAGTTTAAAGGGAATTAACCAAGGCACAAGGGGGATATTCAGACTTAGAGACACATTCTTGGAGAGAAGGAGGCTAGGGTTGAAGAAAGGAGAAAATAACGACGACGGCTCGGAGCAAAAAGTAGAGATCTCATCACGAGACGGCGGCGTTCATCGGAGATCGAAGAATAGCGTCCAATTTGTTTTGTATCTCTAAACTTTTAGCAATTTTTATGGGTTATTTAAACATGTCTATGTGTTTAAATACTTTTAGCATGAGCTAATTTTATTTTCTAGGAGACGATGTAGCTTGTTTTGAAACTACACTTGTTATGAATTGATTGAAGTATTTGGATTTCCGTATGGTTTATTTATGTTTTCCTGTTCTTAATGCTTTTAATCTACTGGCCATGGATTGAATGATGTTATATTCGTGATCTATCACTCGGGAGAGGGGGTTGTGAATAGGAAAGAAGGAATTCATATCGTGGTAGTTATATTGTTCGAGAGGCCTATAACTCCATAGAAGTCGTTAAAGGAATTACTGCGCTTTTACAATTGTTTGATAATTGATTTTTAGATAGGGATATCAAGATTGATGTTAGATGATTACTTCTGCTTAACACTCAGGAGAGGGAGTAGAAATAAATAAGAATTATCGACTAGTAAACTAGGAAATCCATAACATGGAAATCAAGGAATGATAAGTGTAGTGGATGAACAAGTGAAATCGTACTCCTAGATTCGTCTCCAATTGATTTCTTTTCAACTCAATATTTGATCATCGTTAGTTAATTGATTTTTATTATTCGTATAACACTCAACTATTTGATTCTCTAAATAAAGCAAAGATTATTTTAATCAGTACTTAGATTTAACTATTTAATCAATCTCTGTGGGTTCGACATCTTTTTATACTAAAACTTGACTACCGTGCGCTTGCGGTAAAGGATTTTCCGCAACAAGTTTTTTGCGCCGTTGCCGGGGATTGATTTATTTAGTACAATCTGATACTGTACCAATTAATCTTGGTTTTAATTTAGAGCTTTTATTCCTTTTATTTTGGATTGAATTTTGGTCTTTTCTGAATTTTTGCAGTGCATGCGAAAGTACACTACACCTGAATCGTTGCTGTTTGATCCTGAGATCGAGAGAACTGCAAGAAGACTGAGAAAAACGAGAAGGGAGGAATTGATAGAAATGGCTGCAAATAGAGACAACAACGAACCACCTCCACAACAACTTGTTGAACCTCAAAGGGCGATCAGAGATGATTTCAAACCATTGGTCAACAACAATTACTATGGGATAGCAAGCCAGACTATCAATGCCAACAACTTTGAACTTAAGCCGGCATTGATAAGTATGGTGCAACAGAATCAGTTTGGTGGTTCCCCTGTTGAAGACCCCAACTTGCATTTGAGGATATTTTTGGAGATATCTGATACTGTAAAGATGAATGGTGTTCCAGAAGATACTGTGAGACTGCGATTGTTCCCTTTCTCTCTTAGGGACCATGCAAGGAGTTGGCAACAATCTCTTCCATATAGTGGTATTTGCACATGGGCGGAAATGGCATCGAAATTTCTCTCGAAGTTCTTTCCAACAGTTAAGTCAGCTCAACTGAGAACCGAAATCAGTACGTTCAGACAAATTGATGCTGAACAACTATATGTGGCATGGGAGCGATTCAAGGATTTATTGAGGAGGTGCCCACAACACAACTATGAAAGCTGGGTGCAGATTCAGTTATTTTACAATGGGTTGAATGGACCAACTAGGATCATTGTGGATGCTGCTGCAGGAGGAACACTATTTTCTAAGACTACAGATGCTGCTTTTGAATTACTTGAGGAGATGTCAGCCAACAGCTTCCAGTGGCCCAGTGAGCGAGCCATGGCAAGGAAACCCATATGTATGTATGAGGTTGATCATTTTAGTACTCTTACTGCACAATTGTCTGCACTAACCATGCAGGTAGCAGCTCTGACCAAGCAAGGAGCACAACCTACTATTGAATCGGCTACCGTTGCAGCTGGAATGGAGTTGTATAGGGAAGCAGACCAAGAGCAAGCTCAGTTCATAAACAATCGGTATCCCAACAACAATAACAACTACCGAAGCAATCCGTATCAACAAGGGTTCCGCAATAATGATAAGCTCTCATATGCCAACAACAATAGTGCTCTGACTCCACCACCTGGATACGCTCCACAAAAGAATGAAGGTAAACCATCACTTGAAGATTTGGTGGGTAATTTTGTTCAAAGTTCGGCATTGAGGCTTGAGAAGAATGAGTCGAGGCTTGATATGATTGAGGGTCACATGAACAACATGGGTGCTACAATGAAGTCTCTTGAGGTGCAAATTGGGCAGCTTGCTAATGCCATGAACAATCAACAAAGAGGGACATTTCCTAGCAACACCGAAGTGAACCCAAAGGAGCAGTGCAAGGCCGTGTCATTGAGAAGTGGTAAGGAACTTGAGGATGTAGAACCAGCACATGTTGATGAGCCATCTGTTGAGGAGACTCAAATTCAGGTTGAAACCCCCATGGAAGTTGAAAAGGAGAAGCAAGCCACACTACCGGAAAAGATTCCTGTGTTCAAGCCTACACTTCCATATCCTCAACGTTTCCGGAAAAAGGCTATAGATGACCAGTTTGCCAAATTCTTGGAGATTTTCAAGAAAATCTACATAAATATTCCTTTTGCCGAGGAGTTGCAACAAATGCCTAATTATACAAAGTTTATGAAGGATATAATGGCACGGAAGAGGAAGCTTGAGGAATTTGAAACCGTGAATCTCATAGAAGAATGTAGTGCAATCCTCCAAAAGAAGCTACCACAAAAATTGAAAGATCCGGGGAGTTTTACTATTCCTTGTATTATTGGTAGTTCTACATTTAATAAGGCGTTATGTGATTTAGGTGCAAGTATTAATTTAATGCCTTTATCTGTTTTCAGGAGTCTAGGGCTTGGTGAAGAAAACCCTACTACAATCACATTGCAATTGGCGGATAGGTCTCTCACATATCCTAGAGGGATAATTGAAGATGTGCTTGTGAAGGTGGACAAATTTATTTTCCCTGCAGATTTTGTGGTTCTAGACATGGAGGAAGATGGAGATGTTCCATTAATTTTGGGGAGACCATTCTTAGCAACAGGCAGGGCACTTATCGATGTCCAAAGAGGAGAATTATCCTTGAGAGTTGGAGGCGAAGAAGTCATGTTCAATATTTACAAGGCTCTCAAGGGACCTGACGAGGTAAGTACTTGCAAGTTTTTGGATGTTATTGACTCATGTGTGCATAACTTTGAAGTAGGAGCAATACCGGAGGATCCATTGGAGAATTGCATGGTCAACTCTATTATGCAAGTAGATACAACTGAATCTGATCTGCTGAGCAAGTGGAAGCACTTAAGAGCTTGCCTAAGGAGAACAACACTGCTGGAAAAGAGGAAGATGTATGAGATACATCAGTCAAAGAAGATACGAAGGCGAGCTCGGAACTGAATGAACTACCGACCCACCTTACTTATGCCTTCTTGGGTGAGAATTCGACATACCCGGTAATTATATCTTCATCTCTTTGTTCTTTAGAGAAAGATAAATTATTACGTGTATTGAGGACATTTAAATCTGCTTTGGGTTGGTCGATTTCTGATATCAAGGGGATTAGCCCGTCTTTGTGCATGCATAAAATACTTATGGAGGATTCCTTCGTTCCCTCCATTGATCATCAAAGGCGGTTAAATCCAGCAATGAAGGAGGTAGTAAAAGTAGAAGTGCTTAAATTGTTAAATGCTGGGATTATTTATGCTATTTCAGATAGTGTATGGGTTTCCCCAGTACAGGTTGTGCCAAAGAAAGGAGGGATGACAGTGGTAAGAGATGAAAATAATGAGTTGATCTCAACTCGAACTGTGACGGGGTGGCGAGTTTGCATTGACTATAGGAAACTCAACAAGGCCACAAGGAAGGACCGCTTCCCTCTTCCATTTATTGATCAGATGCTCGACAGGTTAGGCGGCTATTGTTATTATTGTTTCTTAGATGGCTATTCAGGGTACAATCAAATTGCCATAGACCCCGAGGATCAAGAGAAGACAACGTTTACCTGTCCATATGTCACTTTTGAGTTTAGAAGAATGCCTTTTGGTTTATGCAATGCACCTGCTACCTTTCAACGGTGCATGATGGCGATATTTTCAGATATGGTGGAGGAGATCCTTGAAGTCTTCATGGACGACTTTTCGGTATTTGGTTCCTCTTTTGACCATTGTTTGCATAACCTATCTTTTGTGTTACAGCGCTACCAAAAAAAGAACCTCGTGTTAAATTGGGAGAAATGCCACTTTATGGTGAAAGAGGGTATTGTCCTTGGCCATAAGGTGTCATCTCAAGGACTTGAAGTGGATTGAGCAAAAGTGGTTGCAATTGAGAAGCTTCCACCTCCAAACAATGAGAAGGCTATTAGGAGCTTCCTTGGACATGCCGGATTTTATCGCCGTTTTATTAAAGAGTTTTCTAAAATAGCTAAGCCCTTGTGTAATTTGTTAGAAAAAGACTCACCTTTTGTCTTTGATGATTTGTGTTTGTAGGCATTTAACATGCTAAAGAAAGCTCTTATATCAGCACCGATTATCATAGTGCCGGATTGGAAGGAGCCATTTGTTTTAATGTGTGATGCCAGTGACTATGCTGTGGGAGCCGTATTGGGCAAAAGAGAGACAAGATTTTAGGGCGATTTACTATGCAAGTAGAACTCTTGATGGAGCCCAACAAAATTATACAACCACCAAGAAAGAGATGCTAGCTGTGGTGTTTGCATTCGACAAGTTTAGAGCATATCTGATCGGGACAAAGGTCATACTTTACACAGATCATGCAGCTATTGGTTATCTTTTTGCCAAGAAGGTTGTTGCTACAAGAGTTTGATTTCGAGATCTTGGATAAAAAGGGCAGTGAAAATCAAGTAGCATATTTGGAGTTGGAGGATCAAACGGATCATGGAGTCATACAAGAGAACTTTCCTGATGAACATCTTTTTGAGGTATGTACTAAAACCCCGTGGTTTGCTGATTTTGCTAATTATTTGTCGTGTGGTATACTGCTTCCAGACCTCACCTATCAGCAAAGGAAAAAGTTCTTTCATGACGTGAAGAATTATTACTGGGATGAACCGTATGTATTCAGACGTTGTGCAGACCAAATCGTCAGGAGATGTGTAACTGAGGAGGAATCAAGAGAGATTTTGGAAAAGTGTCATTCCACACCTTATGGAGGACATTTTGGAGCATCAAGGATGGCAACAAAAGTGCTTCAATCGGGTTTCTATTGGCCAGAGCTACATCGAGACAGTTATACTTTGGTGAAGACGTGTGATCGTTGTCAACGCATTGGTAATATTTCTAAACGCCATGAGATGCCATTGACAAATATCTTGGAAATAGAGATTTTTGATGTATGGGGTATTGATTTCATGGGTCCCTTTCCACCATCTTGTGGGCAATCATATATTTTGCTAGCAGTGGACTATGTTTCTAAGTGGGTTGAAGCGATAGCCACATCAACTAATGACGCTCATGTCATGGTTAAGTTTGTGCAAAAGAACATCTTTACAAGGTTTGGCACTCCGAGATCGATTGTAAGTGATGAAGGGACCCACTTCTGTAACAAGATCTTTAGTGCTTTGATGACGAAATACACTGTGAGGCATAAGATTGCATTGGCTTATCATCCACAGACAAATGGCCAAGCTGAAATTTCTAACCGGGAAATTAAGATAATTCTTGAAAAGACGGTCAGTATTAACCGAAAGGATTGGGCTCTGAAATTGGATGATGCATTATGGGAATACCGAACTGCATTCAAATCTCCCATAGGGATGTCCCCATATCGTATAGTCTTTGGAAAAGCATGCCACTTACCTGTAGAGTTGGAGCATCGGGCTTTCTGGGCCATAAAGAAGCTGAACTTTGATTTGAAGGCTGCGGGTGAGCAAGGGTTGCTATAGCACACTGAGATGGATGAGTTTCGTAATGAAGCGTACGAAAATGCTAAAATTTACAAGGAGCGAACGAAGAATTGGCATGACAAGCAAATCGTGAGAAGATAGTTCATTCCTGGTCAGAAAGTGCTTCTTTATAACTCTCGTCTCCGACTATTTCCAGGAAAGTTGAAGTCACGATGGTCTGGGCCGTTCACTATTGAGAAAGTGACACCATATGGAGCAATTGAATTAAAATGCGAGGATGGTCACACATTTCAAGCAAATGGGCAGCGTTTGAAGCAATATTTTGGGGAAGAAGTAAGAGACGTGGATCAGGTTAATCTGAGCGAGCCTAAGTGAAGGAATGGCAGACAGTCGGGCTGAGGACTATAAACTAAGCGCTTTTTGGGAGGCAACCCAAATTCTGTATCCTTTGTTTTATTTTATTTTATTTAAATAAAAAAAAAGGGAGGCGTATTTACGCCTGAAAAAAAAATTTTGGTTTTTGAAATGCCGTAGCACAGGCGTAACTACGCCTCTTTTAGGCGTAATTACGCCTGTCAAATTTTTGAAAAATATTGAAATGTCGTAGCGTAGGCGTAACTACGCCTGTTTTTGGCGTAGTTACGCTACCATTTAAAAAAAAAATTAAAAGCCGAAGGCGAGGCGTATTTACGCCTCTCATGCGGCGTAATTACGCCTCGCGTGTTTTAAGTCTGCGTCTGCAGAATATTTTCAGAATTTCTTCCCCAAACTCAACCCTAACTCACGCCTCCTTCCCTCAAATTTTCAATTCAGAACTTTTCTCTTCAATCTCCTTTAATTAAGCTACCCCACCTCTAAAATCTATATTTTTGTCGATTAATTGCAGGCTTTTGGAGTCTATTGGTGCAAGGAAGCAAGTTTAGGGGGTTGCAATGAAGTGGTCTTGCTTAGCCAACAAAATCGAAATTTCTTCATCTAAGGTTGGGTAAGTATTATTCCTTGATGATTATTGAGATTGTGCAAGAAAAGATGGACATATTTTGTGGTATATAGATGTGGAGTTGAAGTGAATGTGATCATTGTTGTGAAGTTGAATTGGGGTGAGAATTTTTGTGAATTGTGGTATTGGAGTGTTGTTGTGGGAGTGCCTTAGCCAAGTTGGGTTATTGTTGCGTTGGTTGATTGGAAGTATAAATGGCACCCAACAAGAAACCAAAGGAGAGCACATCCAAAGGGAAAGAACCCGCCGCTTCATCGGGGTCGTTTGACACCCAAAAATTCTGGAATGCGGATGCTGAGGCCAGTTATAAGACAAAATTAGCTCGGCATTGGATTAGCGAGCGTGGGTTCGACTTAGCGGAGCCTCGACACCCCATCATCCAAAATGCAATAGCTCGTGGGTGGGGTGAATTTATAAAGGAGCCTAATGATGCCGTGCAACCGGTCGTCAGGGAATTCTATGCCAACCTCTCCGTGCGCCATGAGGAGTTTAAGGTCTTGGTTAGGGGACATATGGTAGCGTCTGACCGCCACACGATCAATACGCTTTTTGAGATACATGATGTGGATGAGGATGATTACACTACCTTTGTCAACAGAACCATTGACTATAATGAAGTAATTTTGAGGTTGTGTGGCCCCAATGCCCGCTGGAGAATGAATCAAGACAAATTCGTCAATTTTCAAGCCTCTGCACTGAAAGCCACCGAGAAGTTATGGTTTGCCTTCATCAAGGTACGCCTTAAGCCAGCTCTGCATGCCACTGATGTCACCAAGGACAGAGCTTTATTGCTATAGGCTATTATGATTGGGATGTCTATTGATTTGGGGCTTCTTCTCCAGTTCTCTATCGAGTTTGCTTGCTTGGGGGCAACGACTTTGGGCTTCCCACACCCCATGCTTATTACTGATATGTGCTACTATGCGGGGGTGCGATGGGGCCCTGAAGAAGAGCGATTGAAAATTCAAAAGCCGATAATGTTGACTAGACATGCTCGAAGGCGAAGCCCCCCATCTTCTAGCCAAGCCGGGGCTTCCAGTGGGCCACAACCGGATGAATCTGAACCACTCCCGGACTTTCCCACTCTTGTTCACCGACTCACAGATTTGGAGCAAAGTGTAGCGGCTCAAGCTAACCAATGGGCCGATTTCTACCAAAGTCATGAGGCATACATGCAAGCGCCAAGAGGCGTTCCAGCAGCGCCAAGACACCTACATGAACTTTGTCGTGGACTTCACATCGGCCCTCGCTCAGGAGTTTCCTCATCGAGCGTTTCCATAGCCACCGACTTTCCAGCCATCACCTTTTTCACACCCGCCCCCCGACGATATGGATGACGATGACCAATGACGGTCATCGCTTAGGTATGTGCATCGTTCTATTTATTTCTTCATGTGTATGCATTGAGAACAATGCACATTTCTAAGTTTAGGGGGGGTACTTTGAACTGTTCAAACTACTTGGATTCTGTTGCTTTTATTTGTTTGTTTTCCTTATTTTGTTTGGTTTGTCTTGATTTAGAGTCTGTTGAGTTTTGAGTGTCATAAGTTGTATTACGAGTCAGTTGAGGCCAATGATGAAAATTTGAGTTGACTTGTGGAAAATTTTCATGTTTTCACGTTGCTCTTGAGTTCTCACATATTCATGCACTAGAGACCATGACCATTTGATTAATCAATGATGATTTAAACGAACACAAAAATGATATAGGCAATTCTTGATAATTTGGGCCTTGATTCATTGATAGAAAATTGTCATAGTAGCCCCTTTGAGCTTAAGTATAAAAGAATGAGGATTGAATTGTTTGCAATATCTTTTAGAATATCATTCAAAAACTTTTCTGATATTACCATGGTTTTCAGATGCAATATGAGCATATTGGTCAAATCATGTAAGTTATTTGTGAATTGAGAGTAATATAGAATTTACTATAGTAACCTTTGAGGCGAAATACAGACATATGTGGCTTAGGAATGATTTAGGCAATTTTTTTGATCGTTTGAGCCTTTGAAGCCACCAAATGACATCATTTTATCTTTAGTTACCCTATTGAGCTTAATACAAATCGAATGGCATGTGCTTAGGCACATAATAACCCCCATTCGGCATCAATTCAAAATCCCACATCGACCACCTTGTTGATAGCTTATACACTATTTCCCACCCTCAAGGGAGTAAGCTTCTATTGCGCTTCAAAAGTTCAAATAGCTCCTATGATCCTAATTGAAAATTAAAAGTGGAGTAACAATGAAAAAGAGAAAAATAATGAGGTGAATAATGATGAGGAGGATGAGAAAAGAGGATGAATTGAAAAGAAAAGAAAATTGATGAATCATCAATAGAAGGAATCGAAAGCGGGATGAGAATGCGCAAATTGATTATAATTTTAACTTACTCTCTTGCTTTGAATATCCTTTCCTTTTATTGAAGCCATGAGCCAAATCCTAACGTTACAAGCTTATTAAGACCTATTGACCAAGTCACATTTGTCTAATATACTAGTGGAGAAGGTTATGAATAGTGAACCTATGACACTCGAGAAACACTTGTAATAAACATGGTTTGACATTCACATATATGAGCATCTCATCACATAGTCTTGATGCATTGTTAGCATTTATCAAAGCTACACTCTGTTTTTGAACAATGCGATTTGAACCTATACCTTGCAAAGTCCTATTGATTTGTGTGAGTAAATAGCGTATTGAGTTAATGATTAAATGGAAATGGTAGCACACACACACGTGAGAATTCTTGAGAAAGTGATATGCATGTTTGAATACTTCCGAGGCCTACACAATTGGAATATTTTACAACTTTGTTTTGTGTGTCTTTTCGTGTCAGTTTTGTTTTGATTTGTTTTTGTTTTGTTTTTGTTGTTGTTTTGCTCGGGACTAGCAAAAGTTTAAGTTTAGGGGGTTTGATAAGTGTATTTTATACACTTATATTTCTTCTTATTTTGCATGGTTTAGTACTAGTTTTCGATCAGAATTACGCTTTTGGTTTTGTTCTGTGTTGTTTTGCAGGAATCCAGGTAATTACATGTTTTGTGGACTAAAAGGGTGCAAATGGCGGAAAGAACGGATGAATTGAAGTAAAAAATCTACACTTTCAATCAAAGCAACAGGCGTAATTACGCCTGTTTTGAGGCGTAACGATGCCTATGCCACGGCAAATCAGATTTTGAAGGATTTTCATGAGGCGTAACTATGCCTCATTTAGGCGTAACTACGCCTAAGCTACGGCTTTGGTATTTTATTCAGGCGTAAAGATGCCGTTTTTCAGACGTAATTACGCCAGTCACGCGGGAAGCCAGGTTTTTTGACACATCGACAGGCGTAATTACGCCAGATTTGAGGCGTCATTACGCCATTCTAATTTTGGAAATTTTGGACTGCTTCCTTATTTGATGCACGGGAGTTTAAAGGGAATTAACCAAGGCACAAGGGGGATATTCAGACTTAGAGACACATTCTTGGAGAGAAGGAGGCTAGGGTTGAAGAAAGGAGAAAATAACGACGACGGCTCGGAGCAAAAAGTAGAGATCTCATCACGAGACGGCGGCGTTCATCGGAGATTGAAGAATAGCGTCCAATTTGTTTTGTATCTCTAAACTTTTAGCAATTTTTATGGGTTATTTAAACATGTCTATGTGTTTAAATACTTTTAGCATGAGCTAATTTTATTTTCTAGGAGACGATGTAGCTTGTTTTGAAACTACACTTGTTATGAATTGATTGAAGTATTTGGATTTCCGTATGGTTTATTTATGTTTTCCTGTTCTTAATGCTTTTAATCTACTGGTCATGGATTGAATGATGTTATATTCGTGATCTATCACTCGGGAGAGGGGGTTGTGAATAGGAAAGAAGGAATTCATATCGTGGTAGTTATATTGTTCGAGAGGCCTATAACTCCATAGAAGTCGTTAAAGGAATTACTGCGCTTTTACAATTGTTTGATAATTGATCTTAGATAGGGATATCAAGATTGATGTTAGATGATTACTTCTGCTTAACACTCGGGAGAGGGAGTAGAAATAAATAAGAATTATCAGCTAGTAAACTAGGAAATCCATAACATGGAAATCAAGGAATGATAAGTTTAGTGGATGAACAAGTGAAATCGTACTCCTAGATTCGTCTCCAATTGATTTCTTTTCAACTCAATATTTGATCATCGTTAGTTAATTGATTTTTATTATTCGCATAACACTCAACTATTTGATTCTCTAAATAAAGCAAAGATTATTTTAATTCAGTACTTAGATTTAACTATTTAATCAATCTCTGTGGGTTCGACATCTTTTTATACTAAAACTTGACTACCATGCGCTTGCGGTAAAGGATTTTTCGCAACAGAAAGATTGTACAAGCTAGATATGTGGGAAAAGTAAATTTGTTACTTTATCCATATTTACACATGATATTATTGTGCCTTCTTTGTTCGAAGCAAAAACGAGGCCGTTGAGGTGTTTAAACACTTCAAGAATGAGATTGCAATCAAATAGCAAATGACGTTTGCTAGGGGAAATTGTGAGTAGATTATACTTGTGTTGTCTTTGACGGTTAAGCATGAATTTGCAAGACAACAAAATCTTGAATTCGACTTTCTAAGCTTTATACGCTTAAAACACAAGTGATGAATCGAAGCCACAAATTTTGACTAGGTGTTGTAATATCTCATTTGATTCATTTTGAATTTCTAAGCTAGTATGCTTAAAACATGAGTTTGCAAGATATAAAAATCTTGAATTCAAGTTTGCTAAGTTAGTGCGCTTAAATTGCAAATTGTGAACCGAGTTTGAGAATATTATCCAAGTTTCAACTTTTGTAAGCAAATACGCTTAAATCCGAAATCTTCAAGAAAAAAAAATTTTGAATTTGGATTTGTAAGACGATAACGCTTAGAACTTGAATCACGAAAGTTTGAACGCCACTGCAATTCGTTACTGTCTGAAGTTGTTGGGGGTTGCAATTCTAAGAGTCAAACACATCCTAAGTGTCACATTTAGGCAATGGCGAAAAACCTTGTGATTGAAGGAAAAGAGAGTTTTCTACAATATTTGAAATGTGGGGGTGCTTGGCTAAACTAGAAATATAAAGTCAAAGTGAAATCATAACCAACAAACACCAAATAAATGACATGAAGAGGTTGACAAATCATGTTGTGAAATAGATTAACGAGTGTCACAAATGTATACACACCTAAACATATATATGTTTGTTTATTGATAATATGCTAATTGGGGAAGCAATTTAGAAATCATCAAGTAACAAAGAAAAATGTTGACGATACATTTTTGACATGTGTGCATCAAGAACAATAATTGGAATTAAAGTTTCCAAGACATTTGAAGAATGAAATCTCAAGGATTAATTCGAGTTTCAAATTTTAAGCTATGCACTTAAAAATTTGAATTATGAATTAAAGCTGAGTATTCCATCTGGTCTCGAATTTTGTAAGAAATAATGCTTAAAACTCGATGATGGAAATATCCTAAAAGGATAAAATGATGCAAAGGAGGTAATGTGATTACCAAAACTGAAGATTTACTGTTGTGGAAAATTCTCTAAGCAAAACATATAAAGCTTATTGGGCCGAGTGACTTTATAAGTTGTTAGAGAAAAATCATGTGCATGCAACTAAAGTGTGTTGCACTAATGCTATATGACAAAATGATCTCTAGTGGTATAATCATGAGTGATTATGTGAAACCACGGATCCACATATGAAATGGTTAACCGAGAGATCATATGGAAGTTTATAGAGGGGAATGATGTTAAAACCCTATAATCAAAATCTCATAGTGGATACCCAACCTTGTTGACTGGAGTTCCCAATGTCTAGGTTCAAAAGGGACAACTAAATTATGAGATTGTACAAACACCTTGGAGATCAATCTCCTAAGGGTTGTAGCCTGCAAAAAGGGTACGAGGATAAGCAAATGGCTTTTAATGATTCTTAGGACATATAAAAATATGTTGGAGTATAGCGGGATACTCTTCTAGGAGATCACCTACGTAAGTGCGAAGTGTGGCAGCTTCAAAGATGAAAATCACTTATGAAACCAAGCGTGGTCCATGGCCCAAATAGACAACCATAAAAACCAATATGAATGTTAGAATTGTTATGTTGTGGGTTCAATTGTCTCGGTTTACACCAACGACTAAATAGTTCAAGACTATAACTTCACTATTAAGTCAAGTAAATCGGATTTAATACTACTACGGAAGATTCAAAGCCGCAAGCTATCTCTCCAGATGCCATAATAGTTCGTTGAAGGCACTCAATTGATCATGCATTAATTTAATTAATGTGGGGGATTGTTGGGAAAAATGCTTAATGAATTAGAAATTAAGTATTGAGGACCAAAAAAAGTGTATTGGAGGTCGCGATCGATCGGATATATTGGCCCAATCGATCGTGAATATAAAAAAAAACGAAGCTCCGGAAATATGCCAGGCACAATCGATCGCGGCTCCAGGCGCAATCGATCGCGCCTGGCAGTGTGTGACAATAAAAGGGCGCGATCAATCTCGCCCTTTGGGCGTCGATTGAGCCATGAATAGATTTTCTGTATGGGTGTGTCCCTTCATGTTTTGATGCGTTTTTCATGAATTGGTGCCTTCAGTTGGTGTCCATATGTGGCATTGCTTGGTCTAATATATAAAAGACTTCCCTTGGTTGAATTATAGTCTGATTTTCAGAAATCATATGTAAGGAGCTCCGTGCCCTTAACCCGTTATTAGTGTATTAACACATGCCATAAGCGCATACAATCATATGATTATGGGAAGGAAACCACATGCAAGTATAACACCATATGTCATCTATCAAATTTCTTGCATCAGAATCCCATAATGTTCAACTTCCCAACCAAAACCGTTTTCATAGTATGCACCTTAATAATAATACACCAACATACTCTCAGTTCATTTAGCAATTCCGTATTTAATTGCATGCAACCATAAATGAAGAGAAAATCATGCCCATTTATACATCCCATATACACGTAAGACGTACTCACATGAGAGCACCCCAATGAATAAGCGTGTATCTAATGTATAAAATACTCTACCAGATACCATGACTGGTACTTCAATCCTGGAAGTACCTCCTAAGCACAGTTCGATCTCAACACTGGATCTGTGTACTTATTCAACCAGCTCTGGTACTTCGATCCTGGAAGTACTTCAAATCAACAGCCCGGGCTCAACTCCAAAGCTGCTGCTACACCTGTACCACCTGCCCCAACAGAGACAGCCCCCACACGGGGTGAGCATACCAATACCACCAATCCAATAATCATAATATTACAGTTCATAATTTACTGAATGTAACTGCCATGAATTTAAATGATACTCTCTGGGTGGTATCATCCTCATCTGGGATCCCCTGTATTGTCCCTGTTCTCAAAATAACCAAACCATTAAATTCTCAAAAGCCAGTTGATCATCTCATTGATCTACTAAAGCCGTTCCCACTACACCAGTTCCACAGTCAAATATGGTTAAATCATCAAATATAGTACCATAGGTATCACATACATTTAGCCAATGATTCCATAGTTCCATTTCATGACTCGCTCTACAATAGCGGTGTATTAACCCCACGCACGCTCAACAATAGCGACGTTATAACCAATGGTCGTTCAACGGCGACAACATCCCCATCATTTCTCGTTCAAAAGCGGCACCATATGATTTCCAATGTATACCCATTTATCACGATTATCATATAACATGCATTTCCTTATCCATTTATTGCAAGCACCGTGTATCATGCATTTCAACATCTATTTGTTGCAAATACCATATACCATACATTTCAACATCCCTTTATTGCAATACCCCATGCCATGCATTCTAATATCCGTTTATCGTAAATACCATATATCATGCATTTCACAGTTGTAATATTATAACAGCCTATGCTCGTACGTCATACGTACCTTATAATTCCGAAGTTCAAGTCCAACACTGCCTCAGTCCCGAGGTTCGATGAAGAAATGTGCTAAACACAATTCAATAACTCATAATCAATGAGTAAATCCCAAATTCATATGGACAAGCATGAAATCTGACCCCAATCATCCCAACACGATGATTAAATAGTAAATGGTCGATAATCGCTCCCCTAAACCCGAGGGAGGACCCAAAATACAATTTTCCAAAATCGTCCTACCGATCGATCGGTCACCATTACCGATCGATCGATAACTGTTCATAAAAATGATTTAAGCTACGGTTTTACACCGATCGATCGCTGGCCACCCACCGATCGATCGGTCGCTCTTACCGATCGATCGCTAAAGACAGAACTAAGCATCCATCGCTACGCACATGCACCGATCGATCGGTCCAAGCTACCGATCGATCGGTCGTTGTGCGAACCCAAAAATTACCATTTTTAAAAGCTTGAAAACCTCCACCAATCATACCCAAACTTCATCCAACTCGAAAATAACCACATACAAGCACCCTAGTACACTCAACAAGGATTAAAATCCATTTTAAAACAAAACCCATAAGATTTCAAGATTTTACAAAAATCTTCCAAAACCCAAATCCAACCAAACTACACAACACCATAATCAAATCGAAGATAAATGCGAGAGGATGAATAATACCTTATCATCTTCGAGAAATTCGGCTCCTAGGATGAGCCTCCATCGATTTTGCTCATCAAAGGGAAGGGGGAAGGGTTTGGGGTGAGGGGGAAGAGGCGTGAGGGAGAGGAGAGGAAAATGATTCCGTATAATGATGGAATACCGAGTCTACTTGGTATATATAGCACTCCGGCTCCAAAATACCAATTCTTCCACAACTACATCATGATTCATTAAAAATCATCTGTTTTCAAAAATCATCTCTCCAACTCCAATTCCATTGCCAGCCCCAGTACAAAGTACTCCGGACCCCAGATTCTACCAAAACCAAATTCCAAGGTTATCGTCACGATGAGAATACAATCTCATCCCTTGGATCCAATGACTCCAAAAACAGGATTTAAAATCTCCGGGAGTCCCAAAACCGCAATTAATACACAATTGCTACAATTAAATCCATTAAGGATTATTACCACACCGGGATTAACGCCAATAATTCCCGGGTATCACATCATATCACATTTAAGAGCAAAATCTTGTGCATTTTGTTCATCATAATCCTCCCCAAGTTTGAGTGCTTTCAAACTTTCGTGGTTTGTGGATTTGTGATTTGGAGTGCTTTTATCACAATAGTCATTGTATCTTGCGAGACAAATTGTCATTTGAACCATTAGCATCGTAGCGGAGCAATATTATCTTAAGGACGGAGATTCCAAATCTCACTTTGACATTCCTACTATAAAGCTATTTGTTGTTTTTTGCTTGCTATCTTCCTAAGATACACATCCAAACAATTTTGTATAACAGTTTTTCCCTTTATTTCAAAGGGTTTTCCACGTGAAAATTTGCGGTGTCTTACACTATATTTTGTTACTTACTTTACCGAACACCGAAATATTGGATCGCATGCTATATTCCTAAGATACACATCCACACCCGATCTATGCAAGAATTTCTATAACATGCAAAAAAACCTAATCATCTAGCACATTGTGCTTCTGGGGATTCAATCCTCCACTTGTGATTCCCCCATAGCTTTATACTTATAACAAAATTTAGAATCTTTGCAAGATGGCATCCTCACATATTTAAATTGTTATTATTATTGATTTCTTATTTTTTAAGAAATTTATTAAAATTTGAGTTGTTAATATCTCTATTTTATACCTCAACTACCACTTATTCATCGAATATATGCGCTTATTGTGATTAGGATAAAAAATTCTTTTGTTGTAATACCGGAAAATCGATGTTAATCTTCTACGATTTATAAGCTCTACTATTGTTTGATGTATCAAATCGATCTCATTAGGTTTTCTATTGTCGCAAATGAAATGAAGTTCTAGTTGGTATATGAAAGAACTTGTAAGAACCCAAGTTAGACCATTGTTATTTACACTCCATCTAATATATAAAACTTATTATAACACAAATGGGATGCATATAACTTCCACCGATTCCACTTCTATACACCAGATCTTACAAGCATCAACATGCTTACAAACATATACATACGTATTTATATATCTTGGTCTTTACACACATTGTCCATGTAATTATTTTTCCTTCCCGCAAAAGATATAATATGAGGTAGTTAAGAGGAATCTTAATTAGCATCTGGCCCCATACAGTGACTTCACAAAGATATGGGGAATGGCTAAATTCGGATTCAAAGACTTTGAAAAAGTATATATATTGTATAAGACTTTCCTAAAAGGGGTATGCCCGTAAGTTTTTTTGGCATCATATTTTCTTCCTTTACGTTTCCACTATGGAATATAAATCATCGTTAATTTCCATACTAACTAAAGTTTCTTATTACAGACGATGTCTTAATCATATGTTTATGTATCCAAGTTATGTGCGCAAATTTAATTTCATGTCAATTAACAAAAAGCATTTAATGTCATTTATCAGCCTCAAACCAAGACAGACTTTATTTGAACATTCGAACATATACCCATCAATGAGTGTTAGTGTAATAATTGTCCTTACTGAAAGAGCAAATAAAATATTGCACTAAGTTGCACCAGGATCATCGGCTATAACTTTTGATAAAACATCAACACTTGATCCAACAATTGGTATCTTAGTCAATTTCATGTGTTCGGTTCTCATGACTTGCAGGTAGTGTCATTCTTGAGAGGGGATTGTTGGGGTACAACAATTGTCTTTGTTGGTAGAGCGATTAAACATGGCAATTGGATTGTTGTACAATCTAAAAGATTTGAGTTGCACCGTTACCACCAGCTATAGCTTTTGGTAGGCAGTAACACATGATTCTACAATTGGTATTAGAGTATGTGTCATGAGTTCGATTATCATGACTTGTCAAATTGTGCAATATTGGGAGGTGGATTATTGAGGTACACAAATTATCTTTGCTGTGAGAGTGATAGAAATGTGAAGCTTGCATCTATATAGTTTAAACGATTTGAATTGCAACATTACCACAAGTGATTCATTTTGATAAAACAATAATAATTCGTGCATCGGGAGATCCTGAATTTGAGACAAACCGTTTCTTCCAACTCGCGCCCCATTTTTTGTTCTACAATAAAGTTAGGCTTTATATGAATTGAATCATCAATATTTAAGCTCGATTTATATTTTGATTCAAACCCAAGTTTTACGAAACTCGTAACTATACTCCACTTTGTGTTGGGTTTTCGTACCCCGACGCCAGATCCAAACACAGGGAAAATAATACAATAAACATCTGACCCGGGACGGTCGATTGCGCCTGATTCATATATTAAACATGAAAGAATCAAAATAAATGCACGAAAAGAGATTACCGATAATAGCGAAATCACTCTGATGACGGTGTTCCTCTAGTCCAATCAACCTGACCAGATCTACTAGCTCAGCACCAGTGCTAGTGTGATGACGACTATTCTTAGAGAGTGGGGTGTATTGAATGGAATCACTGAACCCTAGAGTGAACCTTATATTTATAGTGTTTATGAGACAACTAATTGGGCTAGGGCTCATAAAGCCCATCTGGCCAACGTTTGGCTTGCTGGGTATTTTATGTTAACAATCTCCCACTTGCCTAAAAGCCAACACAAAACAATAAAATCATAATCCAAGTAAGTCAATCCAATTGAACAACTTGATGTACAACCATTGTACATAATTATGAAACATAAATATATCAAATGATTTAATTTTAGAACTTTCTATAGATGAAACACTTTCAAATATAGAAACTCCAATGGAAAGAGGAGCTTTCAAAAATTAAATTCATCTATACTAAATCACTCAATTTGAGCACTTAACCTTTAAGTCTCAATTCTCATCGATAGATCGGCGGCCGATTGATTGTGACCCAGCGAGGCTCAAGTGTATCATAGCATAGGATCACAACCTTTGTGATTTTATAACTCAAACAACTTCTTGGGCTTACCCTGAATGCCCCATTGTCAATTAAACTCCTTTTAATAGACAATGGCTGGAATATAATTCCAGCAACAACCCACCGATCGTGGGTAGCGCCTAGCATCTGCGCTTCACGAAGACCTAGATACAAATGACTAGCAATGTACGAGAACTTATCAGCCATAGTTAGCGTGCAGTACATTCCTTTCACTCAATATGTCCCGATTGAATCAAGGGCATTGGTTGATCGAGACCCATTATGATTTCAATAACTATGTATTTGTTTCACGATATATGATTCCTTGTGTGCGTATATGAAAAACCCATTTTCCACAAGCACTACCGACTCTGGCCAGAGATTCCTCGAATCATATGTAGAAAAACACATAGGACATCCTGGTTCATCAAGACCAGTGGTGAATCCCCAGCGACAATCATACGCCCCTGACAGCATCACTGAATACCCAAAATAACAACTTTATGACCCGCATGTGATCAGTCATTAAATCAAAGTAAACAACTATCTGTTAAGACCTCAATGACGCCTCGGGTCATGAGAAGTAATGGTACACAACTATGACTAGGAATTCTATACTCGACAAATGGTAACCACTTATAGAATTCCGAGTAGGGTCGTTTAGTGAACTCATTCCTAATGAGCACCTATTCATGTGTACCGACTTCACCAAGCCAACGCCGATGAAACACGACGCACTACACTAGACACATCATGAATACCAGTCTCTAACGAGCATATATCGATATCCCATTCTCGAAGGCTCATCGACCAGGAACATTTAGAAATCGCAGTCTAGAATGTATTTCATGGTCACCATCATATGCGTAACCACATTCTATGGACTATAGCAATCTCAAGGACTTCATCAATGCATCAAGATGCATGGGTAAACAGATGAAGAAGTGCCATATATATTAATATTCAAACAAATTTGTCATAATAAGATTATAAGTACAATCAAACAACTATTGATTTACTTAATCGCATATGACAACAATATCTTTCACTTTCCCAAAGCCAACTACTCATGTGTCTCAAGACCATCTTCCAAGATGTTTGATAGACATCAATCGTTGCAAAGGCTTTGTCAGTGGATTCACTATAATTTTCTGTTCAAGCGATTCTCTCGATAATAATATTGTGTCTACCATCTCTCTCATTAGATAGTATTTTCTCAATATATGTTTGGATACTGATGAGATCTTAGCTATTCATAATAGCCCAACTGTTGTAACAGTACACAGGAACTGTGTCAACCGTGCTAGAAATTATACCCAACTCTTGGATGAAATTTCATATCCAAACTGCCTCTTTGCTGCATCGTATGCTGCAATTATTCAGCTTCAGTGGTGGAATCCGATGTGGTGTTTTGCTTGGAATGTTTCCAAGAGACAACATCATCCTTAAGCTTAAATACAAATCCGAACATCGATTTGGTATCATCTACATCCGATTGAAAAACCAGCATCAACTTAGCCTTCAACTTTTATTTCTCCACTTACAGATCCAAAAACCATGAACATATCATAAGTTCTTCATAAGAACTTGAGTATTATTTTCACAGTTTTCCAGTGACCTTCACAGGGATCTGTCTGATGTCTGCCCATTTTTCTAAGAACATACATCAGGCTAAGTACATAACGTAGCATACATTACGCTATTAAAAAATCGAAACATAAGGTACCAATGTCATCTTTTTCACTCTCTTCATCAATCTTAAGACCCATTGACTCGAGAGATGAATACTATGACATATTGGGAAGTAACTCCTTTTTCGACTATTCAATGATAAACCCTTTTAGCACAGTGTTTATGTACATAGATTGAGAGATCTCAAGCATCCTTTAGATCTATCCATATAGATCCTTACGATATGCACGTAGGACGCTTATTCCAAATCTTTCATGGAGAAATTAGTAGATAATCATGCTTTAATTGATTAATCCAATACCATTCACAATGAGCATGATATAATCGTCCTAAAGCATCACAAATGTAAACATGCTCCCACTAACCCTTTTGCACACACATGTCAGGATACCTTCTCAGGCCCATAAATGGTTGTGAAGCCCTATGGATGCCTTGTATAAAAGTCATCACATCCATCTGTTATATCTCATAGTCATAATATGAAGATATAGCTAATAAAATTCGAATAGACTTTAACATCATAACCGATGAAATTTTTTTTCACATACAACTATTTGCCTATGAGAAAACCGTTTCCCACCAGTCAAGCTTTGAAGGTTACTACATTCCAATCCACTCCAAGCTTTCGCTTGTAGATCCATTTGCAGCCAATGAGAACAATTCCCAAAGATGATCTACTAAGGTCCATACCTTATTAGAGTACATGGAGTCTATTTCAAATTTCATAGCATCTAATATCCCGAAACGATGTCCAACATCGTCTCCTTGAAAGTCCTAGGATAACATCCATGGTCAAAATCATTATGACTAGTTTCTAGGAGTAAATTCAATTTATCAAGAATTCTTGAAACATTTTCAGATCTCCTTGGTATGTGTAGTTCAAAAGTTATGATTGACTCAATTAATTTCACGTTTTCACTTTTATAGTGGTTTGTGGTTCTTGAACCCTTTCAAGTTATATTATATTGTCATTCCTTTCAAATAGAAACATTTTCTCTAGAAAGACTGCACTTGCGAAACAAAAACTTTGTCTTCAAATGATATATAAATCTCCACAAAATAACATAAGATGGATCAACTATCCAACTTATCTCCCACTGGTTGCTTCACATAAGCAGAACAATCTCAAATCAATATTTGGATTATTTTTCAGCCCATATTGTATATGGAGTTTTGGTCACTGCATTCGTATGAATTATATTCAACAAATATGTAACTTTAGAGAGTTACTCAGAGAGAATCACATTCTCTTTAAGACAACTCAACATCATCTTACACTAACATTTAGTGCTCCACATACGTCCATATGAATCAAATTCAATGGACATTCAGCACATGCTAAATATATGTTGGATTTAAGTTATCATTCTTTTTATATTCTTTGAATATAATCATACTAATCATTCATAAGTTCACCAGATTCAATAAAACATGCATTCTTAAAAATACTGCAAATCACATTCGCATATCTAAAAGAATATTATTCTCTATCAAAATAAGAACAATGTTCATGATTAAATCTAGAACAAATAAATATTTGCTGAAACCAGTTCCTAACAAGTTCACGATTTTATATTAAATAAATATTTCAAAAAGCATTTGCAACAACTCTTGCTACAATGCTTAGCCTCAGGTAGGTTTCACCTTACTAGGGCTCTCTACTTGATGCTATCATATAGCACCTAGCCGAGAGATCATCATCCTACCACTTCTCAAGTGTGGCGATCTCTTCAAGAGACGAACCGGGAGACACTTCAACAGGAGGCTCCCACCAGGGGTATATAGCAACCTTTTAGAAGCAAACACTCTTTTAAAATTAATTGCCAATCAGAATAATTTGGTGGTTAATTTGTTTATATCGAGACTTGATGTAATCGGATTCACTGCAATCACAATACTGAGAATAAACAGAAAATATAAGCAAACCGTTTGATTATTAATTAATTCAAAAACTATGGACTTCAGTTATTGAATGCTCCCACTAAATTTTTCAAATTCATCACCCTCATGACAAATGAACGGAAAATCATATTTTCTTAGTGGGCTTGGAGTCCAACTAGCTCATGAAAACCCCGGACGTGGGCCCACCGGCTTCATGATACTAAAGGTAGATCACAATCGCATCATATGCAACCCCAAGATATTTGTCTCGCGATTGGCATAACACTACGTGGGCAGGACAATTATGCTTTCTCACGTCAAACCCATCCCACGGATGGAAATGTCACGCCCAAAAGACCCCACGTGGGTGAGTAATCTAGAAGGTTAACATAACCACACCCTTAATTAAGTGGCAGTTAAACACACAGCTTTCCCATATCAGATGCCCCCACGTGGGTGAGTAATCTAGAAGGTTAACATAACCACACCCTTAATTAAGTGGCAGTTAAACACACAGCTTTCCCATATCAGATGCCCCCACGTGGGTGAGTAAGGCAATATGACATAAGTAGCGTCTCATGGCTTAACTGTTGATGGAAGACAATAAGCAACAAACCCTTTTGAGCTCCCCTTATCAGTTTCATATTAAAAGTTTTGAATCATATTCAAAAGAGGGATTTAATAATTTTAAAATCTCATCAAAATGCTCGTTTGTTTGTTTGCCGAATTCATACAATTATGCTTTATTCATGCATCATATGTACTAATAAAACATACAAACAAACATTTATCAAACATCATATGCATAATAAAAATAAATGTGGACGATTACGACATTTTCCTAATTGATCCACGTGAGCCATACGTGGATCACAAGTCTGTCTAAGGTGATGCAGGTATGTAATGCAAACCTATTACATTTTTGCTTCCATTACATGTCTTGATTCTTGATGCTCCATCTTCAATCTCGGTCTCCCACTAATTCTAATGATTTTACATATAAATCGTGCAAACAAGAGAATATGGATACAAATCCGGGGTGGGATACGTCAGAAATATAGAGAGAGCAGACTCGCAGGCCCGATAAACAAAAAAACACAATTATAATGAAACAATAAAAACCTAAGCATTCACCTAAACACATTGGTCAAGGCTCGTAATCATCCATCATGCAATCACATCATATGTAATTAAACATTAAACTAAACAATTGTGATGACCTGGGATTATAGATGTTAATCCCGGAGTATTAATGACCCCTAGAGTTGTTTTTACGTGGCGATTTGGAGTTTAATCGCGGTGTTGGGCCTCCCGAGCTCGTCTATTTGGGTAGTTGGGATCGTTGGATCCCGAGGTTGAGATTGTATTCTCATTTCGGTGAAAAACCTATGAGTTGGGTTTTTGGTGTGACTCGGGATCTGGGTGCCTTGGGCGGGCACCGATATGGGTTTTTGAGGTTAGGGAGAGAGTTTTTGAAACAGATGATTTTTAATGAATCATGATGTATTTGTGGGGCTATTGGTATTTTGGGGTAATTTTGATATATATACCAGATGTACTCGAGATTTTAAGGATGAAAATTCATTTCAGCTCCTTGCCCGTCTCTCTCTTCCTTTCCCCTGCCTCTTCCCGTCTCCCCCAACCCTCGCCCATAAAAGCGCCGCGCCCGCCGCCGTCCGACCACCATCCGGCGCGTCCAGACCGTCGTTTGCTTTGTCTCTTCCAGCCTCCAGGCGCAACTTTCCACACCAAGAATCGGAAATTTCGTCGCGTTTCTCGTTTCGGATTTACCAGAAAAGCGCAGAGGTCCGATTTCTAGGGTTCTTCCGATTTCGAGCAATTTTCTTCAGATTTTCGTTTGGCTAACCTTTCTTACCCCTTTTTCGTTCTTCTCCTGTAATTCCCTACTATTTTTGTGTTGATTTGGTTCGAATTACTCGCTGCGTGCGTGAGGTAGCGTGCGATTTTTTTGGGGTTTTGGCAGGAGGGGGCGGTGGTTCTTGATGTTGATCGATTATTTCATGTTTTAGATGAATTATGGTGCTTGGTTGGGTTCGAATTGTGATGTTAGGGTTCAAAAATTGAAGGGTGGTTCTTGAACAATTTTCGTTGATGTCTCATTCGTTTTCCCTCCCTGCATGTGTTGCTACATCTTGGTTATCGTTTGTGCCTTGCCCCGGGTCTTTTAAATGGTCAATTGTCGTGTGTTGACAATATTATTATAAGGGTTATGGATGTTCTTGAGCATGGGTTACATGTTCGTAAATAATTGTGAATTATTTATCGTGTTAGCACATCATTCCTCGGGGCATGGAACTCGAGCAAGGTTTGGCTCGGACTACGGAGATTTAAGGTACGTGCGACGTACGAGCATTTCTTTATATGAGAGCATTTGTGAAATGCATAATGTATTTTGATTGCATTAAATAGTTGTGCGTATGGTTATATATATGTGTTGATATAGCTATGGAACGACCTAATCTTGATATCGCCGCCACAAGCGTGCGTGATACTAGAGTAGTATAACTTTTACAAGACATATGGGGTACTGGATTTATATGACCATTGTGGGGGCATTGAGATGCCTGGGAATGACTGTGGAATCATGTAATCATTGTGAGACATTTGAGATGTCTGAGAATAAGGGAGAATTGGTAAAATAAATGCGAGGCATCTGAGCTATCTGTGATTGGTAGCGAAGTTGAGAAATCAGTATTAGATATTGAGATATCTATATTTGCATGTATAATGAATTTTGGAATCACTATTTATTGATACTCAAGAATTAGGCATGCGATGAGTTAATCAATGTGTTGATTTACTGATTTTTGAGATTTGATGAGTTTGATGATTGTGAGAACAGGGACAGTACACGGAATCCCGGATGAGGACGTTGCCATCCAGGGAGTATCATTTAAATTCATTAGTATTTACATTTTTGTAAATTATGAATTTCATTATTGTGATTATGGGATTTTGTGTATTGGTATGCTCACCCCGTTGGGGGGCTGTCTCTGTTGGGACAGGTAGAACAGGTACATCGATGAATTTGGAGATGAGCTCGAGCTGTTGATTGGAGACACTTCTAGGATCAAGGTACCAGGGCTTGATGGAGCAAGGTATCATATAGGGTACTTATATACACCTGAGGGATATATACACATTCATGATGCTCGCATGTGAGCACGATTATACTTGTATATGGGTTGTATATAAAGGCATGATCATTTCTCTCTTTCATTCTATGTTGCATGCAATTAGTGGTAGAATTGCTAAATGATATGAGAGTCATTGGTGTATTATGTGGGTGTTGAAACTCACTTTTGTTGTCTTATTATATGGCGTCTTCCTTGGCTGAGAATTTACTTAGCGTTTCTGTATTCTGTTAAGTATTGTGCTTTCCCTGGCCGGGAATTATGTTATGTGATGTGCTTTTATTTCGGGATAGCTCAATTTATGGGGAGACTCTGCCCAAATTTTTATAAAAGGCCACAATGTAAAAAGTGGCGTAATGGGAATGGTAATGGGCGAAATCTACGAGTCTATTTATTGTTAGAGATGATCTTATAACGTCGAACATTAAAGAAATTTTGTAATTGCCATTCAGTGGTAAAGTATCATCTGAGTTTCCCGATTGATTTTTACTGAAAGCATGTGCCACATATAGTGGTTAATACACTAATCAAGGGTTAAGGACTAGGGGTCCTTAATTAGTGGTATCAGAGCAGTGGTTGCTCTTTGGGGCTGTTAAGGGCCTAGGAAGTTATTGATAGCACATATTTATGCATGATGGCATTAATGTTGTATAACACAACTAATTGTTTATGTGCTTTTATGATATGAAAAGTGGTGTTGCTAACCGTGGTGGTTGCAGGAATCGTGGGAAACGCGATAGGATGACATTAACATTAATGTCTGGCACTCCGTATGTTATGTGCCAAGGAATCTGATTTTGTAAGAAAGTCAGGTAAAAGGGATATTTCTGAGGTAACATGTATTTGATATACGTATTGACTTGCAAGTGGTTGCATATATGTATGGAATGTTTGATGCATAGCATATATGGCTATTGTTGCTAACCATGATGGTTGCAGGTCACAGGAAACAGGGTAAGATGCCCATATGGTAAGATGCCATACGATATTTATGATGTGGTAAGATGCCACAGGGTAAGATGCCCATATGGTAAGATGCCATACGATATTTATGATGTGGTAAGATGCCACAGGGTAAGATGCCCATATGGTAAGATGCCATACAATATTTATGATGTGGTAAGATGCCACAGGGTAAGATGCCCATATGGTAAGATGCCATACAATATTTATGATGTGGTAAGATGCCACAGGGTAAGATGCTCATATGGTAAGATGCCATACAATATTTATGATGTGGTAAGATGCCCATATGGTAAGATACCATACGATGTTTATGATGTGGTAAGATGCCAAAGGTTATGAAATTAATCAATTACGTTAAGATCTAATGATTACGTGCATGAATATTTGAAACAGGGACAACAAAAGTAGGTTAATGTGTTTAACCAGGAAGTATACTTAACTAAGATTCATGCATTTATTAATTGATGTACATCTCTTTGTGATGATTGGCGATGGTTTATACCGCCTGACACGGATGATAGCGATGATGTATTCCGCTGTGTCAATAATGATGATTCATTCTTTATGATGACTTGGATGATAGCGATGATGTATTCCGCTGTGTCGATGATGATGATTCATTCTTCTATGATGATGGGCGATGATTCATACCGCCAGACACATGTATAGCGATGAGACATTCCGCTGTGTCGATTAATGATGATTCATTATTTATGATGACACGGATGATAGCGATGATGTATCCCGCTGTGTCGATGATGATGATTCATTCTTCTATGATGATGGGCGATGATTCATACCGCCAGACACATATATAGCGATGAGACATTCCGCTGTGTCGATTGATGATGATTCATTCTTTATGATGACACGGATGATAGCGATGATGTATTCCGCTGTGTCGATGATGATGATTCATTCTTCTACGATGATGGGCGATGATTCATACCGCCAGACACATGTATAGCGATGAGACATTCCGCTGTGTTGGTTGATGATGGTTCACGCCGTTGGGCATATGTATATGATGATTTACGATGACTCATTCTTCTATGAGGATTGGCGATGATTCGTGCCGCCGGATATGTTAATAGCGATGCCTCGTTCCGCTATTATGTGGACGATGATTCATGCTCAGGTGTATAGCGAGGTTTCATGCCACTTATTATATGACGAGGCAATCATGCCGTCGATTGTATAGCGATGGATTGTGCCACTAAGTACGCAGCACAGGATTATGCCGCCTTCGAGCGATGGGTGCTGATTACGCACTATTATCGAGCGACGGAGACAAGTATGCCGCTATTTGGTTAGCGATGAAGTATGGGATATTGCTATTCTATTAGCATAATGGTGGATGGCATACGTTGATGTACATGGACCGTCACGAGTTGACTAGGTTGTTTAGATGTCATTGTTGACATGTATCGTCACTAGTTGACGATACCTTAGATGCCATGAGTGGGCATGTGTCGTCACGAGATGACGATGACGATGGTGTAGGAGATGTCTTATTAGACATGCATCATCGTTACGATGAACAATGCGTTGAGTATACGTATTCAGTTGTATGCCTTGGGTGCCAGTGCCGAGCACAAGGTGGTGTTTACGTCACCGATTGACGTGACCCTTATACCGAGCGGGTCGCTTGAGAAATGGATGGACGCGCTGTACATGTGATTGTACCGCAGCATATGTTTGAGGTGATCATGTTACGAGTGGTGATACCCTTCAGGTATGCTCGTTGGGATGGCTTTTTGGCCATGTAATTTGACGACAGGAGTAATCATGGAGGAAATTACTCGCTTTCTGTCGATATGACATGTGGTAGACATGGTCACACCACCCTTGAGGGTGTAGAATGGGTCCTAAAGGATTAGGATCAGGTTACGTTAAGTACATAGGGACACTAGAGTGTCCAGGGTGTATCAGCATTAGAGGAACGTTGGGTACAGACCCACTACTCTATTGATTTTCTTCCCATGGTATGGTATGCCGTGCGGAAACGTCCGTCTTATTGGTATGTTTGAGGTAAACCTAAAGAGGCAGCGACTAGTTTGTCTGCCGCGTGTGTGCAGCACCATGAGGGGCTTGCTAGAACCATTATACTACTCGTTGGAACCAAGTTTGGAAAATCGTAAGGTGATACGATGTGGATTGTGGTGGACTCTAGTAGTCACCACGTCATTGAGGTTGAGGTTGTGCATGCCTCACTGAAACGTGTATACGTTTATGTTAATCTTGGTGAGACTTGTCTGGGACAACTCATGATGTTGGAGTACCAACAAGAGAGTCAATAAGTCGTTGTTGACTCGATCTGGGGAATCCGTGTATTTGGGATGCAATGGGTGCTATTGTATCCAGGTTTTCCGAACGGTGGTTCGAGACTAGTGGATCTCGAGTTCGATGACACTTTCCTTGTGGGGAAGGAGGTAGTATTATACCTATTGGGAATCTTTGAAAGATTCGGTAAGTTGGTGCATGTGGTGTTGATTTTGAGAATCACACCGTGTGTTGTTAATCGTCGATTATCATTCTCCACTGGGTAGGGAATGACTCAGAATTGACGGTTGTGTTTGAGGCTTAGGGGTATGTTGTAGATATCCGAGCCAAGTGCATTGTGTATGCAGGTAGTGTCTGTGCTTAGGCAGGTATACCGGTGAGTATACGGATGCCAGTTGTTGATTTCCTTTTGTCAAGCATAGAGTTATGCTATGTTTGGGCGGTTAAATCTCTGAAGAGAGATTTGGAACACCTCGAGATTGAGAATCTCTTATGAGGAATAATCGTGAAGTTAGTTGACTCCCTTTGAGGAAGGATTACCTTGTGTGGGTTGAGGTGTTTCCTTTTTGGTGTTTCCCTTCGAGTTATTCGATAGCCTTCCCAAGTTTGGATTGTTAAATCCTAGGGTTATCAAGGGATGGCAGGAATTCGGATTTGTTGGGTGTCGCTGTCGACACAAGCGTTGAGGATGCAAAGGGTTTATTGCATGTCCTTTCAGAATTTACGACTCTGCGGAGTCTCGATGGTTATTTTGACCAGGAGGTGATTCTTGGAATATCCGGAGGTGGACATCTTGTGAGATGTGTTTGGGTGTGGATCGGTGGCCGTGAGTTGCCCGATCCGAGTTGCAGAGGGTGCAACTGCTCCTTGGATGGAGGTGGTCTTTGTAGCGGGAATCAGGTCTGGTATGAGTATACCGGGGTATACTAGTGTTTTCCTCGTAACGATGTGTGTTAGACATCGTGAGTCATAGTAAAGATGTCATTGAATGATATCTACGATGGAATCGGGAGCGATTCGAATCCTTGCAGTTTCTGTTGACTAACTGCTTTTGGATTGTTAGCGTTGTGTTGTGCCGGCGCTCTTTCGATTTTGGTGTACTGGAAAGTTTAATTTCATTCCAGGGTTTGGTGCGAGGTCAGTGTCCTCGCGACTGATGTGTCATCCAGGATGCGTTCATGATAGCCATGTCGGGGCTAAGGGTGACTGTTCGATTCACAGTCATGTGTTTTTGTTTGGGTTATTGCGGCTGTACTTGGACTACGCCTGTGTTAATTTCGAGGACGAAATTATTTTAGTGGGGGATATTGTGATGACCTGGGATTATAGATGTTAATCTCGGAGTATTAATGACCCCTAAAGTTGTTTTTACGTGGCGATTTGGAGTTTAATCGCGGTGTTGGGCCTCCCGAGCTCGTCTATTTGGGTAGTTGGGATCGTTGGATCCCGAGGTTGAGATTGTATTCTAATTTTGGTGAAAAACCTATGAGTTGGGTTTTTGGTGTGACTCGGGATCCGGGGTGCCTTGGGCGGGCACCGGTATGAGTTTTTGAGGTTAGGGAGAGAGTTTTTGAAAACAGATGATTTTTAATGAATCATGATGTATTTGTGGGGCTATTGGTATTTCGGGGTAATTTTGATATATATACCAGATGTACTAGAGATTTTAAGGACGAAAATTCATTTCATCTCCTCGCCCGTCTCTCTCTTCCCTTCCCCTGCCTCTTCCCGTCTCCCCCAACCCTCGCCCATAAAAGCGCCGCGCCCGCCGACGTCCGACCACCATCCGGCGCGTAGACCGCCGTTTGCTTCGTCTCTTCCAGGCGCAACTTTCCACACCAAGAATCGGAAATGTTGTCGCGTTTCTCGTTTCGGATTTACCAGAAAAGCGCAGAGGTCCGATTTCTAGGGTTCTTCCGATTTCGAGCAATTTTCTTCAGATTTCGATTGGGTAACCTTCCTTACCCCTTTTTCGTTCTTCTCCTGTAATTACCTACTATTTTTTTTGTTGATTTGGTTCGAATTACTCGCTGCGTGCGTGAGGTAGCGTGCGATTGTTTTGGGGTTTTGGCAGGAGGGGCGGTGGTTCTTGATGTTGATCGATTATTTCATGTTTTAGATGAATTATGGTGCTTGGTTGGGTTCGAATTGTGATGTTAGGGTTCAAAAATTGAAGGGTGGTTCTTGAACAATTTTCGTTGATGTCTCATTCGTTTTCCCTCCCTGCATGTGTTGCTACATCTTGGTTATCGTTTGTGCCTTGCCCCGGGTCTTTTAAATGGTCAATTGTCGTGTGTTGACAATATTTTTATAAGGGTTATGGATGTTCTTGAGCATGGGTTACATGTTCGTAAATAATTGTGAATTATTTATCGTGTTAGCACATCATTCCTCGGGGCATGGAACTCGAGCAAGGTTTGGCTCGGACTACGGAGATTTAAGGTACGTGCGACGTACGAGCATTTCTTTATATGAGAGCATTTGTGAAATGCATAATGTATTTTGATTGCATTAAATAGTTGTGCGTATGGTTATATATATGTGTTGATATAGCTATGGAACGACCTAATCTTGATATCGCCGCCACAAGCGTGCGTGATACTAGAGTAGTATAACTTTTACAAGACATATGGGGTACTGGATTTATATGACCATTGTGGGGGCATTGAGATGCCTGGGAATGACTGTGGAATCATGTAATCATTGTGAGACATTTGAGATGTCTGAGAATAAGGGAGAATTGGTAAAATAAATGCGAGGGATCTGAGCTATCTGTGATTGGTAGCGAAGTTGAGAAATCAGTATTAGATATTGAGATATCTATATTTGCATGTATAATGAATTTTGGAATCACTATTTATTGATACTCGAGAATTAGGCATGCGATGAGTTAATCAATGTGTTGATTTACTGATTTTTGAGATTTGATGAGTTTGATGATTGTGAGAACAGGGACAGTACACGGAATCCCGGATGAGGACGTTGCCATCCAGGGAGTATCATTTAAATTCATTAGTATTTACATTTTTGTAAATTATGAATTTCATTATTGTGATTATGGGATTTTGTGTATTGGTATGCTCACCCCGTTGGGGGGCTGTCTCTGTTGGGACAGGTAGAACAGGTACATCGATGAATTTGGAGATGAGCTCGAGCTGTTGATTGGAGACACTTCTAGGATCAAGGTACCAGGGCTTGATGGAGCAAGGTATCATATAGGGTACTTATATACACCTGAGGGATATATACACATTCATGATGCTCGCATGTGAGCACGATTATACTTGTATATGGGTTGTATATAAAGGCATGATCCTTTCTCTCTTTCATTCTATGTTGCATGCAATTAGTGGTAGAATTGCTAAATGATATGAGAGTCATTGGTGTATTATGTGGGTGTTGAAACTCACTTTTGTTGTCTTATTATGTGGCGTCTTCCTTGGCTGGGAATTTACTTAGCGTTTCTGTATTCTGTTAAGTATTGTGCTTTCCCTGGCCGGGAATTATGTTATGTGATGTGCTTTTATTTCGGGATAGCTCAATTTATGGGGAGACTCTGCCCAAATTTTTATAAAAGGCCACAATGTAAAAAGTGGCGTAATGGGAATGGTAATGGGCGAAATCTATGAGTCTATTTATTGTTAGAGATGATCTTATAACGTCGAACATTAAAGAAATTTTTTAATTACCATTCAATGGTAAAGTATCATCTGAGTTTCCCGATTGATTTTTACTGAAAGCATGTGCCACATATAGTGGTTAATACACTAATCAAGGGTTAAGGACTAGTGGTCCTTACAACAATTACATCATATGTAATTGTACTAATTACATCACATGTAATTAGAGCATAATAATTAATTTATTCTATTGTTTCCCATTAATCTCATCATTAATTGAAAATAACAAATTAAATAAAACTATTTTATTTAATTTTTAATAATTAAATTTCAATAAATTGGCAAAATCTCTATTTTACCTTTTAATCATCATATTAATCTAAAGTAAAATTAATATATTAAATGAAACATTTTTACTTAATTTCTAATTAATTAAATTTTCAATTAATTGGTAAAATCCCTATTTTACCTTTTAATTATAATACTAATCAAAAATAAAATTAACAAATTGAATGAAACATTTTCATTCAATTTCCAATTAATTAAATTTTCAACTATTTGGTAAAATCACTATTTTACCTATAAATCATAATATTAGCCAAAATAAAATTAACAAATTAAATGAAACATTTTCATTCAATTTCCAATTAATTAAAATTTCAACTAATACCAGGGTATGTCCCAAATATTTTTTATTAAGTTATATTTCTATGTGCGATGTATATCAATATATATATTGATAATTTAAGTATGCTTTTATATATATATATATATAAAATGCAGATGTTATAATCCTCTGGTGATGAGGTCCTGCTAGAAATATTTTAAAAGCGGAAATTTTCAGGGCCATTTTTGATAAGTTTAAAGATAATATTCTGTTGTTTAAGCTAATCTAATTTTTGTGTGTTAATTAAATACCTGATTAGGAGCGGGCCCTCACATTTTGTGCTCTAGATTCTGTAAAATCAGTATTGCAAGATCATAAACCACACATAAGATGGTGGTGCACATGCACCGCTTGAGTCTAATGGTGCACTTGAGATATGTGCATCGCTAGACCCTTGCAGTGAACTTACAGTTAAACCTCCATAAATTAATATTCGATAAATTAATAACCTCTCTAAAATAATATTTTTTCCCGGTACCAACTTGATCACTTTAAATATCAGTAATTTTGATAAATTAATAAGATAATAATTTTTAAAAAGACCATTATATAAATTAGAGATGACAATGGGTCAGGGTTCCGGGTTAGACCCGGACATATGAAACCCGTCCCGCCATACATATATATTTTTTTGTCACATTGTGTTAAATTCCCGGTTCTTGGTGCTGAATCTGAGCTAAAAAAGAATTTAAAAAACATAGTCATGGTAGCCACTACGTATGTACATAATATTAGTAAAAAATTATTGCTCTTGTGTTTCATGCGTTAAAGAGCACAGAGATTTGAAAGGGTGACAAAGAATCTGAAGGTGGCTAGAATATTTAACATGTAATGGAGGAAATGAAAGTGGCTCATAAAGACAAAAGTCTGGTTCTCCTCTTCATGAGGGGTTGGCAAGAGTACTGTACTAAAGGAAATTCTCAAAGAATGAGCACATTAATATCACATTACTCGATCAATTTTTTATTTCGTAGTGATTTAATTTTTTGTTTTAAAAAAAATATGATCACGGGTTGGACTCGTCGGGTTCGCGGGCGGAGCGGTGGGAACATGCTTTTTTGTAGCGGGGCGGGTCTCACATTTCATCAAACCCGACCCAGACCCTCCACGTTGTCATCCCTAATATAAATCCATAATCGCGTTAAGATCATAAATTAATAATTCTCTAAAATTCACACATAACTATGACAATTTAGTAAAATAAGAATCTATTGTTGTTTATTTTTTTACGAAATTTAAATTTAGTTATATTCAATCTTTAACTTTTATCATTGCATTCAAAAACTCTGGTGTCGTGTTCTCGAACTGCAACAAAAATTTGTGAAGAGTTACTGTTGCTACGAGTGTTTCTTTTCTCGTGATTAGTACCAAATGTACTGAATTAGCATCAGCTTCATATGCAACATGATTTTCAATAATACTAGCCACAATTTCTTCTAAATTTTTGGATCTCTGAACATTCATCATTTTCGCCCGGATAGTCCAACATGTGATGTAACACCCTTACACATAACATATACACATGATGCATATAGCAAAATATTTAATGACAGCGAAACTTGCAATTTCATACCATCCAATCAAGAAATTTACAATATTATAATTTACAAAGCATATAGACATATATATGCCACAAAAATAACCAAGGTTGTACCCCGTCACAACCAAACCAAAAACCTATACAATATATGCAAATGATGAGCCGAGGGACAAGGACTAGAGTCAGTCGGCCGACCTTGGATCCATACTTTAAAAACTTGTAGAAAACACCTTGTACAGTCAACTTCTATCTACGTCAACTAAATTTTTTTTGTTTTTGGTGAGTTGTATTCACAATGAACATATTTAAATAACATGTTAATTAACTTCATGTAAGTACGTGATTGAAAACAAATTCACACATACAGTTTATATCAGTCACATAACATATAAATGCATGTGTCTAGTCATTTTCTTTTACTGTTATGGACCAACTAATATCAACAACAAATCGTGATCACGAATATGGTCATGTCACTCTGTACTTATCCCATGAGTTCAATGAACTCGGGATCTGTATTCTGTAATTCTTGTAATTCTGTAACACATGGTTCAATGTCATTAGTGGCCATAACATAATCCATTAATCTCTTATAAATGCATAATTCATAATCATGTAAAAATCATCATAACATCACCCATGGAGTAAAACTCAAGTCCGTAAAATCACTTAAAATTAATATTTCACATTAAAACACATAAATCATCTAATCATAAAAATCACCAGTCCATTCATGAAACACAAACCATCCACTCACATAAAGTTAAAGACCAAGTTATATGATTATACTCACAAATTTTCAAAGAACTCGACTTTCCCCAATTTTGTTCTCGTTTTATTTCCTCTCGTCATTATTCTTCTTTTTGTTAGTTTTTATTTTGGATAACTGTT
Source organism: Haberlea rhodopensis (assembly GCA_907163345.1). Taxonomy (NCBI): domain Eukaryota; kingdom Viridiplantae; phylum Streptophyta; class Magnoliopsida; order Lamiales; family Gesneriaceae; genus Haberlea; species Haberlea rhodopensis. The sequence continues at coordinate 53,953 of CAJQUN010000443.1, forward strand.
TTGGTCCATTTCTAGGAAATGATAATAGCCATACATCAAGTTGAAGGCATGGGGAGGGTGACTCATCTGCCTTTTGTTTTCCCTAATTTTGACATATTTGAAACATATGTATACACCATCAATTTAGTACTAACTTCTTTTCTTTATCAATTTATATTTTGCTTCATTTAATTACTAAATTGCATGTAATGAAATGTCCCTATTCATATGTTTATAATAAAAATCAATATGACATACATATTTATTTTCTCGAGGCCTATTTTATTATAAGAAAATATTATTATTCACATATATATATATATACACACACATATATATATATATATATAATATATTTAATTGTTTTGTTTTCTTATGTGCTACTAACTGTCTACATATATTTAAAATTAGTTTCTTCAAATATTATGTCAACAATAATTCAACACAAATTCAAATGTCCTATTTCTGTTTAAATTTACCATTATCAATTATAAAGATTAGTTCAAACCATTAACGTCAATGACCTACACGTTAATCAAATTATCTAATGCTTTGACTTCAAAACCAAAATATATATGAATAATTTACTGTATGCCATGATGTTTATGCATGATTGTGTAAGATTTTGGGTCATGACAATTCCTCCCCCCTTAGAAAATTTTGGCCTCGAAAGTTAATACCTGTATCAGGAAATAACCATGAATATTGTTTCCTCATTTGTTGTTCTGTTTCCCATGTAGCTTCCTATCTAGAATGATTCTTCCATAATACTTTTTACCATAGGAATTGCTCGATTCGTTAACTGTTTGTCTTTATATTCCAATATTCAACTGGTTCTTCAATGTAACTCAGATTGTCAGTGATATCAGTTGGTTCATCTTGAAGAATATGTGATGGATCTGACATGTATTTACGAAGCATGCGAACATGGAACATATTATGGATCTGGGACAAGTCATGTGGCAAGGCAAGTCGATAAGCTAATGGTCCTACTTTATCAAGTATCTCATATGGACCAACGTAACGAGGGTTCAATTTTCCTTTCTTTCCAAATCTGAGGATACCTCTCCAATGAGAGACACGAAGGAATACTTTCTCACCCACTTGATAATCCATTTCTCTTCTATGTTGGTCAACATAACTCTTTTGTCTATCTTGCGCGGCTTTTAATCGGTCTTTCACAATTTTTATCTTTTCAATTGTCTCTTGAATGATATCCGGACCTTCTAATATCCGTATTCCTTCTTCATCGCAACATATTGGACTTCTACATTTCTACTATATACCGTTGCATATGGTGTCATGCCAATACTACTATGGTATATTATTATAAGAAAATTTCATCAATGCAATGTAATCATCCCAAGAACCTTTGAAATCAAGAACACTAGACCGAAGCATATCTTCAAGAGGCTGAATAGTTCTTTCTGATTGTCCATCCGATTGAGGATGAAATGTTGTACTAAAATGTAATATAGTACCCAAAGCTTCTTGTAAACTTCCCCAAAATCTTGATGTAAAACGAGGATCTCAATCTGATACAATAGATAAAGGCACACCATGTAGTTTCACAGTTTCATTCACATATCTTTTTGCTAGATTATAAGTGTAGATCCTCGTCTGAATGGTAAAAAGTGAGCTAACTTCGTTAATCGATCAACAATAACTCAGACTGCATCATTCTGTCTGGGTGTTATAGACAAACCACAAATAATAAAATCCATAGTAATACGTTCACATTTCCCAACTGGAATAAGTGATGGATGTAATTTACCCACCGGTGTTTGATGTTCTGCTTTAACCTGTTGGCAATTCAAGCATTTTGATACATACTCGGCCACATCTTTCTTCATTCTAAGCCACTAATAATGGGTTTTCAAATCTTTAGACATCTTTGTGCTACCAGGGCGCATATCATAAGGTGCAATGTATGATTCCTCCAATATTTCATGCCTTCTGCCATTCACATTAGGAACATAGAGTCGAATTGATTGATAAACTATCATCATCAGTGATAACAAGTGTTGTACTATTTCCCTGTTTCACCGTTTCTGCAATACTGATTAGTTTATCATCACAAAATTGAACATTTTTAATCATTTCAGCCATTACAGGACGGATACAAAGCGAAGCACATATGCTACCGGTCTCATTGACATTTAAGGCAACATTCATCTTTCTCAAATCTAACAAATATGGTAAAGACTGCACTGAAAGATAAGAAACAATACCCTATGATTTTCGGCTCAAGGCATCAGCAACTACATTAGCATTTCGGGGGTGATACTCAACATTGCAATCATAATCTTTTAATAATTCAAGCCATCTTCTTTGTCGCATGTTCAACTCTTTCTGACTTAACAAGTACTTTAAACTTTTATGGTCAGTGAAAATTTGAAATGTAGTACTATATAAATAATGTATTCATATCTTTAAAGCAAAAATAACCGCAATTAAGTTTCCGAGAAGCATAAGCAATAACTTTACCTTGTTGCATTAAGACACATCCTAAACACTGGTACAAAACATCACTATAAATAACAAAACCATCAGTACCTAAAGGAATTGTCAGAACTGGAGCAGTTGTGAGTCGCTCTTTTAGTTCATCAAAACTCTTTTGACATTCATTTGTCCATAGGAATACCCTTGCGCAACAATTTTGTTAGTGGAGTGGCAATAAGAGAAAAATTCTCAACAAATCTTCGATAATATCCAGCTAAACCAAGAAAACTATGAACTTCTGCAACATTTTTCGGGCTCTCCCATTTAGTTACTGGTTCAATTTTCACCGGATCAACTTTAATACCATCACTAGAAACATGTCCCAAAAAGACAACTTGATCTAGCCAAAATTCACATCTGCTCAGTTTGCATACAAACGTTTCTCACACAAGGTTTGTAATACGATTCTCAAATGTTGTTCATGTTCTTCAGTAGATTTAGAATATAGAATGTCATCAATAAAGACAATCACAAAATCTATCCAGGTAAGGTCTAAACACATAATTCATCAATGCCATAAATGCAGCAGGTGCATTTCAAGCCAAAAGGCATTACTAAAAACTCATAGTGGCCATACCTGGTCCTGAAAGTTGTTGTCGGAATGTCAGTCTTAGCAATTTTAACTAGTGATACCCTGATCTTAGATCAATTTTTGAGAAGATTGTAGCATCTTGTAACTGATCAAATAAATCATCAGTTCTGGGTAGTGGGTATTTATTCTTTATAGTCACACGATTCAACTGCCAATAATCAATACATAATCTCAAAGTACCAACATTCTTTTTAATAAACAACACCGGTGCTCCCCATGGTGAAACACAAGGTGTAATGAATCCTTTATCCAGTAGTTATTGTAACTGAGTTTTTAATTCTTTTAATTCACTAGATGCCATTCTTGAAGGAGAAATAGAAATTGGCGCAGTACCTACAGGTAACTGGATGGTAAACAGTGTCTCTATCTGGTGGTAATCCCGGTAAATCATCTGGAATCTGGATATTCTCTAAACACTGGAATATCTTCAAGTTTCAAACCACATAATCTACTATCTATAAATGTGAGATAAATATGCTTCACAACCACTTTTCACCAATCTGAATGTCGTAGATGCACATATTGCACATGTAGGTAATATTTTTCTTTCTCCTTTAAATATTATCTAGGTCTAATTAGGAAGTTGCAGTAATATTTCTTTGGTAAAACAATCCAATTCAGCATGATATTCAGTTAACCAATCCATACCCAGAACCACATCAAAATCCTTTAACGGCATAACAAGTAAAGTATCATGCATTTCAGTATCCCCGATTAAGATTTGGCATTTATGATACACAATACTTATAACAATCATGCTCCCTAGTGGGGTTTGAAAAAATAAATCATAGCCCAATGATACTGATTTATTATGCAAATGTGTCTTGAATGCTTGTGATATAAATGAATGAGTTGCTCCAGGATCAAATAAAACATAAGCATTTGTACCAGAAATGAATAGATTACCAGTAATTACAGCTGGTGTGGTATTAGCCTCTTCCTGTGTCATGGCAAAAACTCAGGTCTGAGTCTGTTGTCTGTTGACCTTGCTCTTCTCTGTTCCAGCACTTCTGCACATACCAAACTTTCCTCAACCTCCCCCCCCTACTAGGAGTAAAACCATTAGACCTGGTTTGCTCGACTATAGGTTTCACATGGCTTTGAACAATTCCTTGCTATATGGCCAGGTTCTCCACATCTAAAGCATTTTCCTGTAAGCAGTCTGCATTCTCCATAAGATATCTCCCACAATGCACACAAGTCATAATAGATGGTGTAGAACCAACACTCTTACTAGCAGAATGTGCACCACTGGAGCTGCGCCTTTAAAACCACTGGGGAAACCTTTTTGTGTAGCTACAGGAAACCCTTTTTCTCTTTCCAAATCCACCAATTTCATCACTGTCTCTTTTTATATTGAAAGATGGATTTTGATTCAATTTCCAATTTCTCAGCACGTACTACTGCGGCTTTCAGCTTGATAAAGATTCCAAATCTGTAGGTGTGAGGTGATCCCGAATAGAAAATCGAATCTGCTACATTTATTCTTTTATGTGGCTATCATATGTGGAGCATAGTGGGAAAGTTGATTAATAATACCTCGTATTCAGCAACTGTCATGCCTCGAGTTGCTTTATACACGTGTGATATGGTTATATAGTTATTATGACTAATTTCGATATGATATGAATTAGGTACGGGTTGAACCAAGTATGACTTAATACACAATACATGTATAAAAATGAAACATATGGCAATGTATAACTTGAATTAAATCAAGTATAGTGTCATATCAAGTAACTATGAGTTGGTATTTGAATTTGGATTTCACCTTCATGTACATGTCAATTAGCATGTTATTGCAATTAGCATGTCATTAACTCCATCATTAACTGCAACATGATCTATATCAAGTGAATTAAGGGTGAAATCACATACTACACCACTTTTCACCTAAAATTCTCTATAAAGCTCCTCTCCAACCCTTGGAGATTTTCTTAGTTGAAGCTTGGTTTTTCACTAGGGAATTCAGCTAGGAAGTTGAGTGAAGTGATTTCATATCTTCTTGGTAAGGAATTTATAGATTTTCACTTGAATTGTGTAGTTGGTGTTGAAGTATGTGAATTTGAATATCAAATGTTTATGCTTAGACTCATAACTTGTTTCTTTGCCAAGAATTGGATTCTAGGATGATAGAAACATGTTTATATGATACTAGGGATTGCATGTGTTATGGTTGTATATGCCATTTCGAGGGCGAAATTCAATAAGTGGGGGAGAATTGTCATGCCTCGAGTTGCTTTATACACGTGGTTATATCGTTATTATGACTGATTTCGATATGATATGAATTAGGTTCGGGTTGAACCAAGGATGACTTAATACACAATACATGTATAAAAATGAAACATATGGCAATGTATAACTTGAATTAAATCAAGTATAGTGTCATATCAAGTAACTATGAGTTGGTATTTGAATTTGGATTTCACCTTCATGTACATGTCAATTAGCATGTTATTGCAATTAGCATGTCATTAACTCCATCATTAACTCCAACATGATCTATATCAAGTGAATTAAGGGTGAAATCACATACTACACCACTTTTCACCTAAAATTCTCTACAAAGCTCCTCTCCAACCCTTGGAGATTTTCTTAGTTGAAGCTTGGTTTTTCACTAGGGAATTCAGCTAGGAAGTTGAGTGAAGTGATTTCATATCTTCTTGGTAAGGAATTTATAGTTTTTCACTTGAATTGTGTAGTTGGTGTTGAAGTATGTGAATTTGAATATCAAATGTTTATGCTTAGAGATAAGCTCAAAATCGCCATTGTCTCGAGTTTTTCTGATCGTGCCGATCGATCGAAAATTTGGTCTCGATCGATCGCCGCGAACAGTAAAATTTTAAGGCGGTTTGAACATTGAGGCGATCGATCGGTGCATGTGGCGATCGATCGGTGCTTTTGTTCGATCGATCGGTGAAGAGTGAATAGTTCGGCGATCGATCGAGAAAATTAGGCGATCGATCGGTGATGGCAGATTTTTGAAAAATGTTAAATTTTTGTAGCATTTATTTTTGAAGCCTCTTATAACATGGTTTATTATTGATATTGGTGTAGCATCATCACAGGGGACGGGGCAAAGAGGCAATTAGCCATCAACGCCTGAATTATCGTTTTGTTGTCGTATACTAGGTACGTGTTGACGTACGGAGTATAGATAATGTGTGATGATGTTATGGGATTGATATCATATGAATTGTGTTGTGTTAGTAACATATGATTGTAGTATCATATGCATGTACATTCATGGATATCATGTATTTGAGATGGATGAGATATATATGCATTAGCATTAGATATATACGCCTAGTTTGGGTATATGCTCGGGTATGCTACATATGCATTAGCATTAGAGATATACGCTTGATTTGGGTATATGCTCAGGTATGCTACATATACGTTAGCATTAGAGATATACGCCTAGTTTGGGTATATGCTCGGGTATGCTACACATACTGGATATGAGGGATATACGCCTGGTTTGGGTATATACTCTGGCTATTATCACATATGAGTACGGTACTATGATATGTACTGCTAATATGAAGATGTGATGTGGTTCCACTGACATATTGAGCTGCTTTAGCATATCATATTAGTCTCGTGATAATAGGGTGATAGTTGAGACATGTCGACATGGTGCATTGGTTGATGCATGATACAGAGCATTCACATTTGATGATTTTATTGTGCCTTATAGTAATTGTGTTTTGATATTACACTGAGATAGTTGTTATCTATACTCACGTTGTGTGAATGTTTCTGTAGGGACTCATAGACGTGGGAAGCGTGAGTAATGATTTCCGCTGCGAGGAGAACCACTGCATAAGGGTTATCTTGGAGTAGGTTGATATTTGTACATGTGATGTATAGTAGGTTAGGGTTTTGTAAACCTTGTAACAATTTAACTAGTAAGATACCCTTAATCAGCGCATGTTTCTACTTAATTCAGACTCACATATGTATGTTAACGTGATACATAATGGATTAAGTAATGAGGACCCCACATTAGATTTTTCAAAAATGTTAAATTTTTGTAGCATTTATTTTTGAAGCCTCTTATAACATGGTTTATTATGATATTGGTGTAGCATCATCACACGGGACGGGGCAAAGAGGACGCCTGAATTATCGTTTTGTTGTCGTATACCAGGTACGTGTTGACGTACGGAGTATAGATATTGTGTGATGATGTTATGGGATTGATATCATATGAATTGTGTTGTGTTAGTAACATATGATTGTAGTATCATATGCATGTACATTCATGGATATCATGTATTTGAGATGAATGAGATATATATGCATTAGCATTAGAGATATACGCCTAGTTTGGGTATATGCTCGGGTATGCTACATATGCATTAGCATTAGAGATATACTCCTGGTTTGGGTATATGCTCGGGTATGCTACATATACGTTAGCATTAGAGATATACACCTAGTTTGGGTATATGCGTGGGTATGCTACACATACTGGATATGAGGGATATACGCCTGGTTTGGGTATATACTCTGGCTATTATCACATATGAGTACGGTACTATGATATGTACTGCTAATATGAAGATGTGATGTGGTTCCACTGACATATTGAGCTGAGATAGCATATCATATTGGTCTCGTGATAATAGGGTGATAGTTGAGACATGTCGACATGGTGCATTGGTTGATGCATGATACAGAACATTCACATTTGATGATTTTATTGTGCCTTATAGTAATTGTGTTTTGATATTGCACTGAGATAGTTGTTATCTATACTCACGTTGTGTGAATGTTTCTGTAGGGACTCATAGACGTGGGGAGCATGAGTCATGATTTCCGCTGCGAGGAGAACCACTGCATAGGGGTTATCTTGGAGTAGGTTGATACTTGTACATGTGATGTATAGTAGGTTAGGGTTTTGTAAACCTTGTAACAATTTAACTAGTAAGATACTCTTAATCAGTGCATGTTTCTACTTAATTCAGACTCACATATGTATGTTAACGTGATACATAATGGATTAAGTAACGAGGACCCCACAGCAACTGATTGAGTCCTTGTTTAAAGTCAAGAAATTATTTTTCTTTCTGATCTTTATATACCTCAGTAGGTATGCAATTAAATTTCAACGAAAAATCATCCAATGTCAAGACAGGTGGTTGAACAGTATTATGCGGGATAGTCTCCCACCAATCGTAGGCATTGCCCTGAAGAAGCGGCACTGTGTAATCAAACTTCTCCTCAGGGGTACATTTTATCAGGTTCAGAATCCTTTCTGTTCGTTTCAGCCAAGTCTTTGCCTCAGCTGGATCAGTAGTACACATAAAGTCAACAGCTCCCATTTTTCTTAGTTTATCATATCGTCGTTCACGTGTTTCACGGGGGGTGAACATGTGGAAATTGTCGATATGCCACATCAGGTATTCTTTGTGCATGAGGTGGAAGTGAATATGATGAATGTGACTCTGGCTCGGCTGATCCTTCCCCTCCATGACCACTTTGCTCATCATTATACCTATACGACATAAATGATGACTTACGCAACCATTTAACATATAATGACAATGCACATATGACAGTCTACAGAACCTCTAACTTTTGCTCTAATACCAAATCAACTGTAACCCATACACTTAACACATACACATAATGCATATAGAAAAATATTTAATAACAGCGGAACTTGCAATTTCATACCTTCCAATCAAGACATATAATTTACAAGGCATATAAGACATATATATGCCACAAAAATATCCAAGGTTGTACCCCATCACAACCCAATTAAAAACATATACAATATATGCAAATGATGAGCTGAGGAAAAATGACTAGATTCATCCGGCCGACCTTTGATCCATACTTCAAAAACTTGTAGAAAACACTCGTGTACGCGCAAAAATTAACCCCACTCAATCTTCAAGATTGATAACAAAATGTAGTAGTGTGAGTAGGGATCGGTCCCACGAGGAAGTGTGAATTCTTGTGTTAATGATAATCAAAGAACAAAACAATTAAAATAAAAAGATGGGGTTATGAGTGAATCATACTAATTAAATTAAAAGCAAAGATTAAACTAATGAACGCAATTCTTGGTATCGGTCGACTATTCCTCAACCAAGAATTAAAACTAGCTAAACAAAACTAATAAGAATGATAACTAAAAACAAAGGAAAGAAAACTAATCCAATCTCCGCTCGTAGATGTGTCAATCCCGCCTTCGCCTCAATATCGTAGCGTTCTTCAAAATTGAAAGAAAAATTATAAAACCAGTCTAAACTATTCTACATACTCTACCTAATTATTCTAAGGGTCTGATTTCATGCATATATGTATAGGGAGGCTGATGGGGTAGGTTAGAATCCATGTAGGAAGGAAAGAAATAAAAAATTCAAAGTTTCCAAAACTCTGCTGGCGATCGATCGCTGTAAAGATGGCGATCGATCGCTTGCTTATTTTTTTCATTTTTCTCGGGCTAGCGATCGATCGCTTGGAAAGTGGCAATCAATCGCTGATGTGATAGATCTGTTGTTGAAACTTTCTGCTCGGGGCGATCGATCTCTGCTTCCTAGGTGATGGATCGACTGTCTTGTTCAACTTTTATGCATTTTTTTGGTCTACTTTGATCTCTTGTCGACTCCAATGCATTTCTTGATCCTTATTCATTGTTATTAGCTCGATTTCTTTGATTCTACCCACAAATACATAAATATACTATTAGGTAGCATATGTATCCAATTAACCATCAAAACATACCAAATTGTAGAAAATTAAGTGCAATAGATGTGTCTATTTCTCGTCGCATCAAACTCCCCCATACTTAATCTTTACTCGACCTCGAGTAAATCAGACAAAACTAAAATATTTTTGTTGGCTCATAGCATCATAACAAACTAATTTGTCCTCACTTTAATGCCTCAACAATTATAAACATTTTATATTAATGAAAGGCGGTGAAAAGTTAACAGTGGAATAAGCTCAATCCCTAAACATTTCATACCCAACAAAGCAGTGAACGTGCGTGTGTGGTCACAAACAAGTGTCATGTACAAATTATAGATCCAATAGATGTAAACTCACAATAGTTCAAGTTATACACTAACACAAGTATAAGCTCACTTGCATACTCTTCTCCACTATCTTAGACACTTGCAAACATGAATCAAGTAGGTCTTAATTAGCTTGTAGCTTGGCCATGGTATTGGCTTATGAAAGAAAGGGTAAGGTGCATCAAACAAGAGAGATGGTGACATGCACAATATACACTTCTCTTCTTGTATGATTTTCCAAACCTTGTTCATTTTTCCAAGGTTCATTTCAAATTTTTTTCTCTTTTGTGCCTTGGCTCCCATTGGAGTCATATTTTTATTTATGTTCTCAAGGCATCCCTTTTCTTTCACGCATTTCATTCTTTTGACAATGAAGTTCAAAACATATGGATCAATGAACACCTAAGTGCATATGAATGAAACACATCATACTCCCTTCAAAGGTATGGATAAAATCACATTTAGGCTTAGGGAAGGATGATAAACTAGTCAAAGAATGTCGAATGGAGGTAGTATGTATGCTTAGCATACAACCATTCTTTTACATTAAAGCTCAAAATGGGTATTATTGTTTGATTTTATTTACATGGTAGGCCTAAAAGGCTCAAACGCATCAAAGATCACCTATATCACTTTCATGTTCCCAAGTAGTCTAGACATATGCCTCAAAGAGCATGTAGTTAACTTCTAGCATGTATTAGAGACTTACTAAGACTATCAAAGTTCACACAATCTTCACTACGCTATACACACTTCACAAGTCATGACAATATCGTGCTCAAAATTTTCAACTACTTAGTCAAAGCACAATTTGCATTAGAGTTCAAAGTGTTCAAAGGTTAACAATTCACCTATGTTCAAAAGCATGCATGTCCTTAATTAGGTTTCATCATGGGCTAGTGATTCTAAGTATGCGTTCATTACTAACTATGAGCTCAAAATTTTCAATTTTTTTGTATTTTAATAATAAGAAAACAATAACATACCACTAATCTCTCCCCCATACTTAAATCTTACATTGTCCCCAATGTAAGTCAAAATTGTAAGGAAAGAGAAATTAGATACTAATAAAGCAATAAAAAAAACAAAAAAGAAAACTAACTCCCCTTGGGTTGCCTCCCAAGCAGCGCCTTTATTTAACGTCGGTGGCCCGATGCAAGTCTTCTCGCTTAAGGCGATGCCTATTCGCCTTGCACCGCTTGGAGGGTTTTTGTCTTTTCACTATGTCTCCTTCCTCCAAATAAGTCAGTTGAGGTCGATCAAGATCTATCTCATGGCATCCTTTAACTTGTTGTCCCTTATGCTCGCCTTTGGGAATCTCATTCTGGAGAGATTCCTTGTTATCCACCTCGACCTCTGTTTGTTCTTCAAGTATTGATGGCCTCAGTACCATCATTTCTGGAGTTTCTACTTCTTTGCCACTGTCCAAGGTAATGTTGTCTTCGGAAATATCGTCCAAAGATTCATTTTATCACAGTACTCTTTCGCCGACTCCTCTTCCCCAACACATAATTCATCTAGGTATTCAACATAGCTCTCAGTTGGAAACATACCTTTCGGAGTTGCAGGATGTACAAGCTCTTTTTCTTCTATTGGCACATGTGTCTCCTCTTCTAGCTCGGGTGGCATCAGTACCACCTTCTCTATAGTCTCCACTTCTTCATCACTCCATGATTCAAATGACATCATGGTCTCCCTTTGTGCTGCTATCCGATCGGCCGATCTTATTAGTTGCTCCATTTGGTTACCCAAATTCTGAGTGCTAGCCCTGAATTCCTGTTGAAATTGTAAAGTACTATCATTAAGTGTTGAAACAATATCCTCTACAGACTCACCAGGGGTATGGTATTGAAGTTGTTACGGCCATGGTGGGTATTGCGATATGTATGGCAGTAGGGTGGACTTCATGTAAGTTGGAGGTGGGCTCATCCATTGATTTGCATAGTTGAGATTGTGATGATCACTCCAACTTGGGTTGTAAGCACTCTGTTCATTCCCTACACCAAGTTGGTGCACAAGATACTCCAATTCATCCAAGCTACTATATCCCGCCATGGCAATCAGTGTGCCTCAGTGGTTCGAGTTTAATATGCACGAACAAACCATTGTAGCACTAGGGGGAAATAAAGAAAGAAAAAATTAAGAGAAATAAAAACAACAGAAAATATTAACACAAAAATATACAACGCCTCCTCGGCAACGACGCCAAAATTTGGTGTGTGTTTATCATGTACGCCCAAATTAACCCCACTCAATCTTCAAGATTGATCACAAAATGTAGTAGTGTGAGTAGGGATCGATCCCACGAGGATGTGTGAATTCTCGTGTTAATGAAAATCAAAGAGTAAAACAACTACAAGAAAAAGATGGGGTTATGAGTGAATTATACTAATTAAATTAAAAGCAAAGATTAAACTAATGAAAGCGATTCTTGGTATCGGTCGAGTCTTCCTCAACCAAGAATTAAAACTAGCTAAACATAACTAATAAGAACGATAAATAAAAACAAAGGAAAGAAAACTAATCCGATCTCCACTCATCGAGGTGTCAATCCCATCTTTGTTTCAATCTTCGTGGCGCTCTTCAACAAAATTGAAAGAAAAATTATAAAACTAGTCTAAACTATTCCACATACTCTACCTAATTATTCTAAGGATCTGATTTTGTGAGATTCCGTTATCTAAACAAGATTCTAAGGTGCAATTAAGAGAACTAATCATTCATAAATCAGAGTATTAGGCTGTGTTATAATCCTGAGCTTAAGAGATTACAGTACCAAAAGTTCAAAAAGGAATTATACATATTCCTAACAAAAGGGTACTAAACTATAGCTTTACTCTACACTTTGTAGAAACTATACAAAAGGAATTTCAGTTCTGATAACCCTGTAGCACTCCTTACAGCTCAGCGTAACAACCCCAACCCCGGGTTCTCAATGTCAAAAGCACCTAAAAAGACAACCCCAACACATGAGCACATCATAATTCATATTCAACATAATATGAATGTAAAGCATAAATGCATAAATCATAGGCATAGGATACTTCCTGAATTTCCAATGCATTTAAAACGCCCATTTTGGTTGTCCCTGTACCATAACTCATAATCAAATCAATACATGATATTATGGCTTCTTTAAATAAATGTCATGACATAACTTCACTTCTTAAATCTTTACTTCAATCCTTAGACAGTTTATCATCAGTGTATTTTAATGCCCCTCGCTTCATAACTTTAGAACAAGCGGTCCTCCCCTCCCTCGCTTCTTCATACAAGCGGTATTTATATCCTCGCTTCGTATGGTAAACCTCGCCTCCATGTGCAAGCGGACCTACACCCCTCGCTCCACATTTTAGCGGTATTATAGCGGTAAGCATTAAAATCATCACTGTGATAACCGTGACTCGTGGAATACACACCCAATGTTCCACATCATACATATGCAACAACAATGCATAACAACCGTACTCATAATGCACAAACTTGCATTTATCGCATGTCAAATAATAAACATATAATACATGTTACCGTTGGGGTGCCCGTACGTCGCTTACGTACCTTTCCAAAATATAGTATGTTGTAGGACTCTATCCCCTGCGTTGTGTGGCTACTGTGAAGGCTCTACACCAGTGTACAACACAATATTAGATGCCAATTTATAGACCAAAATCAAAAAAAATCCAACAAAAACATCATTTTCCACTATTCAGCAGCTGGCGATCGATCGCTGCATCGAGGCGATCGATCGCTGCATCGAGGCGATCGATCGCCAGACTTCACTGGCTCGAGGCGATCGACCGCGCCATTTATGGCGATCGATCGCCTGCCTTCGATTTTTGCTACTGGTCTTCGGCGATCGGTCGCTGCGTTTGTAGCGATTGATCGCCTGCCTTCTATGTGCGCGATTTTTCCAGAATTACCAAGCACCTCATTTCATACCATCCAAACTTCAACATAAAACATATAACATGTTTGAACAAACATGCTAAGGGCTACAATATACTACCATGAATGTATTCAAATCGAAGTTCCACCCAAACCTAAACCCACATGCATCAAAATCGCCCAACTCTAACAGTACTCACCCAAGCTTTCTGAAAACAGGGTATCATAATTCTTTTCCAGAATTTTCGAGCACCTACTTTCAAGCCATCTAATCTAGCACATAAGACACACAACATGCCCATACAAACATGCTAGAAACTTCATAAAAACACCATGAAAGCCTCCAAAACAAGAATATGATCAAAAGCTACTATACATGCCATTTTCACACCAATAAAAGCATGAACTCAAACCAATATGAAATCAAAACAGGACATGGTTCCTCACCCTCTTTTGCTCCAATTTTTGCAAGCTTTCCTGCAAAGAAATTTGAAATTTCCTTCTTCCTATGTGCTTAGCAGATGTTGGACGAAAAAAGGAGTGAAGATTGGGTTGAGAATGAGTGGTAAAGGTTGAGTGATAGGGAGGGCAAGTGGGGTATGGGGCAGCTGAATGGGTATGGGTTGAGGGGGGGGGGGGGGGTAGTTGGGTAGTGGGTGGTGTGATGTGTTATGTTTTGGTCCCGGTATTTAGCCCGATGTATTAAAATATCCTCACATGATATTTTATAGTATTTAATCAATAAAATACTTCAAATTTCGATTAAACATGCTTCACCCAAAACAAACAACATCCACCCCAAATAATCATGCCATAACCTAAATTCTCAACATATATCACATGCACCCTTAAACGCCTTTCCCCAATATTATTAATTCAACCCAAATGAATTAATACCATAATCTTCATAACATAATTAATATTTAAAAGCACATAATCATTTCGGGGATATCACAATACTCCCCTACTTATAAGATTTCATCCTCGAAATCAGCATACACTTACCCAATACAAAACAAAACATAAATCACATTCCAGAAAATAGTTCCGGATAGTGCTGCACCATGTGTCGCTCAGTCTCCCACGTGGCCTCCTCGACACCCCTACGATCCCACTGAACTTTGACCATAGGAATAACTTTGTTTTGTAGTCTGCGATCTGCCCGATCCAGAATCCTGACAGGCCGCTCCACATAGGAAACATCAGACTCTAACTGAACCTCAGAAGGTTGCAACACATGAGAAGGATCTGGCTCGTACTTCCGCAACATAGATACATGAAACACATCGTGTATGCATGATAGAGAGGGCGGTAAAGCCAACCGGTATGCCAGAGTACCAACACGCTGTAAGATCTCATACGGTCCAACGTATCTCGGGGATAACTTCCCCCGCATCCCAAAACGTACTATACCTCTAAAAGGTGAGATCTTCAAAAAGACCCTGTCGCCCAAATAAAACTCTAACGGCCGACGCCGTTGATTAGCATATGCTGTCTGTCTGTTCTGAGCTGCTTTCATTTTCCTTCTGATTACCTTTACCTTTTCTTCCATTTCTTGGACCAACTCTGGTCCTCCGACTGATTTTCGGTCCACGTCGTCCCAATATAAAGGCGACCTACAACGTCTACCATAGAGAGCCTCAAAAGGAGCCATCTGTATGCTTGCCTGGTAGCTATTATTATAAGAAAATTCTACCAAAGCCACTGAGTCCTGCCAAGAAGTATCGAACTCCATCACACAAGCCCGTAACATATCTTCGAGAGTCTGTATGGTACGCTCGGTCTGTCCGTCGTTTGGGGATATGTTGTGCTCAACCTCAATTCTGTACCCAGAGCTGACTGAGGACTTTCCAAAAGTGAGATGTAAACCGCTGATCTCGATCAGACACAATCGAAACAGGGATCCCATGCAGTCTCACCACATCTCTGACATATAACTGAGCCATCCTCAAGTACGTGAAGGTCACACTGTAGGGAATGAAGTGAGCCACTTTAGTCAGTCTGTCCACAACTACCAGATAGCATCAAAACCCGAAACAGTCCTCGGTAAGTGGGTCACGAAGTCCATGGATATGTGCTCCCACTTCCATTCTGGTATCTCCAAACTTCTAAGCTCACCACCAGGCCTCTGCCTCTCAGCCTTCACTTGCTGACAAATCAGACATCTCTTGACGAATGTGGTGACATCTTGTTTCATTCGTCTCCACCAAAACTGGCCACATAAGTCCTTATACATTTTCTTTCCGCCCGGGTGGATACTCATCCTGCTGCAATGAGCTCGCTGTAATATTCCCTGATGCAACTCAGGCGTATTTGGAACCACCCATCTGTCGCTCAGTCTCAAGGAACCATCCTCAGCCGCCCTGAACTTCGACGACTGACCCAGACGAACCAATGACAACCATCTCTGAACCTCTTCGTCTGCCCCCGGAGCCTTCCGGATGTGTTCATAAATGTCTAGCTCAACTAATAAAGTCAATACCTGTACCGGTGAAGCAGACACATCATAATCAAATCCCAACTGGCAGTAGGAAGCCATCATAGCTGACAAACACATGACGTCCTCTGCTGTGTTCTTCACTTTCCGACTCAAAGCGTCGGCTGTCAAATTTGCTCTTCCCGGATGGTATTCGATTTCACAGTCATAATCCTTCAGCAGGTCCATCCATCTCCTCTGTCTCATATTCAGCTCAGCCTGCGTAAACAAGAACTTCAGGCTCTTGTGATCAGTGAAAATGGTGAATGAGGTACCATATAAGTAGTGTCGCCATATCTTCAAGGCAAACACTATAGCTGCTAGCTCCAAATCATGGACTAGATACTTCGTCTCGTGTGGCTTCAATTGTCTCGAAGCGTAAGCCACAATGTGCTTATCTTGCATCAGTCCGCATCCTAAACCCTGAAGCGATGCGTCAGTATAGAGAGCGAACCCCTTGTTCTCCCAGGGAATCACCAATACTGGTGCTGAAGTCAATATATGTTTTAATTCCCGGAAACTCTGCTCACAAGCTTCCGACCAAAAGAATGGAACTCCCTTCTGAGTTAGCTGAGTCAATGGCTTGGCAATCTTTGAAACCCTTCGACAAAGCGTCGATAATACCCGGCCAAACCAAGAAAACTTCGGATCTCAGGGACTGTAGTAGGCGCAGACCAATCCATAACTGCATCTATCTTCCTGGGATCTACTGATATCCCCTCTCGAGAGATAATATGACCCAGAAATGCTATGCTGTTCAGCCAGAGCTCACACTTGCTGAGCTTGGCGTACAACTGATGATCTCTGAGGATCTGAAGCACCGTCCTCAAATGATTGGCATGCTCCTCCTTACTTCTTGAATAAACCAGAATGTCGTCAATAAACATGATGACGAACTGATCAAGATACCTCTGAAATATTATGTTCATCAGGCTCATAAATACTGCAGGGGCATTCGTCACCCCGAATGGCATCACTAAGAACTCGTAGTGCCCATACCGAGTTTGAAAGGCTGTCTTTTGAACGTCATCAGCTCTAACTCGTATCTGGTGATAGCCTGACCTCAAGTCAATTTTTGAGTAAAGCTCTGTGCCCTGAAGCTGATCAATAAGTCATCGATCCTCGCAAGGGGGTACTTGTTCTTAATCGTCACTTTATTCAATTGACGGTAATCGATGCACAGACGCATCGAACCATCCTTTTTCTTTACGAACAAGACTGGTGCACCCCATGGTGATACACTAGGGTGAATGTATCCTTTGTCGAGGAGCTCCTGCAACTGCACTTTCAGCTCCCTCAGCTCTGCCGGTGCCATCCTATAAGGGGCACGGGAAACAGCAGATGTCCCTGGCAGTAATTCAATCTCAAACGCAACATCTCTGATCGGCGGAAATCCTGGAATCTCATCTGGAAACACATCGGTGAATTCCGCAACTACTGGTATATCCTCGATTCTCAACTCTTCCTTTTCCTCTGATACGCCCACGGCATAAATAAGATAGCATGTGTGACCGCGTTCTAACAACCGCGATATCTTAACTGCCGAAATCAATGGAATCCTTGGACGAGAGCCGTCCCCATAGAAGGTCCACTGAAACCCCTGATCAGACAGAAAACGCACCATCTTCTGTCGGCAATGCGGACAATGCAGTCAAAATCTGCCATATCCAACAAAATCAGATCGGCCCTCAGATCATTGCCCTCAAATAAATGAGGCAATCAGATAGTAGTCAATCTGCAATCACATGCTTCCCCGTGGGTGTCGAAACCATAAGAGGCGTGGGCAACGGAGACGAGCACAGATGGTGTTTCTCCACAAAATCAGAAGATATGTGATGTGACTAGAAATAGACACATCTTTAGTGCTTAATTGTCTACGATTTGGTAGGTTTTGATAGATAATTTGATACGTATACTACCTAATCGTATATTTGTGTAATTGTAGGTACAATCGAAGAAAACGAGCTAAAAACGATGTGTAAAGACCAAGGAGAGATATGGACATGACAAGGACTCAAAGTTGATCAAGAAAAGGGCAAAAATGTAATTTTGGAGGTGGCAATCGATCGCCCAGAAGAGGAAATCGATCGCCTCTGGACAGAAACTTTTGCAACAAAATTTACGGGTCAGCGATCGATCGCGAAGAAGGGGCGATCGATCGCCAAAGTCTACTGGAGCTCGGCGATCGATCGCCACTTTATAGCGATCGATCGCCTCAAGGGTTTTTCCGAAAAAAAATAATGCAGCGATCGATCGCCACATTCGTAGCGATCGATCACCGAAGAGTCCGAAAATTAGGAAATTAGGTCTTTTACCATGTTTAGAAGATTGTAACCTATTTTATCAGCCACCAACCCCCATAATTCGAGATTAATCAGTTCTTAGGCATATTATTCCAGACTTTAGAATATTTTTTAGGTTTTGAGAATAATTTTATTTCAAGTTTTCTTCAAGAACAACGAAGAACGGAACCGGAATCGACAAGCCGGAATCGTGATTTATATTAGTAATATCTTTTCCTTTATTTATTTAATGTTTTCCATCGAATTTTTATTGTTTTTAGATTTAATTATGCTAGGCTAAAATCCTTCGATTTTTGGTTGAAGGGATACCTGCTTTTGGATTTAAATCTTTTATGAGAATTCAGTTTGATTGTTGAATTAGATTTCGATTTCAATTCGTTTCTCGAATTTCGAATTCCATGATTGTTGTGTTTGTGTATTAGACCGATCACCTAATATTCAATTGCATAATCGATAGTTTGTTGAGAAACAACTAAGATCAATAATTAACCGGCTGTAGGTATTATTGAATTCTTAGGAGAAACGGTTGAGTAATCAATTTTAACGGCTGTAGTTTTCATTGATTAGATTTATCGAACTCATTAGTTTTGAAAACTATCATTGATTTAATTATTAACTGCTGTAGTGGTGATTAGAGATTTGGTAAGGGTTGAATTGAATGTTGTTTTCTCTTTGACTATGAATAAGATGGGTAGGAATTGAATTTCCAATCGATAGATAATCGAAAGAATTCGAATGTTTTGATTTGATGATTAAAAGATAATTTTCCAAAAGTACGGTTACCTGAAAACCAAGAATCGCTTCACTCTCATAAGTTTAAATTATCTTAGTTAATCTCGTTAATTAGTTTAATTTTAGAATTTGCTTAGTAGTAATCATTCATCCTAAAACCCCCTTGTTACTATTCGTTTTTGGCACGAAATAAATTTACCTTCCCTGTGAGATCGATCCTTACTTCCACTAACTACTACATATTTTTGCTATTAACTGAAGAAGGGTTAATTTGGGCGTACACGATAAACGCTACCAAATTTTGGCGCCGTTGCCGGGGAAGGCAATATTTATTAGTGTCGATTTTTTTATTTCGTTTTTGTTATTTGTTTTCCCGCACAACTACTGAGGTTGTTGATGAGTACAGGCGGATCGTTTGATTACAAGGATAATTCATATTACGATCCAGAAATCGAGAGGACGCTGCATCAAAGAATGAGAGATACTCGGAGACAAGAAGAAGAGGAAAGGAACAATATGGCTGCGAACCAAAGTCTACGCCAACTGGCCAATCCAGATTTGGACCAACAACCTCTTTGCATAAATTTTCCTGCTTTCGCAACTAATGTAAGTTTTGAACTTAAATCGGGACTTATACATTTGTTGCCTTCTTTTCATGGACTCGCAGGCGAGGATCCTCACAAGCATCTGATGGAGTTTCATGTAGTTTGCACCACTATGAAACCGACGAGAATTACTGAAGATCAGATCAAGTTAAGGGCTTTTCCTTTTTCTCTAAAGGACGCAGCGAAAGACTGGCTCTTCTACCTACCACCAGGCTCCATCACAACATGGATGGACCTCCAAAGAACGTTTTTGGAGAAGTACTTTCCAGCATCAAGAGCGGCTAACATACGCAAGGAGATCTACTCCATTAGACAATTCAGTGGAGAAACATTGCATGAGTATTGGGAACGCTTCAAAAAGTTGTGTGCAAGTTGCCCACAACACCAGATAAGTGCACACTTACTCATTCAATACTTTTATGAAGGTTTATTGTCTAGTGATAGGAACTTAGTCGATGCTGCGAGTGGGGGAGCCTTTGTCGATAAAACACCAGATGATGCGCGGAGCTTGATAGCCAACATGGCGGCCAACTCACAGCAGTTTGGCAACTTTCGACAGGAACCAGCACAAAGGAAACAAGGGGAGGTAAATGTTTCCAGCCTCGAACAACAACTGATAGATTTAACGTTTCTTGTGCGTGGTATGGCAGGCGGCAATGTGGGAAAGGTAAAACCTTGTGGTATATGTTTGGATATGAGTCATACCACTGATGCATGTCCATCACTTCAAGAGACATCAGCTGAGCAAGTGCATGCAGCAGGGGGATTTCCGGGACAACCCCAACGAAGACATGACCCTTACTCTAACACATACTATCCAGGATGGAGAGACCACCCTAACTTGAGTTATGGACCGCAATCGATAAATCACGTTCCTCCTCAAGCGCCACAACAACACCCTCCGCCATACAGACCACCTTTTCAGAGGGCCCAACAACAACCCAATTATCCTTCTACTACTGACAGGTTAGAGGTTATAATTCAAGATCTTGCTCACAATGTTACTAAATTTCAACAGGAAACAAGATCGAGCATTCAAACCTTGAATACCCAAGTGGGTCAAATAGCCACTGCACTTAATAGAGTTGAAGCAACCGGATCAACCACTCTACCATCCCAAACAGTGGTGAATCCGAGAAATGTCAATGCAGTCACAACTAGGAGTGGGAAGGAATTGGAGGTGCCAGAGAAGATAGAGAAAGAACCATCAAAGGGTGAGGAAGAAAAGGAAGTTGGAGGAAAGACCGGGATCGAGCACGAGGCACCAAAAGGTAAGCCTCCTTCTTTTTCTGAGTATAAAGTACCACCCCCTTTTCCCCAAGCTTTGAAAGATAACAGGAAAGACGCTGGACTCAAAGGCTTGTATGAGACCTTCCGAAGATGTGAGATAAACATCCCATTGTTGGACGCCATTCAACAAGTACCTCGCTATGCGAAGTTTCTCAAGGAATTGTGTACTCCCAAGAGGAGTCATAGATTGAAGGGACCCCAGAAGGTTGAACTGGGTGAAAACGTTTCAGCGGTGATACAGAGAAAAATCCCTACCAAGTGTAAGGATCCAGGTATGTTCTCTATTCCATGCACCATTGGTACCACTCGACTTGAAAAAGCCATGTTAGATCTAGGAGCATCAATTAATGTTATGCCATATTCCATATATGCTTCTTTACAACTTGGTCCCTTGAGTCCTACTGGAGTGGTAATTCAATTAGCGGATAGATCTAGTGCATATCCTAGGGGTTTGATTGAAGATGTGTTGGTGCAAGTAAATGAACTAGTCTTCCCTGCTGATTTTTATATCCTTGACATGGAAAATGGTGATAAGAGTAGTCCTATATTGTTAGGAAGACCATTTCTCAAAACATCTAAGACTAAGATAGATGTGCATAGTGGTACCCTCACTATGGAGTTTGATGGTGAGATTGTTACATTTAACATCTCTGATGCCATGAAATATCCTTGCAATAATGATGATACTGTGTACTCTGTTGATGTTATTGATTACCTGTCCCAGGAAGTTTTTGAGAATACAGGGAAAGATGAACTGGAAAACATTCTTACCACGGACATGGAGACGGAATACGAAGCAACATCCCTAATGGACGAAGTGAAGCACGCCGTTGACGCACTGGATTATACACCTGAGCTCTCTCAGTCAGGTACTGTTTCTTTTATATCACTGCCTGTTTCTAATACCAGGATTCCCCCATCTGTTTTGCAGGCACCCAAAATCGAGCTTAAGCCGCTGCCAACTCATCTCAAGTACGTATTCCTTGGTGAAGGTAATACACTACCAGTGATCATCTCCAGCAAGTTGGGGGATGATCGAAAGAGAAGGACCTGATTCATGTGCTAAAGGAGCACAAGACTGCTATAGGCTGGACCATTGCAGACATAAAGGGAATCAGTCCCTCCACATGCATGCACCGGATTCTACTGGAGGAAGGAGGAAGCCCCACTCGTCAACCACAAAGGAAGCTACCCACCCATGATGGATGTGGTGAAAGAGGAGATTCTGAAGCTCTTATCAGTTGGCCTGATATATCCTATATCCGATAGCCAATGGGTCAGTCCGGTACAGGTGGTTCCTAAGAAGACCGGTATTACTGTGATCAAGAATAAAGACAATGAACTCATACCCACACGCATTCAAAATGGATGGCGCGTGTGCATTGACTACCGGAAGCTCAACGCTGTGACTCGAAAGGACCACTTCCCTCTACCTTTTATTGATCAAATGCTTGAAAGGTTAGCATGCCATTCATTTTACTGTTTTCTTGACGGTTACTCGGGCTATTTTTAGATTGCAATCGCTCCGGAGGACCAAGAAAAGACCACTTTCACATGTCCGTTCGGCACATTCGCATACTGTCGCATGCCCTTTGGCCTCTGCAATGCCCCAGCTACGTTTCAACGGTGTATGGTCAGTATCTTTTCTGAGTTTATTGAACATATCTTAGAGGTATTCATGGATGATTTTACTGTTTACGGTAACTCATTCAAGGATTGCTTATCTAGCCTTACACTGGTTTTGAAGAAGTGCATCGATACTAACCTTGTTTTAAATTCTGAAAAATGTCATTTTATGGTCGAACAAGGTATAGTGCTAGGTCATGTTGTGTCTGCCAAAGGTATAGAGGTCGATAAGGCGAAAATTGATGTCATGCAATCTTTACCTTACCCTACTTGTGTTCGGGATGTGCGCTTGTTTCTTGGTCATGCAGGTTTTTACAGGAGGTACATCAAAGACTTTGCCAAGATCGCTACACCTTTGTGTAAGCTACTATAAAAGAATGTCCCGTTTGCTATGACTGACGAAGGCAAGAGCGCTTTTGATACACTGAAAAAGTCATTGACTTCTACCCCTATTATCCAACCACCCGACTGGCACAAGCCTTTCGAGATCATGTGCTATGCAAATGACTATGCAGTTGGTGCTGTCTTGGGACAAAAAGAGGGCAATGCTTCACATGCCATCTACTACGCATCCAAAACCTTGAATGACGCCCAACGCAACTACTCTACTACTGAGAAAGAGCTATTAGCCGTCGTTTTTGCTATTGAAAAATTTAGATCTTATTTACTTGGTACTAAGGTGATTGTTTATTCTGATCATGCAGCTCTTCGCTATCTGATGACGAAGAAGGAGGCAAAACCAAGGCTAATAAGATGGATTTTGCTCTTGAGTGAATTCGACATCCAAATCAAGGATAAGAAGGGCAGCGAGAACAAAGTAGCGGACCACTTAAGCCGTCTACCACATTTGGACGATGAGCTGTGTTTGAAAAAGGAGTTCCCGGATGAGCACCTATTCGCCATAACCGACAATTTGCCATGGTACGCTCACATTGTAAATTTTTTAGCTTCTAATGTGCTTCCCCATGAACTCTCTAGGTCCCAACGAGCCAAGATTAGAAGTGACGCCAAGTACTACGTATGGGATGACCCTTACTTATGGAAGAACTGTGCGGACCAAATCATTCGACGATGCATACCCGAGACAGAGGTAAATGCCATTCTTACATTCTGCCACTCATATGCGTGTGGTGGACATTTTGGAGCAAAGAGGACGTCGAGAAAGGTACTGGAGTGTGGGTTCTTTTGGCCCACCCTATTTCGTGACTCATATCTTTTCTGCAAGAATTGTGCACAATGTCAACTGACAGGTAATCTCTCCCAAAGAAAGGAGATGCCCCAACAACCCATTCTCATTTCTGAAATTTTTGATGTGGGGCATCGACTTTATGGGACCTTTTCCTATGTCTTATGGTCATATCTATATACTGCTTGCTGTTGATTATGTATCGAAATGGGTGGAAGCTATAGCTACCCGGACTGACGATTCCAAGGTTGTTGCAGATTTTATCAAGCATAACCTTTTCTCTAGATTTGGAATCCCACGAGCCATCATCAGTGATCGAGGGACACACTTCTGCAATCGGACAGTGGACAGTCTATTCAAGAAATACCACGTAACTCACAAGGTCTCCACTGCCTATCATCCGCAAACAAATGGCCAAGATGAGGTCTCCAACCGAGAAATCAAGGCCATATTGGAGAAAACCGTCAACCCGACACGGAAAGATTGGAGCTTGAGACTTGATGATGCACTATGGGCCTACAGGACCGCATACAAGACCCCGATAGGTATGTCCCCTTATAGACTGATTTTTGGAAAACCGTGTCATCTTCCTGTAGAGTTGGAGCACAAAGCGTACTGGGCAGTGAAGAACTTCAACATGAACTATGATGAAAGTGGAGTGCATAGGAAGCTGCAATTGCAAGAGCTCGAGGAGATTCGAAATGACGCATATGACAGTGCCAGATGTTGCAAAGAGAAGACAAAGGATTTTCACGACAAGATGATCTCTAGGAGGAATTTTGAAGTTGGTCAGAAAGTTCTCCTTTACCATTCCCGCCTTCGTCTATTTCCAGGTAAGCTTCGTTCCAGGTGGCATGGTCCTTATGTAGTTACTAATGTGTTTTCCCATGGTGCAGTTGAGATTCAGAGTTTGGACACCACGAAGACATTCAAAGTGAATGGTCACCGATTGAAGCACTATTATGACGGTGTCCAAAATGAAGACGGAGGACGAGTAGACATCAAGGTGGCTCTAGAAGACCCACCTACTTTCGACTGAGGACGGGGATAGCGTCGGGCCACCGACGTTAAACAGAGGCGCTGCATGGGAGGCAACCCAAGGGGAGTTAGTTTCTTTTCTCCCTTTTATTTTTATTGCTTTAGTAGTTAGACTTTTCTCTTTTCTTGTATTTTTGACTTACATTGGGGACAATGTAAGATTTAAGTATGGGGGAGGGATTAGTAGTGTGTTATTGTTTTTCTTATTTCAAAAATACAAAAAAAATCGAAAAATTTAAAATTTTGAGCTCATAGTTAGTAATGAACGCATGCTTAGAATCACTAGCCCATGATGAAACCTAATTGATGGCATGCATGCTTTTGAACATAGGTGAATTGTTAACCTTGGAACACTTTGAACTCCAAAGTGTACTTTAACTTAGTAAGTAGAATATTTTGAGCACATTATTGTCATGGCTTGTGAAGTGTGCATAGCTTAGTGAAGATTGTGTGAACTTTGTAATAGTCTTAAGAAGTCTCTAATACATGCTAGAACTTCACTACATGCTCTTTGAGGCGTATGTCTAGACTACTTGCAAACATGAAAATGATATAGGCGATCTTTGATGCGTTTGAGCCTTTCAAGCCTACCATGTAAACAAAATCATTCTCTAGTAACTTTTTTGAGCCTTAATGTAAAAGAATGGGAGTATGCTAAGCATACTAAAGACCTCCATTCAACATTCCTTGACTAGCTTATCATCCTACCCTTTTAGCCTAAATATGATTTCAATCCATACCTTTTAAGGGAGTATGATGTATTTCATTCAAATGCACTTGGGAATCATTGAAGTATATTTGTGAGCTTAATTGTCAAAAGAATGGAATGCATGAAAGAAAAAGGAATGCCTTGAGAAAATAGATAAAAATATGACTCCAAGGGGAGCCAAGGCACAAAAGAAGAAAAATGTTGAAATAAACCTTGAAAAAAAAATGAACAAGGTTTGAAAAATTCATGCAAGAAGAGAAGTTTTAATGTGCATTTCATCATACTCTCTTGTTTGAATTCCTTACCCTTTCTTTCATAAGCCAATACCTAGGCCAAGCTACAAGCTAATAAAGACCTACTTGATTTGTGTTTGCAAAGTGGCTAAGATAGTGGAGAAGAGTGTGCAAGTGAGCTTATACTTGTGTTTGTGGATGACTTGAACTATTGTGGATTTGCATCTTTTGGATCTATAACTTGTATGCAACACTAGTTTATGACCACACACACACGTTTACTACTTTGTTGGGTATGAAATGTCTAGGGATTGAACTTGTTCCATTATTAACTTTTCACCGCCTTTCATTATTATGCATGTTAAAATTGTTGAGGCATTAAAGTGAGGACAAGTTGCTTTGTTATGAACCTATGAGCCAAACAAAAATATTGTAGTTTTATTTGTTTACTCGAGGTCGAGTAAAGAGTAAGTATGGGGGAGTTTGATGTGACTAGAAATAGACACATCTTTAGTGCTTAATTGTCTACGATTTGGTAGGTTTTGATAGATAATTTGATACGTATACTACATATCGTATATTTGTGTAATTGTAGGTACAATCGAAGAAAACGAGCTAAAAACGATGTGTAAAGACCAAGGAGAGATATGTACATGACAAGGACTCAAAGTTGATCAAGAAAAGGGCAAAAATGTAATTTTGGAGGTGGCAATCGATCGCCCAGAAGAGGAAATCAATCGCCTCTGGACAGAAACTTTTGCAACAAAATTTACGGGTCAGCGATCGATCGCGAAGAAGGGGCGATCGATCGCCAAAGTCTACTGGAGCTCGGCGATCGATCGCCACTTTATAGCGATCGATCGCCTCAAGGGTTTTTCCGAAAAAAAATAATGCAGCGATCGATCGCCACATTCGTAGCGATCGATCGCCGAAGAGTCCGAAAATTAGGAAATTAGGTCTTTTACCATGTTTAGAAGATTGTAACCTATTTTATCAGCCACCAACCCCCATAACTCGAGATTAATCAGTTCTTAGGCATATTATTCCAGACTTTAGAATATTTTTTAGGTTTTGAGAATAATTTTATTTCAAGTTTTCTTCATGAACAACGAAGAATGGAACCGGAATCGACAAGCCGAAATCGTGATTTATATTAGTAATTTCTTTTCCTTTATTTATTTAATGTTTTCTATCGAATTTTTATTGTTTTTAGATTTAATTATGCTAGGCTAAAACCCTTCGATTCTTGGTTGAAGGGATACCTGCTTTTGGATTTAAATCTTTTATGAGAATTCGGTTTGATTGTTGAACTAGATTTCGATTTCAATTCGTTTCTCGAATTTCGAATTCCATGATTGTTGTGTTTGTGTATTAGACCGATCACATAATATTCAATTGCATAATCGATAGTTTGTTGAGAAACAACTAAGATCAATAATTAACCGGCTGTAGGTATTATTGAATTCTTAGGAGAAACGGTTGAGTAATCAATTTTAATGGCTGTAGTTTTCATTGATTAGATTTATCGAACTCATTAGTTTTGAAAACTATCATTGATTTAATCATTAACTGCTGTAGTGGTGATTAGAGATTTGGTAAGGGTTGAATTGAATACTGTTTTCTCTTTGACTATGAATAAGATGGGTAGGAATTGAATTTCCAATCGATAGATAATCGAAAGAATTCGAATGTATTGATTTGATGATTAAAAGATAATTTTCCAAAAGTACGGTTACATGAAAACCAAGAATCGCTTCACTCTCATAAGTTTAAATTATCTTAGTTAATCTCGTTAATTAGTTTAATTTTAGAATTTGCTTAGTAGTAATCATTCATCCTAAAACCCCCTTGTTACTATTCGTTTTTGGCACGAAATAAATTTACCTTCCCTGTGAGATCGATCCCTACTTCCACTACTACATATTTTTGCTATTAACTGAAGAAGGGTTAATTTGGGCGTACACGATAAACGCTACCAATATGAAAGAATGAGAAACACCTGTATCTACCAAAATAAATGCAGGGTACGTAAATAAGTGGCACGTACCAGAAATCACCTCCTCCGTAGCCGCCTCTGCCTGCTCTCGCGTTAATGCATATACTTGACCCTGCGGTGGTCCTGCCGCCTGACCTCCATGTGGTCGAGGTGCAAACTGATGTCTCTGTGGTGCCGTCCTGGCGTCAAATCTTGGCCTATTCGGCCCAGAGTCTGCCTGACCTACCCGATTGGGGCCCACCCGAGCCAGGTGGCCCACCCTGCCACAAACATAACAGCCTCGACAGTCACGTGTCAAATGAAATCCTCCACAGTTGTCACACTTGTTCCCTCCTGTTCTACTTCACTGTGCTGGTCCCCGATTGCCTTGCTTCTGATTCTGAAATTTCTTCCCACAAAATCTAGAAGATGAAGAAGCCCCACGAGGCTTAAACTGGTCTCCTCGTGGCCTCAGGCTATCAACAACCGGTCTCTGTGATGGTACAAAAGGGGGTACAGCTTCCTTGTACACACTAACCCCAATCTCTGCCAGCTCTGCCCTAGTCAGGGCATCATCAAATGAGCTGGGGTTGTTGGAGACAACCCGATCAAATAACTCTGGCCTCAGCCCTTTCAGAAAATGCCTCATCTTGGCATGACCGTTCACAGCAATGTGAGGCACATACCTCAACAGTGAAGAGTATTGCATGGCATAATCTGATACAGTCAAGCTGCCCTGCTTCAGGTTGGTGAAATCGTCTTCTTTTACTTGTCTGGCAGCGGCGGAGAAATACCGGTTAAGAAACCGGGTCCTGAACGCAGTCCAATCCACTGTCATACCCTGTGCCCTCAGCTCCATAACTGTTGTCTTCCACCACATGGAAGACTTCTTCGCCAACTGAACTCTGCCAACCTCAGCCAGGCAGTCCGTGCACAGGGTGCCGATACAAATATCTGCTCTAGTCTCTCAAGCCATTCTTCGGCTGCTTTCCCAATCTCAGTCCCTTCAAATAGCGGTGGATGATAGCTCAAGAACTGGGTCAAACTTATCTCCCCTGGTAGCAGTATCTATGCACTAGGCTCCACACCTACAGCAGGTGGCGGTAGAGGATTTGACTGAGCAATATTGGCATTGATACTGTCTACATCTCCCACCTCTTCATTGGGGTTCTCCGGATTAATAGCCGCCATGCTGTAACACAGGGGTTAACAACAATACCAAAAGCAGTTCATAATATAAGCCGTTAGATAACAAGAGTAATCATATTCAAAAGCATGTTAGTATAACAACTTATACAAAAATATGCACCATATGCATAAACATGCCCACCAATGAATACCTAGCCAACTATATTGTAAAGGCTACCCTTTACTCGTTCCCTGGTTTTCTAACCACTGCTCTGATACCACTAAATGTGAGACCCCGTTATCTAAACAAGATTCTAAGGCAAATTAAGAGAACTAATCATTCATAAATCAGAGTATTAGGCTGTGTTGATAATCCTGAGCTTAAGAGATTACAGTACCAAAAGTTCAAAAAGGAATTATACAAATTCCTAACAAAAGGGTACTAAACTATAGCTTTACTCTACACTTTGTAGAAACTATACAAAAGGAATTTCAGTTCTGCTAACCCTGTAGCACTCCTTACAGCTCAGCGTAACAACCCCAACCCCGGGTTCTCCACGTCAAAAGCACCTACAAAGACAACCACCAACACATGAGCACATCATAATTCATATTCAACATAATATGAATGTAAAGCATAAATGCATAAATCATAGGCATAGGATACTTCCTGAATTTCCAATGCATTTAAAACGCCCATTTTGGTTGTCCCTGTACCATAACTCATAATCAAATCAATACATGATATTATGGCTTCTTTAAATAAATGTCATGACATAACTTCACTTCTTAAATCTATACTTCAATCCTTAGACAGTTTATCATCAGTGTATTTTAATGCCCCTCGCTTCATAACTTTAGAACAAGCGGTCCTCCCCTCCCTCGCTTCTTCATACAAGCGGTATTTATATCATCGCTTCGTATGGTAAACCTCGCCTCCATGTGCAAGCGGACCTACACCCCTCGCTCCACATTTTTAGCTGTATTATAGCGGTAAGCATTAAAATCATCACTGTGATAACCGTGACTCGTGGAATACACACCCAATGTTCCACATCATACATATGCAACAACAATGCATAACAACATGTATCGTACTCATAATGCACAAACTTGCATTTATCGCATGTCAAATAATAAACATATAATACATGTTACCGTTAGGGTGCCCGTATGTCGCTTACGTACCTTTCCAAAATATGGTATGTTGCAGGACTCTATCCCCTGCGTTGTGTGGCTATCTGTGAAGGCTCTACACCAGTGTACAACACAATATTAGATGCCAATTTATAGACCAAAATAATAAAAAAAATCCAACAAAAACATCATTTTCCACTATTCAGCAGCTGGCGATCGATCGCTGCATCGAGGCGATCGATCGCTAGACTTCACTGGCTCGAGGCGATCGATCATGCCATTTATGGCGATCGATCGCCTGTGTGGGGTCCTCGTTATTTAATCCATTATGTATCATGTTAACATACATATGTGAGTCTGAATTAAGTAATAACAGGCACTGATTAAGAGTATCGTACTAGTTAAGTTGTTACAGGGTTTATAAAAACCTATCCACTACACATCATATGTACAAACAACAACCTACTACAAGATAACTCCTAGGCAGTGGTTCAGCTCGCAGCGGAAAATGACTCACATCCCGTCTCCCCACGTCTATGAGTCCCTACAGAAACATTCACACAATATGAGTATAGATAACAATTATCTCAGTGCAATATCAAAACACAATATTAATGATAAAGCACATAACAGACATCAAATGTGAATGCTCTGTATCATGCATCAACAAATGCATCATGTCATGACATGTCTCAACAATCACGCTATTATAACGAGCCCCATATGATATGTCTATTTAGCTCAATATGTCAGTGGAACCACATCACATCTTCATATTAGCAGCATATATCATAGTACCGTACTCATCTGTGATAATAGCCAGAGCATATACCCAAACCAGGCGTATATCTCTCAAGCCAAAGCATATGTAGTATATCTATCGTGGCAACGATCCCAGCCAAAGCATATACCAAACCTGGCTTATCTATCAAGGCAATGATCTTAGCAAAGCATATACACATATCTATCAAGGCATCCATCCCAATCATATGAAATCCATGTATGTACATGCATATGATACTACCAATCATATGACACAAAGCTAACATAAATCATATGATATCAAAACCATAACATCATCATCACATAATATCTATACTCCGTACGTCAACACGTACCTGGTATACGACAATAAAACCGATAAATCAGGCGTTGATGGCTAATTGCCTCTTTACCCCGTCCCCTGTGATGATGCTACAAGCACATGAACAATATACCATATTATAAGAGGCTTCAAAAATAACTGCTACAACAGTTTAACATTTTTCATAATTCCTAAAGCACCGATCGATCGCTACCATTGCCGATCGATCGCCAAAATGTTCTGTCTCCTCGCGATCGATCGCAATTACTTGGCGATCGATAGCCAAAATGCTCTGTTCATAGCGATCGATCGCTACAATCTCACCGATCGATCGCCACACATTTTCACCGCCTTATATTTTGGCTGTCCTCGGCGATCGATCGCCACACAAGCACCGATCGATCGCCGATGCCCAGAAAAATCAGAACATGGCGATTTTGAGCTTATCTCCATGGTTCTTCTTCTCCTACTCGAAATTAACCAATTCCACATGTTTCTTGCAATCTTTAGTAATATATTAACATGTTTCTATTATCTTGGAACTCAATTCTTGGCATAGAAACAAATTATGATTCTAAGCATGCACACATGGAATTCAACTTCATCTAACTCATTCATAACTACACCAACCAATCTTAAAAGCATGAATTCCTTACCAAGAGGTTATAGAACCATTTCACTCCACTTTCTTACTTGGTTTCCAAGTGAATTCCAAGCTAAGAAAGTCAACCTAAGCAAGAAGCTAGAGAGGAGCTTGGTAGAGATTACTATGTGTGTTATGGTGTATTGTGAGTTTAAGCTCACTAATCCCCTTAATATAGCCACTTGCTATAAAAACATGCCAATTAACATACACATGTAAATCCAAACTCAAATTCACATGCTAATGCAACTTTAAATGAAAGGCAAAGGCATATGAAATTCAATTCAAATGCATACTAGTCCATGTTGCTTGATATGCCACTACAATTCAAGTCATTTCTTTGCACTACATCTTGTGCATCATGTTTCATTCCTTGACATATATTACATAGTAATGTCATGTATGTGAGTTTTAACCCTCGGTTCAACCCAAACCCGAGTCCACATCGTACCGTAATTATTCAAAATTACGCCATAATCATATGACACGTGTATAAAGCAAATCGAGGCATTACAATTCTCCCCCACTCATTGAATTTCGTCCTCGAAATTCCATATTCATACTATGAATCTCATATATCATATGAATCTCATACAGAAAGCCATAAGCTTTCAACCCTACAAGCAACACTCCAAGGAATAACAACATAGTGGCAAATACGCTTTGCACAAACATGCCTTATAAATGCCACATTATTTGCCGGAACAAAAATCAAAAGTAAATCTGCTACATACTCAACATGTTCAACTAGCAGATACTTACCAGACCAGCAGTATAAGAAACCAAAAGAAAACATACCAGACATTGCACTTTGGATTCTACTGCATACTCATGTTCTCGCGTAACAGCTTGTTACCATTTGCTTTTGTCCACGTAGCCATATGCTCACAACATTCTACACCAGTCGGGCATAGATAGTATGTATGCATCTTTGTATTCTCATCAACAGATAAACCTTTCACTAGTATCAGTGAACACGCATATACATATCCTGTTATACACAACAATATCCATCAAATTGACTTGATCTTATACAACTCATTGTACCGGTGATTTCCCTTAACCAAGTCACTGCCCACTCCCATTCCTGCTGGATGCATACAAATGATCCCCAATGGAGCATCTGTTCGTCTAATGTCTAATACAGCCGTCCCTCCTTGGACAACTAGTCACCACATTGTAATACAGTCAACGATTCAAATCATGGTATTACGCCTTTTCCATACACATTCACATTATGCCACACTTTAGAAACACAGCAACACACATACCCGCGTTGTGTATTGTATAACGGTCTAAAATTTTCCATTCGTCTGTACTCCTGTGTAAGCCTACGCAGAATATCGAGAGCATCAAGATAGGCTAAACCAAGTACCTCGGTCCTTGTCACATTCAGATTCTACACATCCAAATGTGTACAGAGCTATCTCTGCTCTAACATTTCACAAAGTTGTATTATAGTATGTAATTACACAATGTGATAGCTACAACATATCCATCTATCAGTTGCATACTAATCTCCCATGCCAGACTTCTCAGTCTAGATTACACACTGGACACGATACCAGTCCAGATCAAACACTGGACACGAACTTGACCAAACCATAAGAAACAATCTACATCACACTCAGATGTCATCAATGCATACTGTACACCAAAGCTATATACAATACATATATCCATATGATTATATGGTTATCTCACCCAATGACTATGTTTTCATAGTATCTATTCACACCATTTGCGTGGTTCAATATTCCCTGTCCTGACCCCTGTACCGGAAATGTCATTCTTTGTATCAATTTTTCCCCCAAGACTACCATCTTGAGTATGACAAGCGTTACAACGATTCATTACTTTCTATTCACTGCTCCCTGTAATGATCAACACAAAATATCATGTAGCGGTGGAAACCAACACGTTTTCCAACCGACACATTTTTCCACGCATGTGCAATTCACTTGCTACATGGATTACGCCAACAAGTCCCACACATCACAGGTACCTGATAATCCATTCCGTTCTGCTTCAAGAACCTATCCATACGGATTATCATATCACCTAGATATATCATACAATCGAAGATATCACCCGACTATATCACATGATCGAATATATCACTCAGATATATCACATGATCGCATATAGTACATAATCAGAACCAACAGTTGTCTACCTCGCCATATTCATTGAATCTTTCTTTATTGGAATGCATTCCTGATAAACATGACTGCTCCCAGCAAATCGTTATCACCTCTGGTTCATGAAGGAATAGCCAATCCAACAATACATGGAAGGTAACAAATTCCAACTCAACTGTAATCACACAATCCACACACTATTGTTGACATGACTGACAATCAAATTACCATACCACTCATGGTCATTCTGGCACTATGACTCTACAATCGGACCCAAAGGAATTGTCCTATCATATAGCATTGCCAATGGTACCTTCACAATACTGTAACCGTATTATGTTACGAGTACACCTTCCGTGTACAATCAAAGGATATCTTATCAGAATACTCAAGTCAAGTACAACCATATAGCAAAAATACCATCCACCATCTAGTATATGTCAAATCAGTTTCATATTGGTTGTACCACTATATCATGCTATACACATGTGTACGAACAAGCTCAAAATATGTCATTTCATGAACAAATCAAGTCCCATCACACTATCTCATACGTGTGAGCTTCTTCAACCTTCTCATAACCATCACATGGTGTAGCGTACCAACCATTCATTAAACATTACATGGTTTAGTATACCAACCATATTGTTTCCTCATGAAACATATTCGCAGACTGTCCATCAATAGATATCAACCCAACATTCTATCAAGCACAAAATGCAAACCGCAAACCAATCGCATAACGAGGTCGGCATATCAAAATCACGATCCCATCAGTCATACATCTCCCGTTCAAGACTATATGAATTTCATGTCAAATGCATAGTCCAATCACAACACAACGGAAACTCTGATTGCATCAGTACTACAGTCGTAGTGTACAAGCAATCGACGGAAACTCAAACTTCCTTATCAATCTGGATAACTTGGACATTCAACATCAGACTTGTGAACCATACATCATAGCCACCAAGCTATGCTATCATACAATAGTTCACATTCAATGCTTACCGGATACTCACATTGCCAACCAATCTCTGTTGGTCTCACATTGCCAACCACTCTCTGTTGGTCTCACGTGTACAGATCACTACTGTCATGCACTAATCCAGAATATGACAAGATGTCATACACAGTTCCACTAAAGAACCAGTTTACGGATGTCATGACGTCCTTTTCTATATCCAGAAGTCATACAAGTATCCAATGCTCTCAGCCATAACACAGATACCCACACTATGTTCTAAGCAGACCAACCAATTTCAATTTCATAAATCTAGTTCACAAACACAGAACTAGATGTTTATATACAACATCCCATACACAATTGTATGCACTTGAGGTATCTCGTGTCAATCAAAGACACCCATGGCTGCCACACATACCACATACATAGAGTCTCATACGGACAACCTTATAGCTCGGACGGAGTTCACATCAAAACAATGATATCCATTCCCATATGTACTATACACTAACCAGATAGAATACATGGCCACATAGCACCATGTATGTCCCAGTACAGCCATCACAAAGATCACATGTGCAGGCATCACAGCAATCTTTGCCGGTAATCATTGCATCACTGCAATCTCCGCCGGTATTCATTTTCTTTCAATCTGAAAGACTTCCATGCTCAAATCCATATGATACAACATGAACGAACACAAGAAGCTAATACACAGAAAGGATCAAACAGTCCGTTAACCAGTCACCAAAACACGAGTGACTTGAACGACATCTACTGATAACAGTCGAACATACTGCAGTTGTACCGCTCCATCAATACGCCTCAGCGTCACTATCATTGAACTCTCCCAATTTCATGTTCCTTGTCAACTCCATGACAACAAACATAGAGTTCAACACACACAGACACACCGGATAACCATACACAGATGATACCCTGACAAGATAATCATCACCACGGTGATCTCACAAATCACCAATTACCGCTGTGGAATACAATAATAAAGAATACTATTATGGTACACGAATCTCACATTCGCTACATGTACCATCTGAGTACCACAAGTAACCCATGTCTGCATCATCTCCCAATGTAAACCCACTGCGTTAGCCTTTACCATCCACAGATCAAGAGCAAAGTATTACATTCCCATTCAGGCCATACATGTCAAACTGACAATGCAACCACAGTTTGCAATATCAAGAATGCCCTTGAACTAGATACAGTGATCAATAACCTGTATCGTCACTTCCGTTCACACATCAAGTGTCAGCGGCCAGTCCATCATTAGGTCTGATACACAATCTCATGCAGGCTGACTTTGCACATGGAGATGATACCAAGCTTTGCTGTTCACGCTCCAACCACTGTACAACTTACTCCTCCAATTCGGTATCGACCTACATACCATTACCATGAATCAGTGGAAGAGCTCCCGCGAAACATATCGTGTTTCCCCTGCCAAATGATAGTACAGAAACCAGGTATACCAATCACGGTTACACCCACAACATCACTTATGCCAAGCATAAGGATTCATACCAAGTCATACTATCATCCTGCAAAACAAGGGTTAACAATAACAGATACAAATACAAAGCATGTTCCCAGACACTATATCATAAGTATAACATGCCTTTAAGTGATTAGATAACTCCCTAACTCACTTCCTTTACCCTTGTTCATCCCGTTCTCGAACCACTGCTCTGATACCACTAATGTGGGGTCCTCGTTACTTAATCCATTATGTATCATGTTAACATACATATGTGAGTCTGAATTAAGTAATAACAGGCACTGATTAAGAGTATCGTACTAGTTAAGTTGTTACAGGGTTTATAAAAACCTATCCACTACACATCATATGTACAAACAACAACCTACTACAAGATAACTCCTAGGCAGTGGTTCAGCTCGCAGCGGAAAATGACTCACATCCCGTCTCCCCACGTCTATGAGTCCCTACAGAAACATTCACACAATATGAGTATAGATAACAACTATCTCAGTGCAATATCAAAACACAATATTAATGATAAAGCACAATAACAGACATCAAATGTGAATGCTCTGTATCATGCATCAACAAATGCATCATGTCATGACATGTCTCAACAATCACTCTATTATCACGAGCCCCATATGATATGTCTATTTAGCTCAATATGTCAGTGGAACCACATCACATCTTCATATTAGCAGCACATATCATAGTACCGTACTCATCTGTGATAATAGCCAGAGCATATACCCAAACCAGGCGTATATCTCTCAAGCCAAAGCATATGTAGTATATCTATCGTGTCAACGATCCCAGCCAAAGCATATACCAAACCTGGCATATCTATCAAGGCAATGATCTTACCAAAGCATATACACATATCTATCAAGGCATCCATCCCAATCATATGAAATCCATTTATGTACATGCATATGATACTACCAATCATATGACACAAAGCTAACATAAATCATATGATATCAAAACCATAACATCATCATCACATAATATCTATACTCCGTACGTCAACACGTACATGGTATACGACAATAAAAGCGATAAATCAGGCGTTGATGGCCAATTGCCTCTTTACCCCGTCCCCTGTGATGATGCTACAAGCACATGAACAATATACCATGTTATAAAAGGCTTCAAAAATAACTGCTACAACAATATAACATTTTTCATAATTCCTAAAGCACCGATCGATCGCTACCATTGCCGATCGATCGCCAAAACGTTCTGTCTCCTCGCGATCGATCGCAATTACTTGGCGATCGATCGCCAAAATGCTCTGTTCATAGCGATCGATCGCTACAATCTCACCGACCGATCGCCACACATTTTCACCGCCTTCTATTTTGGCTGTCCTCGGCGATCGATCGCCACACAAGCACCGATCGATCGCCGATGCCCAGAAAAATCAGAACATGGCGATTTGAGCTTATCTCCATGGTTCTTCTTCTCCTACTCGAAATTAACCAATTCCACATGTTTCTTGCAATCTTTAGTAATATATTAACATGTTTCTATTATCTTGGAACTCAATTCTTGGCATAGAAACAAGTTATGATTCTAAGCATGCACACTTGGAATTCAACTTCATCTAACTCATTCATAACTACACCAACCAATCTTAAAAGCATGAATTCCTTACCAAGAGGTTATAGAACCACTTCACTCCACTTTCTTACTTGGTTTCCAAGTGAATTCCAAGCTAGAAGAGTCAACCTAAGCAAGAAGCTAGAGAGGAGCTTGGTAGAGATTACTATGTGTGTTATGGTGTATTGTGAGTTTAAGCTCACTAATCCCCTTAATATAGCCACTTGCTATAAAAACAAGCCAAATAACATAAACATGTAAATCCAAACTCAAATTCACATGCTAATGCAACTTTAAATGAAAGGCAAAGGCATATGAAATTCAATTCAAATGCATACTAGTCCATGTTGCTTGATATGCCACTACAATTCAAGTCATTTCTTTGCACTACATCTTGTGCATCATGTTTCATTCCTTGACATATATTACATAGTCATGTCATGTATGTGAGTTTTAACCCTCGGTTCAACCCAAACCCGAGTCCACATCGTACCGTAATTATTCAAAATTACGCCATAATCATATGACACGTGTATAAAGCAAATCGAGGCATTACAGCCTGCCTTCGATTTTTGCTACTGGTCTTCGGCGATCGGTCGCTGCGTTTGTAGCGATCGGTCGCCTGCCTTCTATGTGCGCGATTTTTCCAGAATTACCAAGCACCTCATTTCATACCATCCAAACTTCAACATAAAACATATAACATGTTTGAACAAACATGCTAAGGGCTACAATATACTACCATGAATGCATTCAAATCGAAGTTCCACCCAAACTTAAACCCACATGCATCAAAATCGCCCAACTCTAACAGTACTCACCCAAGCTTTCTGAAAACAGGGTATCATAATTCTTTTCCAGAATTTTCGAGCACCTACTTTCAAGCCATCTAATCTAGCACATAAGACACACAACATACCCATACAAACATGCTAGAAGCTTCATAAAAACACCATGAAAGCCTCCAAAGCAAGAATCTCATCAAAAGCTACTATACATGCCATTTTCACACCAATAAAAGCATGAACTCAAACAAATATTAAATCAAAACAGGACATGGTTCCTCACCCTCTTTTGCTCCAATTTTTGCAAGCTTTCCTGCAAAGAAATTTGAAATTTCCTTCTTCCTATGTGCTTAGCAGATGTTGGACGAAAAAAGGAGTGAAGATTGGGTTGAGAATGAGTGGTAGAGGTTGAGTGATAGGGAGGGCAAGTGGGGGTATTGGGCAGCTGAATGGGTATGGGTTGAGGGGGGTAGTTGGGTAGTGGGTGCTGTGATGTGTTATGTTTTGGTCCCGGTATTTAGCGCGATGTATTAAAATATCCTCACATGATATTTTATAGTATTTAATCAATAAAATACTTGAAATTCCAATTAAACATGCTTCACCCAAAACAAACAACATCCACCCCAAATAATCATGCCATAACCCAAATTCCCAATATATATCACATGCACCCTGAAACGCCTTTCCCCAATATTATTAATTCAACCCAAATGAATTAATACCATAATCTTCATAACATAATTAATGTTTAAAAGCACATAATCATTTCAGGGATATCACAGATTTTCGTGCATATATGTATAGGGAGGCTGATGGGGTAGGTTAGAGTCCATGTAGGAAGGAAAGAAACCAAGAATACAAAGTTTCCAAAACTCTGCTGGCGATCGATCGCTGTAAAGATGACGATCGATCACTAGCTTATTTTTTTCATTTTTCTCGGGCAAGCGATCAATCGCTTGGAAAGTGGCAATCGATCGCTAATGTGATAAATTTATTGTTGAAAATTTCTGCCTCGGGGCAATCGATCTCTGCTTCCTGGGCAATGGATCGCCTGACTTGTTCAACTTTTATGCATTTTTATTGGTCTACTTTGATCTCTTGTTAACTTCAATGCATTTCTTGATCCTTATTCATCGTTATTAGCTCGATTTCTTCGATTCTACCTACAAATACACAAATATACGGTTAGGTAGCATATGTATCCAATTAACCATCAAAACATACCAAATCATAGACAATTAAGCGCAATAGATGTGTCTATTTCTAGTCACATCAAACACCTTGTACATTCAACTTCTATCTACATCAGCTGAAAAATAATTTGCATTTGGTAAGTTACATTCTCAATGAGCATATTTAAATAACATGTTAATTAACTTCATGTAAGTACATGAGTGAAAACAAATTCACCAATACAGTTTATATCAGTCACATAACATATAAATGCATGTGTCTAGTCATTTTCTTTAACTGTTATGGACCAACTAATACAAGAACAAATCGTGATCACGAATATGACCATGACACTCTTTACTTTTCCCATGAATTCAATGAACTCGCGATCCGTATTCTGTAATTCTTTAATTCTTGTAATTCTGTAACACATGGTTCAATGTCATTAGTGTCCATAACAGAATCCATTAACCTCTTATGAATGAATAATCCATAATCATGTAAAAATCATCATAACATCACCAATAGAGTAATAACTCAAGTCCAAAGAATCACTTAAAATCAATATTTCATATTAAAGCATATAAATCATCTAATCATAAAATTCATCAAGTCCATTCATGAAACACAAATCATCTACTCACATAAAGTTAAAGAATAAGTTATAAGATTATACTCACAAATTTTTGAAGAACTCGACTTTCCCCAATTTTGTTCTCGTTTTATTTCTTCTCATTCTTCTTATTTTTGTTAGTTTTTATTTTGGAAAACTGATTTAGTCCATTTCTAGGAGATGACAATAGCCAGACATCGAGTTGAAGGCATGGGGAGGGTGACTCGTCTGCCTTTTTGTTTTCTCTAATTCTGAAACATATGTATACACCATCAAATTGCTAAATTGCATGTACTCAAATGTCTCTATTCATGTCTATAATAAAAATCAATCTGACATACAGATTATTTTCTCGAGGCCTACTTTATTATAATAAAATATTATTATTCATATATATATATATATATATATTTAATTGTTTTGTTTTTTATGTGCTACTAACTTTCTCCATTTATTTAATATTAGTTTCTTCAAATATTATGTCAACAATAATTCAACACAAATTCAAATGTCATATTTCTATTGAAATTTACCATTATCAATTATAATGATTAATTCAAATCATTAACATCAATGACCTACACGTTAATAAATTATCTACTACTTTGACTTCAAGACCAAAATATATGCAATTAGTCTTACGAATAATTTACTACA
Organism: Haberlea rhodopensis; assembly: GCA_907163345.1. Taxonomy (NCBI): domain Eukaryota; kingdom Viridiplantae; phylum Streptophyta; class Magnoliopsida; order Lamiales; family Gesneriaceae; genus Haberlea; species Haberlea rhodopensis. The sequence continues at coordinate 95,561 of CAJQUN010000443.1, forward strand.
TGTCATGATACTTATTCATGATTGTGTAACATTTCGTGTCATGACATGTGATTGCATCTATTTTATTGTGTTAACGGAGATCGTTAATCATATTCTCAAGCTTATGAATGTCTTCTTCAAGTTGGTTCATTTAAGTTCTTTGAGACTGCTTCACTATTTAAATTGATAAATTATTAATTTATCGATTAATTAATACATATCTGAATTAATAAAACTTCATGGTCCCAACATTATTAAATAGAGGTTTTACTGTATATCAAAAACACTTTTATATTAAGGTGGTGGTGCACATGCAACGCTAGACCCAAGCGGTGCACTTATCAAACAACACACCTTTTTATATTAAGGTGGTGATGCTCTCATTTATATTAAGGTGATGCACTTAATTATAACAAACTGGTCACTTAATTTTAACAAGGTGGTGCACTTATCAAAACAATCTCTTTTTATATTAAGATTGTCGTTCACTTGCTTATATTAAGGTGGTGAACTTAATTTTAACAAGGTGATGCACTTAATTTTCACAAGGTGGTGGTACACAGCTAGACTCAAGCGATGCACATATCAAAATACACTTCTCTATACGCTTAATACCATTCAATAATTCACGTGACACCCAATACACTTCTTTTTGTTCATATTATAAACCAATTTCTTGTTCAAATTGTCTGTGTGTTTATATCTTAAAGAATTCAGCCACGGCGTCCGTCGGCCATGGGTACGATCGATAGTGATGGTGTAGTTAGGTGGTGAAGTTTTGGAAGAAGATGAACATCGTAATCGTTTGATAAAAGAAGATGATAGAAAAGATTACATAACAGGGTTATCATGGAATGAGAAAAGATTAATACATAAAATGGACTTTTTTGAGTTTTTTGGAAGGTGTATTTAGTTGGAAAGAAAATATTTTTATAGATTCAGTTGAAATGTATTTTGGCAATTGGTACATATATGTAAGTTCCTCTTACAAACACGAGAAATCATAGTTTTCCCAAATTAAATCGCTATGAAATAAAAATTTGGTTGAGTAAAAGTTTCACTAAAACAAAGTAGTTTGGTGATTGAAAACACATACAGCTTTAAGAAGATAAATTCTATCAGACAAAATTTTATTTGATATCTTTAATCAGATAACACCAATAAAAATTATCTTTAAATTACTTATCTTCTCAAAATAAGTGTTTCAAAAACTTGCTCAGGGGTACAAATATCACCCATCTTATATTATTTAGAATTAATTAATTTTTACTCTTGTAATACTGAGCAGACAGTGATTTATTCTTATTCTTATTATTATTATTATTATTATTATTATTATTATAATTAATTAAATTTGAATTTATTGGCACACAAACTATCTTTATCTTAATCAAATTTTATCCAATTTAGCCATATCATTCGCATCCAATAAATATTATATAACACCATAAAAATTTATAAAAATAATCTATCTTTACTTTTAATATAATCTCTAATTTTTTGACACAAATATTATTCATATCTTGGGCCATGAGTAGAAGTGTTTTAAACCATTTTATTTTGATTTTAATAGGGAAGAATTCAGGTCGGTACCCTTTAGAGAAAGATAGTTCAACCTAGTCCACTTAAAAAAACATTAGTTCACTTAGGTCTATGTATATTCAGAATGAAAATAATATCTCTTGTGTTTTAGGAACTTTGCAAATAACTCCACAACCCCATTTTCAACTAATGAACCTTACAAATCGATTCAGGTCAATCATGCTTCTGTATTACAATAAATTTTTGACAAACTTGTATATACTTTTTTGACCAAATCACTGTCGGGTATCCCACCAAGTTTTATGATGTCTCCTCACCATCAACCACACGATCACAATCGATGGTTCTGCAATGGTTCTTTCAACAGTAGGCATCACCGACGTTTCATACCTTAGGCCGTATAGTTATATTAAAGATTTAAAGAATCTGGGAGATAGATATGCAACAACCTTTCTTTTATTCTGTAAATATTTGTAAATTTATTACATTAATACATCTCATTCTGGGAGGAGATGAACTTGTTTAACCTCTCATATAATGAGGCTTGAATTGAAATACATAAACTAACTTAATTACAATAGCAGAAATATTGCAAAGATATAAAATTACCAAACTATGAAAGTTGATGGTTCTACAACTTGGAGAATGCAAGATTTATTTGTAAGAAAACACAGGGGAATGGTCGATGCCTTCTATTTCCTTCAGCTTATTTATTTATAGAGGTCTGGAGACTGATTTGAAATCCGGACTTCAACTCTTGCCTATAATCAAACGTCATTGCATGGGTCTTCATTCTTGTTTGATAGCTCGTGGACGCTTATACTTTCGGCAGAAGTGGTGGTCTATCATTTTGGTTTCTTTTGATAATGATAGTGGTCTTTGTCATAGTCATATGACTCATGTCTCCCTGTGGTCCTTAGAAATTTTGCTTTGCGGTACGCATGGGAATCTTCCACGTTTTCTTGACGCATTCTCCTCTTTTCTTTGGTCCCTTTTGATTGAGAATTCTTTCTCGAATAGTGACTCTTTTTGCTCTGGGCAGCTCGGGCAGACATAGCCCTGCTATCTTCCTGTGATGACCTGGGATTATAGATGTTAATTCCGGAGTATTAATGACCCCTAAAGTTGTTTTACGTGACGATTTGGAGTTTAATCGCGGTGTTGGGCCTTCTGGGCTTGTTTATTTGGGTAGTTGGGATCGTTGGATCCCGAGGTTGAGATTGTATTCTCATTACGGTGTAAAACCTAAGAGTTGGGTTTTTTTGATGTGTCTCGGGCTCTGGGGTGCTTTGTGTGGGCACCGGTAAGGGGTTTTGGAGTTAGAGATAGAGTTTTTGAAAACAGATGATTTTTAATGAATCATGATGTATTTGTGGGGCTGTTGGTATTTCGGGGAAATTTTGCTATATATACCAGTTGAACCCGAGATTTTAATTTTAGAAACCATTTTCCTCACCTTGCCCGTCACTCACTCTCCCCGCGTCTGCCCATTTCCCGTCGCCCCAACCCCCGCTCATAAAGCGCCGCTCCCGCCGCCGTCCGGCCACCATCCGGCGCGTCCAGACCGCCGCTAGCTTCGTCTCTCCGAGGCGCAGCTTTCCACACCAAGAATTCAAAGTTTCGTTGCGTTTTGCGTTCGGATTTTCCAGAATAGCGCAGAGGCCCAAATTCTAGGGTTCTTCCGATTTTGAGCGATTTCCTTCCGATCTTCGTATGGGTAACCTTCCTTACCCCTTTTTCATGCTTCTCATGTAATTCCCTCCCATTTTGTGATGTATGGTTCGAATTTTCTCCCTATTTGTGTGAGGGCTGGGTTCGAATTTGGGGGTTTTGGCAGGGGGGTGATGAATCTTGTTATTGATCGATTATTACATGTTTTAGATGTATTATGGTGCTTAGTTTGGGTTCGAATTGTGATGTTAAGGGTTCGAAAATTGAAGGGTGTTCTTGAACAATTTTTGATAATGTCTCATTCGTTTTCCCTCCCTGCATGTGCCCTGCCCCGGGTCTTTTAAATGGTTATTGTCGTGTGTTGACAATATTTTTGAGGGTTATGGATGTGCTTGAGCATGGGTTACATGTTCGTAAATAATTGTGAATTATTTATCGTGTTGGCACATCATTCCTCGGGGCATGGAACCCAAGCAAGGTTTGGCTCGGACTTCGGAGATTTAAGGTACGTTTAGCATACGAGCATGTCTTTAATTTATATCTTTGCAAGTGTGATGCATGATATTATATATATAGGTGACAACCTATAGGATAAGGGAAATGAAACAAACTTGATTTGTTATGTGTTTAACGTGAGGAAATACATGTTGCCGCTATGAAGCGAGCAAATGATGAGATGTGGCATTTGACTAGATATCCAAGATATCTATATTCCATTCCCTATTATTATGAATAGGAACAGAGACGTAAGTTAATCAAGGAGTTGATTAATTGGTAATGGAAGTTAAGGAAATCTCTACATGATATCTAGAATTACGATAATTCTTTGATAAAGAAAATGTAATGAGATGTTGTAAATTTGAAACTGGCTAGGGTTAACCAATGTGATGATTAACTGCATATTCAGGATTTGATGATTTATCTGTTTTGAGAACAGGGATATTACAGGGGTACGCTAGGATGAGGATGATACCATCCAGGAAGTGTCACCTATGTTCCACAATATTTACATTTTTGTAAATTATGTATTATGTCATTATGATTATGAAATTGTGGAATTGGTATGCTCACCCCGTGTGGGGGCTGTCTCTGTTGGGACAGGTGAACAGGTACATCAATGGTTTTGGAGCTGAGCTCGAGCTGTTGATTGGAGGTACTCCCAGGATCGTGGTACCAGGGCTTGATGGAGCACGGTATCGTATAGTGTACTTATATACACCTGAGGGTTATATACACATTTATGATGCTCGCATGTGAGCACGGTTATACTTGTATATGGGTTGTATATAAAGGCATGAGCCTTTCTCTCTTTCATTCTATGTTGCATGCAATTAAGGGTAGAATTGCTAATGATATGAGAGTCATTGGTGTATTATGTGGGTGTTGAAACCCACTTATGTTGTCTTACGTGTGGTGTCTTCCCTGGCTGGGAATTTACTTAGTGTTCATGTAATCTGTTGAGTATGTGTTTTCCCTGGCCGGGAACTATATTATGTGATGTGCTTTTATTTCGGGATGGCTCTATTTATGGGGAGACTCTGCCCAAATTTTTATAAAAGTCCACAATGTAAAAAGTGGTGTAATGGGGATGGAAATGAGCGAAATCTATGAGTCTATTTGTTGGTAGAGATGATCTTAATGTTGAATAATAAAGAAATTTTGTAATTGCCATTCAATGGTAAAGTATCATCTGAGTTTCCCGATTGATTTTATTGAAAGCATGTGCCACACATAATGATTAATACACTAATCAAGGGTTAAGGGCTTGGGTTCCTTACACTTCCGAAGTGAAACATCTTGCAGAACTTCCGGCATGTCACTTTGGTCGCCGGAATCTCGTTGTTCCACAATACATGCCATTTCTTTTCAAAGATTACTTCGGTAAATTTTGTGGTATGGCTTGTCATGGAGTTTACCATGAAGGACCCGTTTGCTATTTTCTCGAATATTTTGAAAGGATACTTGACTTTGTCTATCTCCGTGAGATAAACCTATAATCCCCATGCTCTTCTGGTGGTAATATCGTCTTCTGTGAGCGGGGAAAATAATGTTGTTCATTCTGGCGGTGACTTGATTTGGTCCATCACCTTTCAGTTAGGTATTTGCAGCTTTATGAAATGGAAGTTGTGATAAAGGCCTCTTCCTATGATTTCTGGAGCTGCGGTGCTGAATTTTAACTCCAGAACATCTCCTCTTCCGAGTGTATAGTTGTTTTGCCATGAGTCATACAATCCATCGTAAATCTATTCCGGTAATCTCCTGAAAACTTGGTGATGTGGTAAATACTGAGGCGAAGCATCCAAAGTCAAACCACTCACGGGCACTCTCTGGTTTGATACTATGATGTATCCACATTCTTGGGTTTTTCCTGACCAGTCGGCCGTTTTTTTCCGCGAATTACCCCCACTCTTGTGTAGAGTTTCTCACGTGTCTTCTGGTATTTCTGTAAGGAGACACTTTAAACTCATAAGTATTAACCTTAGACTTGCCTATCAATGGCCTAAGGTTAATATCTCCCTCTTTCACCCCATAGGCGTTGGGTTGACTTGATTCTTCAGGCATCCTAGACACCTGGGAATAAATTTTTCCTTATGCATCCTTCTCAAAAGGATCGATACTAGGACTCGTGTTGGTGGTACTTGAATCCCCAACCCTGGTTGATGAGCTCGATTCTTGTAAACACGACTTTATCTTCGACGTCGGAACATCCCATCGGAGGGAAATATAAAGACTGTCCCGTAGACATGTGTGAGCATACATGGTAGCCTTCAAAACTTGTTGGACTTTCGTGAGATCATGTTCCTGTGACCCGCGGCCTGAGCATTAATCACAAGGTCGTTGATCTGCTAGTCCAGCTCCTCTTGATTTTCTCTGAGGTTCCTTGATCTCGTTATGATGGAAATGGCTTCACTCGCATCCATTTCTCGTTAAGAAATCTGCAAGAATATGTTTATCAGATTTCACAAACACAATATCATAGTCAATATATTGGCATTCTGTTTGCATCTGAAAAGTCTATCATTTTCTGGTTTAGATTCAATTTTATTTTTTAGAAAAGACTTGACACGAGTATTATCAATTTTAAGGACAAATTTCTTCGCAAGTAAGAATAATATCCATTTCTTAAAAGCCTTTCTGACTACAAAAACTCCTTCTCGTTGATATGCCGTTTGATAGCTTCGTTGTCTGAAAATAGAACGCTATATGCATGGCACTTCTCCACCTGGTGTGGATTTCATGTGAACTGCTGCTCACCAATGATCATTGGCATATGTGTACAATACCAACTCATCCTCATCGTTTGGAATTGCAAGCTTTGGTAGTTTCCTGCATACCTCCTTAAGCTGTTTGACAGCTTGACTGTGATCTTAATTCCACTCAAACTTAACATCTTTTTTTAGTAGTAGACTGACACCTTCCTGTGGCTTGCCAGGTTGTTAATAAACATTCCGGCAAAATTAACAACTTCAAGAAAACTTTAAAGCTGCTTCAAATCCTTGAGATCATCCGGATATCCTTGCACTTTCTCAACAATATGATTCAGCAAGATAATTCCAGATTTGTCGATTTCAAATCCAAGAACCTAAATATGTCTTGTGGCAATTACTGCTTTCTTTTGGGAGAGCAATAATCCTTCATTGTTGCAAACATCTGAAAATATATCCAAATTTAGAGACGTTCTTTCATATTTCTTGACACAATGAGGATGACATCAATATACACAAACATGAAACTGAAATAATCCTTGAAAAGAATATTGATCGCACTTTTCCTTAACAAAAAAATTATTATCAAATTAAAATCAATGTGCAAATATACCACAAGTGCATGGTGTCAAGTTTTAGTATAGTAAATGAAGAACAGGTTGTCGAACCCACAGTAACTAACTGTAAGTACCAAATAAGAAGCTTTTAACTCTATTTAACCTACGATAACTAATTACATAAAATACTAAGCAACTATATTAACTACTAATCCAACCAAGTCAATAAAAGTAAACAAGAAAATTCCACTAGAGAATATTATCAAGCCGCCGGCTCACCAGTGCAATCCCCTACAATTCTCGATTGAATATCCAAATATTACTAAGGTGACGAGTTCTCACAAGTTATCTAATATACTTTCTTGAGCTATATTAAACCTAATATCAAATTGCAATAAGTCGCTCTCGTGTACTTATTTAACAGTTCAATATCGCATAACACGTTTGTGAAAACTACTAGCTTTCGATTACTATATATCTATGATTATCACACAAGTATTTGACTTCATCTCTCGATCTCAATTACGATACTAACATCATTCAAAGGTGATCAATCCCTCAAAATCATTAAAACCATAAAACATGCACCAAGAAATAAGGATTCAATCAAATAACTAATCATCAAATCATAGGTTCAAAACAAAGGGTTGTCTAGCCTTGATAAATAAATTTAGTTCAACATAATTAAGCAGAAAAAATCAAAACTAATGACTAAAGACAAAGAAAAACTCTTGATGTCGACTTCGGTCGTAGATCTTTGCTTCCTCTCTCGCTTCCTTCTCGATCATCTCTTGAATTTTTTTTGTTGGCATGTTCCAAAGTTAGGATGACTTATGGATGGATTGTGGATGGTGAATGTGGAAGATGGGATAGAGGCTCATCCTAGGGTATGAAAGTCTGATTTCTGGTGTAATTTTCGTGCATTATTTATAGAGGGTGAAAATATGAAGCTTCCTTGTTGGACATAAACTCTAAAATGTAATTTTTTTCAAAACTTCTCGGCTACCGATCGATTGGTAACTTATACCGATCGATCGGGTAGAAGCATAAATTTTTTTTTTCATTATGGACCATGACGATCGATCATCATTGATGGGGCGATCGATCGCCTCTTCAATTTCTTTTTTCCCTTTTTTTTTTGTCATCGACTTTGTTAGCTCGGTTTGTTCTTTTTTCATTGTTTTTAGCTCATTTCCTCCACTTTTATGCATTTCAACCTTGGTTCCTGAAACATACAAATATATACCAAAAAACGTAAAATCGTCCAAGAATCAATACGAAAACAATCAGGAATTTATAGCTAGATAAGTGTAAAAATGACACATATCAACTCCCCCAAACTTTTCACTTGATCGTCCTCGATTAAGCACTAATATCACAAGGTAGAGTTCATTCTCGATACTTGAAATAACTTATTTCATGATTTGAATTATTCTCGGAAAATACACACATTCAACAAGACATCTCCGAAATCAAGCAACACATCTCAAAATCGGAACGTGTGTGTGTGCTATTGTCAATCTCAAGTTTTATGCACATCTTCAAAATCAAATCATGCTATTCAACTCAATGTCGAGATTATCGTTAAGCACCCCATAGGCCTATTTTCAAACAACTTCTCCACCAATGATAGTTACTCCCTTGACTTGGATCAAAAGGTCTTTATAAGCTTGTAATGTTAGGCATTTGGTGTTGGTTACAAAGAAAAGATAGGATGGGCACAAAGAAGAGAGTATAATTATATAAAGTTCATTTTTTTTGCACAACTTGAGCTTCTCTTCTTTTTTCTAGCATTTGGGTCTTAATTATATACTTTTTCTCGAGGCTCTTTCTTTACATATTTTCTTTCTCTTTTTCTCATCCATATTTACAATAAGCTCATCAAGATACAACAATTTACTTGCATTGAATGAGATTCATTATACTCCCTTAGGGTAAGGATAAAATTTTTCATTTAGGCTCTCAACTAAGGGTATGTATAATGAGTTTGCCAAGAATGTCGAATGAGAGTTTAATTATATGCAAAGCATACACCATTCTTTTTCAATTAGGCTCAAAATGGGATACTAGGGATTGATATAGACTAGGTAAGCTTGAAAGGCTCAAACGTTCAAACGTCGCCTAGATCATTTCCAAGTCAAGTTTGTAAGTATAAGATTTTGCCTCAAAGTGTCATCATCAAATAGGTTATAGGATAACTCTAAGATGCTCAAGACAAATCATCAAATTCACAACAATTGTCACTATTCAAAATGTAATCCACAAGATCATGACTCAATGTGCTTGATGTATTCCCCATTCTTGACATGCTAACTCAACAAAGGATATTCATGTACAAGTCTAACAATCATCAAAATCTGATACGTATGCGTAGTGATATCAAAATCCTCATTGAATAGTCACTACTATAATTCAGTCTTTTCTCAAGTTTGAACTCATAAAAAAAACTTAGCTCATAATAATAGGATGATTCAAGTGTCAATTAAGCACATAACATGCAGAATAAACAAGTAAAACATGCAAGCCACTTCCCCAAACTTACATGAAACATTGTCCTCAATGTTTAAAAGAATCAAATGGGAAACAATAAACTCCCCTGGTCAAGACACTTGCATGAGGACTTAGGAAGATTGGCTTTTAAGGTTCCGTTGCTGTAGGAATGTATTGCTCCAACTGAGTACCTAGCAAGAGAAGAATGCAATAGTAAACTAGTTGACTCGAGAGAAAATAAAACTAAAATGCAAATACTGAAAAAAATATAAAAAATATAGTAAAGGATGTATTGCATCGACGGGAAGAATGGATCAACATATGGCATAGAACACGTCCCCATCGATGGTTCATATCAACATTCTCGAAAATCAGCTCATCCTCAAACTTCACACTTGGCTCATCTTCACATGGGATCCTCGGATAATTCTGCCAATGTAGGCTTAATAACTGTAGGAGGCTCGCATTCCTTTAAATCTTCCACAATATTCGGATCACTCCCCCAAACTTTGTTGGTTGAGTGATCATCATCTTGTAACCTAGCTCGATTCGTCGCCTCTTGATTTGTAACTCTCGTCTCTTCCTGTGATGCCCCGAAATTAATTAATTGCAAGTAAGGCATTAATTATGTTTATATGATGTATCATGTGTTGATGGATTTATGTGTTGGGTATTAAGATGTTAACATGATTTAATTGTGTTAATTATTAAATATGAGGAGGATGTGATTTTAGATGAAGTTTGGAGCATTCTTGTAAAATGCCTTTAAAATACTATGTTGGAGCATTTTTACATCATGTTAAGTTTGGGGTACAATTTTAATTAAGTTAAAGTAACCCCTCTTTTAAATCCTCTACCCATCACTTTAACCCCTTTACCTTTCACTTTATAAAAAAAAATCCCCAAATCACTTCCCAAACCCCAAACCCTACCCATTTTCGAGTTCCACCAAAAGAGGAGAAGAAAAGTTCCACAAAAACTTTGTTTGTGTGATTTTTACTAGGATTTGGAGCCTACAAGAGGTATGGAACCATTCCTATAAGTTTCATGATGTTTGGTGTTGAAATGGGTTAAGTTTTTGATGTTTATGTGGGTTTGTTTGGGTATGTGTTGTTTATGGTTGGGGTATGATTTTTGAAGTGTTTTATGTTGGTTTTAGTGGGTTATGATGTTATTGAAGTTGTTAAGAAGTTTGGTTTTGGGTGGCATGAGGAAGAGCTTGAAAAATGAGCATTAATGGCGAAATTTCGAAGCACAGCACTCGGCGATCGATCGCCCGTTCTTGGCGATCGATCGCGAGCCTCCAGTGCCCGCCAGTAGCATTTGGCGATCGATCGCCACTCTTGGGCGATCTATCGGCGAGGCTGGCGATCGATCGCGCCAAAAGTGGCGATCGATCGCCAAGAGAAGAATTTTTGCCCCTCGTCCAGTGCGATCTCGCGATCGATCGCGCCTGGGCAGCGATCGATCGCGAGCTGTAAAAAGATGGATTTTTGATATTTATGTGGGATTTTTGCATATTGGACTATATTTAGCTTCTAATATCAATTTGTATGGTTATGTAGAACCATCCCAGGTGCCCACGACTTCAAGGAGATAAAGTCTACGATTTCTCCTTCTTTTGGAATTAAGGTACGTAAGAGACGTACGAGCATCGGACGGTAAACCATACCCTTACATATTATGATGATGTTTAAGATGATGTTATGATGATGATGTCTATGATGATATTTATGATGATGATGCTTATGATGAAGTTACGATGATGATGCTTATGATGATGTTACGATGATGATGCTTACGATGATGTTACGATGATGATGCTTATGATGATGTTACGATGATGATGCTTATGATGATGTTTATGATAATGATGTTTATGAGGACGTCTATAATGACGAAGTTTATGATAAGGTCATACGACGTGTATGATTGGGTAAGACGCCCATGTGGTAAGATGCCACCCAAAGTATGTGAGTGGGTAAGATGCCCCCGTGGTAAGATGCCACGCAATGTTTATGATATGGTAAGACGCCATATGATTGGGTCAGATGCCCACGTGGTAAAATGCCACACGATGATTATGATATGGTAAGATGCCATACAATGGGGTAAGACGCCCTAATATATGAATAAGAGTCAGGGATAACAAAGGAAGTCGAAGGACGATCAATAACCTTTACTTAACTAAGATGTTATGCATTATTGTATGCTTTTATATAATGTTAAGTAAATATGTGTATGCTCATGATGTGTTATCCCTGTAGGTACACTTTTGGACCAAGGGCCTAGGGTCGGGTTGAGGAAGTGAGCTAAAGGGAGCATGATGAACGTAGGATGCAGGATTTTGATAGTCTCTACTCTAGGAGTAGTGTAAATCTATAGCTTTAACATTCTTTATTGGGAATGTAATTAAATAGCTTTTGAAAACTTTATTTTGGCCTGTAATCTCCTTAGCTCAAGCTACAACCGGAACCCTTAAGAGGTTATAAATGCATGTTCTGTCCAATTTTATGTGTACTAAATGATATTAAGGTAGGAAGACCCTACATTAGTGGTATCAGAGCAGTGGTTAGATAACCCGGGAATGAGTGAAGGGTAGCCTTAGCAATAAGTTAGCTAGGTGCTTACTTTCGAACATGTTTTGTGCATAAGTTGCATATGAAGTATATGATGTTATGCTAACATGTTTTGTTTATCTAACAAAGTATTATACGAACTGCTTTTGGATCTTGTTGTTAATCCTTGTGTTGCAGTATGGCAGCAAACGTGGAGGTAGGTGACGCAGTGAGCGTCAATGCAAGCGCGGGGCGTACGAATCCCCTACCCCCGCCAGCTTTTGATGATGAACCGGCCGAACAACAGTTGTTGCCAGGGGAGCTAAGCTTAACTCAGTTTCTTGCTTACCGACCCCCAACCTTTGAAGGAACCGAAACTGGGGAACGAGCTGAGGAATGGTTGGAAAGAATAGAGCAGATCTTTGTGGCAGCCCCATGTGCGAAGACAGCATGGATACGGTTAGCAGAGTTCCAGTTGGCCAAGAAGGCGCTGATGTGGTGGAAGACCACTGTGGTAGAGCAAGAGGCTCAAGGTCATGAAGTTAACTGGAAAATGTTTCAAACTCGCTTTCTGAACCGTTATTTCTCGGCTGCAGCACGACAGGCTAAGGAAGATGAATTCACTCACCTCAAGCAAGGTAATATGTCAGTGTCGGATTATGCTCTTCAGTTTTGCTCCTTGCTCAGATATGTGCCTCACATTGCCACGAGCACACAAGCAAAGATGAGGAATTTCATGAAAGGATTGAGGCCGGAGCTATACGATAGGGTGATCACTTATGGCCCTACTTGCTTTGACGATGCACTCTCACGTGCCGAGCTGGCCGAAGGAGTGGGTGCATACCCTGATGTTGTACCACCGCCGGCACCCTCTCAGAAATCCACCCCGGATAATTTGAAGCCAAGGAATGATCAGTTCAAGTCAAGGGGGAACTCATCGGCGTCAAGGTTCAGTGGTAAGAGGTCTGACAATAGATGGAAGGGGAACCGAAGGAGTGATGCCCCATCTGGAAGGGGGCAGTCTCAGGGAGACAGATCTGGGAAGATCCAATGCACTCTTTGTGGGCAACCACATCTGACGAAAGATTGTATAGGGTGCTATGTTTGTGGCGACAAGGGCCACTTTGCTAGACAGTGTCCCAACAGGGGAAGTCAACAGGGTTCTGCGTGGAGGCCTGCGGATAGGACAGCACAGCACAGACCCCCATTTGTGCCGCGTCAGCATGGAGGTCAGCCCATGGGGCCACCTCAAGGACAAGTCTATGCATTGACAAGGGAGCAAGCTTCAGCGGCTCCGGAGGAGGTTATAGCGGGTACGTGTCTTTTATTTACGCACCCTGCTTTTATATTGATCGACACAGGTGCGTCACATTCTTTTGTGTCAACAAGTTTTGTGAAAAGACACCACATATGCACTTCTCCGTCGCCCACGCCTCTTATAGTCTCGACCCCCGCTGGAAGAAGTATGATTACTGATCGGATCGTCTACAATGGCCTCATTTATTTTGAGGATAAAGAACTAAGGTCAGATTTGATTGTTCTGGGAATGTCAGATTTTGACTGCATTCTGGGCATCGACGTTCTGAACAGGTATCAGGCAGTTGTGAACTGCAGGCAGAGGACAGTACGGTTCAAATCTGATATGGGAATTCCATGGACGTTCTATGGGGATGGTTCTCGCTCAAAGATTCCATTGATATCTGCTGCCAAGATGGCACAGTTATTGGAAAGAGGCCACACAGGATACCTCATATATGCCGTCGATGTTACGGAAAAGAAAGAAGAAGTAAAAGTTGAGGATGTGCCCGTAGTGGCGGAATTTCCCGATGTCTTTCCGGAGGAGATTCCCGGATTCCCACCGACGAGAGAGGTCGAGTTTGGGATTGAGTTATTACCGGGGACGTCTGCCATTTCTCGTGCCCCTTATAGGATGGCACCAGCGGAGCTAAGGGAATTAAAGATTCAGTTGCAAGAGCTCCTTGATAAAGGCTATATACGCCCTAGCGTATCGCCCTGGGGAGCACCAGTTTTATTTGTGAAGAAGAAAGATGGTTCGATGCGTTTGTGCATCGATTACAGACAACTGAACAAAGCTACGGTGAAGAATAAGTACCCACTCCCGAGGATCGATGATTTGTTTGATCAGTTGCAGGGTACGAGGCTCTACAGTAAGATCGATCTGAGGTCGGGGTACCATCAGATTCGAGTAAGAGAAGAGGATGTTCAGAAGACAGCCTTCAGGACTAGGTATGGGCACTATGAATTCCTAGTCATGCCTTTTGGGGTGACAAATGCCCCGGCTGTTTTCATGAGTTTGATGAACAAGGTGTTCCAGCCATTTTTGGACCAATTCGTCATAGTTTTCATTGACGATATACTCATCTACTCTCGGACCGAAGAGGATCATGTACGGCACTTGAGGACAGTACTTCAGATCCTCAGGGATCATCAGTTGTATGCAAAGCTTAGCAAGTGCGAGTTCTGGTTGGACAGCGTGGTATTCCTAGGCCATGTCATATCTAGCCAAGGGATATCTGTGGATCCCAGGAAGATTGAAGCTGTGATGGAGTGGGCAGCACCCACTTCTGTACCCGAGATACGGAGTTTTCTTGGCTTAGCAGGTTATTACCGACGTTTTGTCGAGGGATTTTCTAAGATCGCTAAGCCATTGACACAGCTGACTCAGAAAGGAGTCCCATTCTTTTGGTCCGAAGCTTGTGAGGAAAGCTTCCAAGAATTGAAGCGTCGTTTGACGACAGCGCCAGTATTGGTAATTCCGTCTGAGGATAAGAGGTTTGCCTTGTACATGGACGCATCATTGCAGGGTTTGGGCTGTGTATTGATGCAAGACAGACAAGTGGTAGCCTATGCTTCGAGACAGTTGAAGCCTCATGAGACCAGGTACTCAGTCCATGATCTGGAACTGGCGGCTATCATTTTCGCCTTGAAGATTTGGCGTCATTATCTTTATGGTACTACGTTTACCATCTTTACGGACCATAAGAGCCTAAAGTTTCTATTCACTCAGGCTGAACTGAATATGCGTCAAAGAAGATGGATGGATTTACTCAAGGATTATGACTGTGAAATTGAGTACCATCCTGGTAAAGCAAATTTAATAGCAGACGCCTTAAGTCGGAAGGTGAAGAGCACTGCTGAGGATGTTATGTGTTTATCAGCTTTGATGACTTCCTACTGCCACCTGGGCTATGACTTCGATGTGGACACGTCGCCGGTGCGAGTGTCGACCTTATTGGCCGAGCCAGACGTATTTGAGGCTATCAGGAAAGCCCAGAGGTCGGATGATGAAGTGCAGAGATGGTCATCGATAGCACTTCAAGGTCAGCCAACGAAGTTTAGAGTGGCTGATGATGATTCGCTAAGACTGGGCAACCGATGGGTAGTCCCAGATACACCAGAGTTACGTAAAGGAATTTTGGAACGGGCTCATAGTAGCCGATTCAGTATCCACCCCGGAGGAAGAAAGATGTATAAGGACCTGAGCGGTCAATTCTGGTGGAGACGCATGAAGCGTGATGTGATCAGTTATGTTAAGAGATGTTTAATCTGCCAACAAGTAAAGGCAGAAAGACAGAGGCCTGGTGGCGAGCTGAAGAGCTTGGAGGTACCTAAGTGGAAGTGGGAGCATATATCTATGGATTTCGTGACCCACTTGCCAAGGTCGGCCTCTGGATTTGATGCGATCTGGGTGATCGTGGATAGGCTGACGAAGGTGGCTCATTTCATCCCTTACAGTATGACTTTCACGTATCTAAAGATGGCCCAATTGTATGTACGGGATGTAGTGAGGTTGCATGGGGTTCCAGTCTCGATCGTGTCTGACAGAGACCCAAGGTTTACTTCTCACTTCTGGGAGGGTCTCCAGACAGCTTTGGACACCGAGGTGAGACTAAGTACAGCTTATCACCCTCAGACTGATGGCCAAATGGAGCGTACTATACAGACGCTCGAAGATATGCTGAGGGCATGTGTTTTGGAGTTTGATACTCCGTGGCAAGAATCTATACCACTGGTAGAGTTCTCATACAATAACAGCTATCAGGCGAGCATTCAAATGGCCCCTTTTGAAGCTCTTTACGGACGACGATGTAGGTCACCGCTGTATTGGGAGGACTTGACGAGTAAAGCGGTCGGAGGACGGGATATGATTAAGGACATGGAGGAAAAGATTAAGATGATACGCTTAAAGATGAAAGCGGCCCAAGATAGGCAAGCAGCCTATGCAAATAAGCGGCGACGGCCGCTAGAATTTCAAGTGGGAGACAAGGTCTTCTTGAAAATCTCACCCTTCAGGGGCGTTGTTCGTTTTGGTATGCGGGGGAAGTTATCCCCGAGGTATGTTGGACCGTATGAGGTGTTACAGCGTATCGGCACTTTGGCTTACCGATTGGCTCTACCGCCGTCTTTATCTGGGATTCATGATGTTTTCCATGTTTCTATGCTACGGAAGTATGAGCCAGACCCGTCTCATGTTTTACAGCCTACTGAAGTGCAGTTAGACTCAGATGTATCCTACGTTGAACGACCAGTCAGAATTCTGGATCGTGAGGATCGCAGAGTAGGAAGCAAAGTTATACCAATGGTCAAAGTTCAGTGGGATCGTCGGGGTGTCGAGGAGGCTACGTGGGAGACGGAGCGGCATATGATGCAGCATTACCCCGAACTATTTTCTGGTATGATTTATGTTTAGTTTCTTTTGGGTAAGTGCATGTGATTTCGAGGACGAAATCTTGTAAGTAGGGGAGTAATGTGATGCCCCGAAATTAATTAATTGCAAGTAAGGCATTAATTATGTTTATATGATGTATCATGTGTTGATGGATTTATGTGTTGGGTATTAAGATGTTAACATGATTTAATTGTGTTAATTATTAAATATGAGGAGGATGTGATTTTAGATGAAGTTTGGAGCATTCTTGTAAAATGCCTTTAAAATACTATGTTGGAGCATTTTTACATCATGTTAAGTTTGGGGTACAATTTTAATTAAGTTAAAGTAACCCCTCTTTTAAATCCTCTACCCATCACTTTAACCCCTTTACCTTTCACTTTATAAAAAAAATCCCCAAATCACTTCCCAAACCCCAAACCCTACCCATTTTCGAGTTCCACCAAAAGAGGAGAAGAAAAGTTCCACAAAAACTTTGTTTGTGTGATTTTTGCTAGGATTTGGAGCCTACAAGAGGTATGGAACCATTCCTATAAGTTTCATGATGTTTGGTGTTGAAATGGGTTAAGTTTTTGATGTTTTATGTGGGTTTGTTTGGGTATGTGTTGTTTATGGTTGGGGTATGATTTTTGAAGTGTTTTATGTTGGTTTTAGTGGGTTATGATGTTATTGAAGTTGTTAAGAAGTTTGGTTTTGGGTGGCATGAGGAAGAGCTTGAAAAATGAGCATTAATGGCGAAATTTCGAAGCACAGCACTCGGCGATCGATCGCCCGTTCTTGGCGATCGATCGCGAGCCTCCAGTGCCCGCCAGTAGCATTTGGCGATCGATCGCCACTCTTGGGCGATCGATCGGCGAGGCTGGCGATCGATCGCGCCAAAAGTGGCGATCGATCGCCAAGAGAAGAATTTTTGCCCCTCGTCCAGTGCGATCTCGCGATCGATCGCGCCTGGGCAGCGATCGATCGCGAGCTGTAAAAAGATGGATTTTTGATATTTATGTGGGATTTTTGGATATTGGACTATATTTAGCTTCTAATATCAATTTGTATGGTTATGTAGAACCATCCCAGGTGCCCACGACTTCAAGGAGATAAAGTCTACGATTTCTCCTTCTTTTGGAATTAAGGTACGTAAGAGACGTACGAGCATCGGACGGTAAACCATACCCTTACATATTATGATGATGTTTAAGATGATGTTATGATGATGATGTCTATGATGATATTTATGATGATGATGCTTATGATGAAGTTACGATGATGATGCTTATGATGATGTTACGATGATGATGCTTACGATGATGTTACGATGATGATGCTTATGATGATGTTACGATGATGATGCTTATGATGATGTTTATGATAATGATGTTTATGAGGACGTCTATAATGACGAAGTTTATGATAAGGTCATACGACGTGTATGATTGGGTAAGACGCCCATGTGGTAAGATGCCACCCAAAGTATGTGAGTGGGTAAGATGCCCCCGTGGTAAGATGCCACGCAATGTTTATGATATGGTAAGACGCCATATGATTGGGTCAGATGCCCACGTGGTAAAATGCCACACGATGATTATGATATGGTAAGATGCCATACAATGGGGTAAGACGCCCTAATATATGAATAAGAGTCAGGGATAACAAAGGAAGTCGAAGGACGACCAATAACCTTTACTTAACTAAGATGTTATGCATTATTGTATGCTTTTATATAATGTTAAGTAAATATGTGTATGCTCATGATGTGTTATCCCTGTAGGTACACTTTTGGACCAAGGGCCTAGGGTCGGGTTGAGGAAGTGAGCTAAAGGGAGCATGATGAACGTAGGATGCAGGATTTTGATAGTCTCTACTCTCGGAGTAGTGTAAATCTATAGCTTTAACATTCTTTATTGGGAATGTAATTAAATAGCTTTTGAAAACTTTATTTTGGCCTGTAATCTCCTTAGCTCAAGCTACAACCGGAACCCTTAAGAGGTTATAAATGCATGTTCTGTCCAATTTTATGTGTACTAAATGATATTAAGGTAGGAAGACCCTACACTTCCTCTTGGCAGCTCGCTGAAATTATTTCCATAAGGACCGCTATTTGCTGCTCCAAGTGACGAATAGAGTTGGTTTGGCTCTCCAAACTGTTCTCAGTTGATGCCACTGATAAGTGTGATTTTTACACTTATTTTGCTATGAATTTATGTGCAATTTATTATGATTATGGGATGATAATATGCGGTTTCGTGTTGATTTTGTATGTTCCGGGAATAAAGGTAGAAATGCATAAAAGTTTAGGATTTGAGCTAATTAACAATGAAAATTACCAAACTGAGTGAACTTGTCGAAGAAGGACAAGAATTTGAGTTTTGTAAAAAAAAAAAAAATCCCACGTTATTATTCAAGCGATTGATCGCCAAGAGGTTGGAAATCGATCGTCCGTTGAAGAGCAATATGGAGAGCCAAACCAACTCTATACGTCACCTGGAGCAGCAAATAGCGGTCCATACGGAAACAATTTTAACGAGCTGCAAAGAGGAAGAGACTAGAGCTACAAATCAAGAGGCAACTGATAAGTGTGATTTTTACACTTAATTTGATATATAATTAGGGGCGTTCTTGTAGTGATTCCTGGAAAATATTACGCGTTTTGGTATATATTTGTATATTTCAGGAATCCAGGTCCAAATGCATAAAAGTGGAAGAATTAAGCTTAAAATGATAAAAATGACTAAACCGAGCACAACCAGATATTATCGCATATGGATGAAATATTACATTATAATATATGATATTATAATATATGAGATACGAGAAGGAGAGTGAACACATGCCCAATATCAAATTCTGAAGAATATCAAATTCTGAAGAAAGAGACGTGCAGCAAGAAAATATAAGAAGAAACGTGAAGATAAGGAAGTGAGAAGAGATTCAGATTTACTTGACACAAAAGAGACGTGAACTGAACGCACGCAAAAAAAAATCAGAATCTAGAGGAACAATAGAGAGGAGACTTTACAACGGATAGGAGATTGAAGGAGCAGATTTACGTAGATAAAATAGAGGAGATTGAAGGAGCAGATATTATTACGTGAGCATACGAAATAAAGGGGAGAAAGAATTGACGGGATTCTTGGCAGCAACAAATATATATTAGCAACGAGAGACAAGGTGATTGGAACAAGCTGATAAAAACACACGTACAGCAACAGAAGAAAGACGTGAGCAGCAGGAATGAGATAAAAGATACGTAAGGATATCAGACAGAGTAACTCATGTACATGGTCATTAGTGCATAATATAAGTGATCGACTCCGTATTTCATTTATATGCAACAATACTCATCGATAATCACTCATCCAGTATGATTATTCCAATCTTGTTATAACAGCGGTATTTTAGCACCCCACGCTTAGCGGCATCATATGATGTCCCTCTCTTCGACATGACAGCGGCATAATCATCGCTTCGACATGACAGCGGCAAACATCATAATTCCATCGCTTCATATGACAGCGGCAAGTACTACATCCATCTCTCGAATATAACAACCACCGGAATATCGATCATTCTCAAACACATAACAATGCACAATGCATAAACTCAAATAGCATAATCTCATCACAAATTGCTCGTACGTCTCACTACGTACCTTTCTTCCAAAAGTGGAGATGTCGTGGGACTTTATCTCCTTTGTTGTGTGGCCACATGGGATGGTTCTACACATCACACAAACCAATATTAGAAGCCAAACAATAGCCCAATCAAAAATCCCACAAAATAATCAAAACAACACTTTTTGGTGACTCGCGATCGATCGCCACAAGGCCCCGATCGATCACGAGATCACACTGCCCGAAACCACAAAATTTTGCACTCGGCAATCGATTACCACATTTGGCGTGATCGATCGCCAGCCCCGCCGATCGATCGCCCAAATGTGGCGATCGATGGCCAAGCGCTACTGGAGCGCACTGCCTGCGCGCGATCGATCGCCAGAAACGGGCGATCGATCGCCGCTTCCTGCAACCCGATTTTCCACCATTTTTACTCCATTTTTCTTCCCCAATCCACACCAACACATATACCATCAAACCAACAACATATAAACACCATAAACCTAAACCTTCAACATACACCTCAATACAACCAAAAATCTAACACCCAACCAAAAACAACACCAACCCAAAACAAACCCATTTCAAAAACTCAAATACCAACTCAAATCAAAACCAAACCTTACAAAAACAACAAGGAATGATCTATACCATTCCTAGACCTCAAATCTTACCAAGAATCACACAAATGAAGCTTTTGCAAAGATTTCTCCTTCATCTTCTTACCAAAAACGAAAATGGGTTTAAGAGTTAGGGTTGGGAGAGTGATTGGTGATTGGTAAAGTGTGAAGGGGGGTGTGGGGGTAGTGGGGTATAAGGTGGGTTTTAATTAAAACTTGTACCCCAAAAATTAGCATGATGTCTAAAATATCCCAACATGATATTTTAAAAGCATTTTCCAAAAATGTACCAACATCTCAATTAAATACATGCTTTACCAAATAATTATCAACCATCACAATTAAACCATGATAACACCCAATTTCCCAACATGCATAACACGTACCCTGAAACGCAACATCGGGTCACGCCTACCATGTGATTAAGCATTTCGCCATAATAATTAATTCCAACACTAAATTAATTAACACCATAATTACCACATAAACATAATTAATGCCCAATTTGCATATAATTATTTCGGGGATATCACACAAGTCCACTGCAGAGGCAGAATTTGTTGCTGCTACAGCAACAGTTAATCAAGCAATATGGTTGAGAAAATTGTTATGTGATCTTCATTTAAAACAGCTTGATGCTACCAAAACATTTGTGGATAATCAAGCAGCCATTGCTATCTCCCACAATCCAGTTTTCATGGAAAAACCAAGCATTTCAAGATTAAATTCTTCCTTCTAAGAGACGTTCAAAATGAAGGAGAAGTAAGCCTCATTTACTGCAAATCTGAAGATCAACTTGCAGACATTTTTACAAACCTTTACCAGCAAATAAGTTCGAATCTCTGAGAGAAAGACTAGGAATTTGCAGCTCCTAATACTTGGAGGAGTGTTAGCTTGTTGCATTAAGAACTGCAACTTGCCTAGTCAAAGATCACGTTGGTTTTCTTCTTGATTTCAGTCAAATGGTTGTCCTAGTTTTAAGGAAATAAGTAGTCAAGAGTTGTTGCTGTTTTTCTGCATTGCTTTTCTCTCTTTTTAGTTACAAGCATTCTATAAAATGTAAGTTTCTGATTCATTATAATATATAAAAGTTACAAGCTTGCAGCAAATATATGCCTTATTACATTCTGTCAAATTCTTGTTCAAATTAGTAATCTTCTTTGTCATTACTAAAATAGAGGAGATTGAAGGAGCAGATATTATTACGTGAGCATACGAAATAAAGGGGAGAAAGAATTGACGGGATTCTTGGCAGCAACAAATATATATTAGCAACGAGAGATAAGGTGATTGGAACAAGCTGATAAAAACACACGTACAGCAACAGAAGAAAGACGTGAGCAGCAGGAATGAGATAAAAGATACGTAAGGATATCAGACAGAGTAAAGATAAGAAGAAATATTCAAGATTTAGGAAGGAAAAGGACTTCAACGTGCAGGATATTTACAATTCTTCAGGAAGAGAAAAGGGACGAGAGGATATCAGAGAGAAGAGTTACACTTCAGAGAGGAGAAAAAGGAGCAGAAACATACAGAGAGGAGTTGGGAGACGAGGGAGAAGAGAGAGTTACGGGCGAAAAACACTGAACGAAGAGAAGATTCTGAACATACGAGTAGATATCAGTTGGAGAGGAATGACGTACAGCAATTTTTACGAAAAGAGATTGAGGAAATAAACGGACGTGAAGAGTGATTGGAAGTGAAGAAGAAAGACGTGCACAACAGATTGAAGAAGAAGGACGTGAAGAGCAGATTATTAGAAAGAGACAGAGACAGGAGAGAAGAGGGATATCAGAGGAAGAATAGAGAAGGGACGGAGAGTGAGCAGACGAAAATTTTGAGACGAAGATTCTTCGCACGTTCAACTCTTCTGCTGGACGAATTCCACACTTTCATTCACGTGAAGAAGAAGCACGGCAGCAACATAAATTCTGGTGAAGAAGACTCACGTACAGCAACACAAAGCAAGAGACGGATACGGGATCGACGACGCGATTCAACATCGCTATTTTATGCGTATTTCTAAACTTTGTTTGTTCATATTTAATTTCTTTATGCTTTTGATGTTGAAAAACACAATTTTGCATTTGATTTTAAATATGTTTCTAAGCTAAGTTTGTTATCAAGACTTAGGGGATCCCATGTTATGAACCCATGATTTAATTTTAATGTTTTGATTGATTCTTATTTAAAAGTTTTTAGATCATTGTTCTTCATGCTTTGAAGGGTTTGGCCATCGTTGAATGATATTAAATTGCAATTGAATTGATCATAGGAGATTGTGATTTGATAAAGTGATTTTTGCCATGGGTTTTAGGTTGAAACGGACCAAGTAAAATCTAGCACATGTATGATAGCAATAGATTTACCAAAGTCGAAGGCTAGAAGGTTTCATAGAACAACTTACAATATCAATTGTTCAATAAGGGTACGAGAGTGGCTTATTGTTACGTTAGTATTAGATTTGTTATAGCCGCACCAAGGTATAACAAATGAATTAGGAAAACTCGTCACCTTAGATTGTTTGAATTTAATTCTTAACTAATAGGCGAATTATGGGGGATTACATAGGTGAACCGAAAGTCTTGATAATTGTCTCTATTGATTTCATTATCATTCTCTATTGATTGTTTGGGTTTATTATTGAATTAATTAGTCACTTTAGTTAATTAGTCATAACCATTTTTCGTAGGCTAAATATAGTTAAACTAGTGGAGTTTGGTACTTATTTCCTAGTCCTCGTGGGTTCGACACTCATACTTATGTTATCATTATACTAAAACTTGACACCGTGCACTTGCGGAATAAAATCGCTACATTGGGATTAATTGTTTAAAATAATAGCGATCAAGTTTTTGGCGCCGTTGCCGTGGACTAGTTTTAATAATATCAAATGAGATTAGTTGACTGTAGTTTATTCATTTATTTTTTTATTTATTTTCGATTTTTTTTTCTCTTCTACTGTTTCTTTTTGTTTTGGTTGATTGTTACAGGTTGTTATCTCTTGGTGCATGCTAAGGAGTAGCAACTCTGCACTTGAGCCCTTTGATCCCGAGATTGAACGCACTTGTCAAAGGAGGCTAAGGCAAGCAAGAACACACATGGCTAATACCGAGGAGATACCTGTACCACCAGTCGCGAGATCACTGATGGACTATGCCCACCCTGCATTCCATGGATCACTGTCGAGTATCACGAGACCAACCATACATGCTAACAATTTTGAGGTCAAACCTGCTATCATACAGATGATCCAACATTCGGTCCAATTTGGGGGAGCATCTACTGACGATCCAAATGCCCACATCTCCAACTTTTTGGAGATTTGTGATACTTTCAAGCATAATGGCGTTACAGACGACGCCATCAGGTTACGTTTGTTTCCCTTTTATTTAAGTGATAAAGCTAAATCTTGGTTATAATCGTTGCCTGCAGGGTCGATCACCACGTGGGATGGGATGGTACAATTATTCTTGTCAAAATTCTTTCCACCATCCAAGATGGCCAAGATGTGCAATGACATCACAACCTTTGCCCAATATGATCCAGAGAAACTGTTTGAGGCTTGGAAGCGCTTCAAAGATCTACTGCGGAGATGCCCACATCATGGCCTCCCTATCTGGCTGCAGGTACAAGCATTTTATAATGGTTTATTTTCTGATAACCGTTCTATGATTGATGCAGCGTCAGGAGGAACTGTGATGAGGAAGACACCGGAGGAGGCTTATACGTTGTTGGAGGAGATGGCTGCTAATAGCTGTCAATGGCAGTCTGAAATGAACGTGACAAAGAAGCAAGTCGGAGTGCATCAAGTAAGTGAAGTCGCTGCCCTAGCTGCCCAATTGGAAGCGCTTAACAAGAAGATGGATAGTTTGAGCATGCATGCAATGCAAGTTCAAACTGTTAGATGCGAGCTTTGCCAAGGAGGACATCCGAGCACTGAATGCCAGGTTGGTAACCCATTCGTTACAAGTAATGAAGCTGTTAACTTTGTAGGGAACCGACCACCGCAGACCTACCCCTATCAAAATACGTACAATACGGGGCCGAGGAACTATCCCCAACCACCACAGGGGTATGCACCAAAGCCAAGCATGGAGGAGCTGCTAACTAAGTTCATATCAATCGCTAAAACAAGGATGAACAATCATGAGGCATCGATAAAGAACTTGGAAGTCCAAGTGGGACAGTTAGCAAAAATCGTAGCCGAACGAGCACAAGGATCACTATCTAGAACTGAGACGAAACCTAGGGAGCAAGTCCATGCTATCATTTTGAGGAGTGGAAAGGAGGTCGCTCAGAAGAAGGATGCACACATTGAGCTGAAAGGCGAGGCAGACATCAAGCAAGAAGAGGTGCAAACACGCGACAAAGGTAAGTCTACTAAGACCCATACACCCATCACACCTACTAAGGTAGAGATCCCACTCCCATTCCCCGCTGCATATAAGAGAGCAAAAATAGATGCTAAGTTTGCTAAGTTTTTAGAATTGATAAAGAATCTCCATATTGAGATGCCTTTCATTTGTTGCTATTCGGCACATGCCGAATTATGCTAAGTTCTTAAAGGAGATTCTGTCAAAAAAACGAAAACTGGGAGAGCATGAGATGATAAATTTAACTGAGGAGTGTTATGCTGTCATTCAAAATGATTCACCTCCAAAGTTAAAGGATCCAGGGAGTTTCAATATACCTTGCAAAATCAATTCTAAATCTTTCAATAAATCTTTATGTGATTTGGGGTCAAGTGTTAATTTAATGCCTTTGTCTGTGTACAGGAAGCTGGGCTTAGGAGAGCTAAAAGCAATCAATGTCTCGTTGCAGATGGCAGACAAGTCCATCAAGTACCCTCATGGGATTGTGGAGGATGTACCGGTCAAAGTTGACAAATTCACCATTCCGGTGGATTTCATGGAGCTTGACATAAAGGAGGAGGCGGACATGCCATTGATATTAGGAAGACCATTCCTAGCTACTGGAAGGGCATTGATTGATGTCCAAGAAGGGAAGTTGATCCTCCGAGTAGGGGGGATCAAGTTACTTATGATATGTTCAAAGTTGTGAACACTATACGCACTGAGCACCGATGTTTTAGTGTCAATATAATTGATACACTATCTGTTGATGCGATGCAGGTTAAGAGTGAGAAGAAGGTGGAGGTCACATCGAATGGCCAACAAAGTGGAGGTAAATTTGGTGTAGGAGACTCGGTGTTAATGAATAGGAAAAAGATGAGACTTTTTCCATGGAAGTCTGACGCACCATGGGCTGGACCGTTCAAAGTTGTCGATGTTCTACCATTCGACACCTTCAAACTGAGAGATGACCACGGGGCGCTGTTCACGGTCAAAGAAAAGTGGTTACGACACTACCACAAGGATGATGTGAAATCACCCCCTACTGGCCCTAGCGACACTTGAGCGTAAACGGTAAAAAGTCCAGCTTGAGACTATAAATCAAGAACTCTTTCTTAACCCTTTGCTTTGTTTTAGTTTATTTTGGTTTTTTTTTGTTTTTGTTGTTGATTTTTAGTGAAACTCCATGTGTGTTGTGACGTGTTCCAACAATATGCCCCACGAGCTGACAAGGAATTGGACAACGATCACTGACGGTCGTTGTCAATGGTAACTGCTTTGTCTTACTTTTCATGCTTATTACATTGAGGACAATGCATGAATTAAGTTTGGGGGAGTGCATTATTGTGTCATACTTCTAATTTGGAAATTGATAGTTTTTGGAGCACCAACAAAAAATTTCTTGAAAATGAGTTCAATTAGTAAGATAAGAATGAATCATAGTAGTGGTCTATATTCCATGATGATATTAATCTCACTATGCATGTCAACTTTAATTTTGATGATTGTAAAACTTGTTCGTGAATATCTTGTTTTGAGTAGCATGTCAAAGATGACGAATATATTGAGCACATTTGAGTCACAATCATGTGAATTGCATTTGTAGTAGTGAAAATTTTTGTGAACTTGAATTGTTTTTGAGCATCTTAGAGTACATTAGAAACTATTTGATGATGACACTTTGAGGCGAAATTTTATAGTTATAAACTCGACTTGGAAATGATTTAGGCAATCTTTGGACCGTTTGAGCCTTTCAAGCTTACCATGTATATACCAATTTCTAGTGTCCCATTTTGAGCCCAATTGAAAAAGAATGGAGTAGGTTTAACATACTATTAACCTCATTCAACATTTTTTTTTGGCAACTCATTATACCCACCTTTATGAGCCTAAATTGAAAGAATCCATCCTTAGTATAATGATTCTCATTAGATGCACATGAATTGCTATATTTTGATGAGCTTATTGAAAAAAAAATAGATGAATGAGAAAAGAAAAGCATAGAAAAAGCCTTGAGAAAAAAAAATCTAAATAAGACCCAAAGTGGCCAAGGCTAAAGAGAAAAAGAAGAGAAGCTCAATTTTGTGCTAAAAATATGAACATTGCATACTTGTACTCTCTTCTTTGTGTTACCTGTCTTTTCTTTGAAGACAAACACCTAGGCCTAATATTACAAGCTTTAAAAGACATATTGATCCATGTTGATAAGTGACTACATTAGTGGAGAAGTTTTTGAAAATAGGACTATGGGGTGCTCAATGATAATCTTAACTTTCATTGCCTAGCATGATTTGATCTATGAAATTGCATGAAACTTGAAAGTGACAATAGCACACACGCACGTTCTAATTTGGAGACATGTTGCTTGATCTAGGAGAAAACACAACTTGTTAAACTTTCTGATTTATTTTTGTTCGTCTGTAAGTCAGATGTATGGGCTACATGATTGAATATGAATTAGTTTATCTGAACTTCAATGTTGAACTTGACTGTTTGATCTTATTTCTTGCTCGAGACGATCAAGCTTAAGTTTGGGGGAGTTGATAAGTGTGATTTTTACACTTAATTTGATATATAATTATGGGCATTTTTTAGTGATTCCTGGAAAATATTACGCGTTTTGGTATATATTTGTATATTTCATGAATCCAGGTCCAAATGCATAAAAGTGGAAGAATTAAGCTTAAAATGATAAAAATGACTAAACCGAGCACAACCGGATATTATCGCATATGGATGAAATATTAGATATGAGAAGGAGAGTGAACACATGGCCAATATCAAATTCTGAAGAAAGAGACGTGCAGCAAGAAAATATAAGAAGAAAGAAGATAAGGAAGTGAGAAGAGATTCAGATTTACTTGACACAAAAGAGACGTGAACTGAACGCACCCAAAAAAAATCAGAATCGAGAGGAACAATAGAGAGGAGACTTTACAACGGATAGGAGATTTGTTAGCTTGTTGCATTAAGAACTGCAACTTGCCTAGTCAAAGATCACGTTGGTTTTCTTCTTGATTTCAGTCAAATGGTTGTCCTAGTTTTTAGGAAATAAGTAGTCAAGAGTTGTTGCTGTTTTTCTGCATTGCTTTTCTCTCTTTTTAGTTACAAGCATTCTATAAAATGTAAGTTTCTGATTCATTATAATATATGAAAATTACAAGCTTGCAGCAAATATATGCCTTATTACATTCTGTCAAATTCTTGTTCAAATTAGTAATCTTCTTTGTCATTACTAAATCTTCAAATTTTTGCTGTCAACTCTTAAAAACCAACAATTGGTATCAGAGCAATCTTCTTGAGGGATCTGTGCATTTGAATAACATGGCAACCGAGGCAATTTTTTCTTCAGTCTCTCCGCCGACTTTCGATGGAACTAGCTATCAAATGTGGTAGTTTGAATGGAGACATACTTGGAAGCTTTGGACTTATGGGAAGCAGTGGAGGAGGATTATGAAATTCCAAGACTCCCAAACAACCCCACCATGACACAAATCAAAACTCAAAAGGAGATGAAGACAAAGAAGTCGAAGACCAAGACATGTTTATTCGCTGCGGTCTCATCAACAATTTTCACAAGGATAATGTTCCTTAAGACGGCCAAGTCAATATGGGATTATATCAAACAAGAATATAAAGGAGATGAAAGGATCAAAGGCATGCTCTTGAATCTAATAAGAGAATTTGAGTTGCAGAGAATGAAGGAATCTGAATCAATCAAAGAATATTCAGATAAGCTTCTGGATCTTGCAAACAAAGTAAGGCTTCTTGGAACAGAATTTTGTGATTCAAGAATTGTTGAAAAAATTCTTGTCACAGTGCCTGAAAAGTATGAAGCAACAATTACAACCTTGGAAAATACCAAGGATCTCTCAAAAATTCCTTTGGCAGAACTCATTAATTCTCTACTGGCACAAGAGCAAAGGAGACTCATGAGACAAGAATGGAAATTTTAAAAGTAAATATCCTCCTTGCCAACATTGTGGAAATAATAGTCACCCTCCTTTCAAATGCTGGAGGAGACCCGACGCAAGATGCTCTAAGTGTAATCAAGCTGGACATGAAGCAATAATTTGCAAAACCAAAGAACAACATCAGGTTGTGGATGCTCAAGTTGCAGATCAAGAAGATGATGATCAACTTTTCATGGCATCCAGTTGCATGAGTAGCAGTTCAACTAAAAATTGGTTAATAGATAGTGGCTGCACAAATCACATGACAAGTGACAAAGAACTCTTCCAAGAATTAAAGCCAATAGAAATCACCAAAGTAAAGATAGGCAATGGTGATTACATTTCTGTCAAAGGGAAAGGCACAATCAATATTTCATGTAAAACTGGAACAAAGAAAATCTCAGATGTTCTTTATGTACCAGAAATTGACCAAAACTTATTAAGTGTTGGTCAATTAACTCAAAAAGGCTTTAAGGTAATTTTTGAAAAAAATATGTGTCACATTTTTTATGTCAATGGACAAGAAATCCTCAAAGTAACAATGAAGGGAAAGAGTTTTTCGTTTGATCCATTCAAAGAAGAGCTCACCGCACTCTCTGCTGAAGCAAACAAAACCGAAATTTGGCATAAGAGACTGGGTCATTGTCATTTACAAAGGATGCAACTCATAAAACAAAACAATCTCGTTCATGGTTTACCAACTTTCGAAGACAACCTTCCAAACTGCTATGCATGTCAATTTGGAAAGCAGAACAGGATAGCATTCCAAAAATCAACATGGAGAGCCACTCAAAAGCTGCAACTTGTTCACACAGATGTAGCAGGTCCTCAAAGAACTCTATCTCTAGCAGGTAATCGATACTACATTGTTTTTATCGATGACTTTTCAAGGATGTGTTGGATTTTTTTCTTAAAACTCAAATCTGAGGTTGCTGGAGTATTTCGGAAGTTCAAGAAAATGGTAGAAAACCAAGGAGGCTGCAAAATTAAAAGTGTAAGATCTGACAACGGAAAGGAGTATACCTCAGATCAATTTAATCTGTTTTGTGAAGCAACAGGCATTGAACATCAGTTAACTACACCCTATACTCCTCAACAAAATGGAGTAAGTGAAAGGAAAAATAGATCTATATTGGAGATGACTAAGTGCATGTTGCATGACAAAGATTTGCCAAAAAACCTTTGGGCAGAGGCAGCAAGTACATCAGTATTCTTGCAAATAGACTACCTACAAAAGCCTTGCAAAACAAAACTCCATTTGAGGCATGGAATGGGTATAAACCTTCACTAAACTTCCTTAAAGTATTTGGATGCATATGTTTTTCTCATATTCCACAGGTTAAGCGTGATAAGCTTGATAAGAAATCAGAACCAGGCATTTTTCACATCAGTATTCTTTTTGCTGTAAGTATTCTATCTATATTTATGCATTGTGCTAGTGACATACATTTCAAAGCAGCTAAAAGAGTCATTAGGTACATCAAACGAACAATTGGTTTTGGTGTAAAATTTAAGAAAAGTCAAAGCTTAGAGCTTTTAGGATTTTCTGATAGCGATTGGGGTGGATCTGTGGATGACTTGAAGAGTACATCACGGTACTGTTTTAATCTTGGCTCAGGAGTATTTTCATGGAGTTCAAAGAAGCAAGAAGTTGTAGCCCAGTTGTAAGGACCCTAATGCCTTATGTGAAGATTTAGGTACAATTAGGACTATGCATAAATAAATCAGAGTATAAAAACCGTGTTGAGGCCTTGAGCTTTAAGTATTACATGCCAAAAATATAATAACTTCCAAAATGGATTAAATTACATTCCCAACCAAAAGAATGTTAATCCTATAGTTTCATACTACTCCTAGAGTAGGAACTATACAAAAGGACTTCAATGTACTATCCAATAGCACTCCTCAAGCTCACCACGTCAACCCCGGTCCATAGTTCTTTTCGTCCAAAATGTACCTTCAGGAACAACCCCACCATGAGCATATACAACCTTCCTCAACAAAACTCAAGGACAATAATATAATTAATTGCATGAAACATATATCATGTATACTCCCTGAGTTGCCGCATTCACATACTCTCGTCGGTCGTTCCTGCTTCATAACTCATGTACATGGTCATTAGTGCATAATATAAGTGATCGACTCCGTATTTCATTTATATGCAACAATACTCATCGATAATCACTCATCCAGTATGATTATTCAAATCTTGTTATAACAGCGGTATTTTAGCACCCCACGCTTAGCGGCATCATATGATGTCCTCGCTTCGACATGACAGCGGCATAATCATCGCTTCGACATGACAGCGGCAAACATCATAATTCCATCGCTTCATATGACAGCGGCAAGTACTACATCCATCGCTCGAATATAACAACCACCGGAATATCGATCATTCTCAAACACATAACAATGCACAATGCATAAACTCAAAGAGCATTCTCATCACAAATTGCTCGTACGTCTCACTACGTACCTTTCTTCCAAAAGTGGAGATGTCGTGGGACTTTATCTACTTTGTTGTGTGGCCACATGGGATGGTTCTACACATCACACAAACCAATATTAGAAGCCAAACAATAGCCCAATACCAAAACTCCAACAAAATAATCAAAACAACACTTTTTGGTGACTCGCGATCGATCGCCACAAGGCCCCGATCGATCACGAGATCACACTGCCCGAAACCACAAAATTTTGCACTCGGCAATCGATTGCCACATTTGGCGCGATCGATCGCCAGCCCCGCCGATCGATCGCCCAAATGTGGCGATCGATGGCCAAGCGCTACTGGAGCGCACTGCCTGCGCGCGATCGATCGCCAGAAACGGGCGATCGATCGCCGCTTCCTGCAACCCGATTTTCCACCATTTTTACTCCATTTTTCTTCCCCAATCCACACCAACACATATACCATCAAACCAACAACATATAAACACCATAAACCTAAACCTTCAACATACACCTCAATACAACCAAAAATCTAACACCCAACCAAAAACAACACCAACCCAAAACAAACCCATTTCAAAAACTCAAATACCAACTCAAATCAAAACCAAACCTTACAAAAACAACAAGGAATGATCTATACCATTCCTAGACCTCAAATCTTACCAAGAATCACACAAATGAAGCTTTTGCAAAGATTTCTCCTTCATCTTCTTACCAAAAACGAAAATGGGTTTAAGAGTTAGGGTTGGGAGAGTGATTGGTGATTGGTAAAGTGTGAAGGGGGGTGTGGGGGTAGTGGGGTATAAGGTGGGTTTTAATTAAAACTTGTACCCCAAAAATTAGCATGATGTCTAAAATATCCCAACATGATATTTTAAAAGCATTTTCCAAAAATGTACAAACATCTCAATTAAATACATGCTTTACCAAATAATTATCAACCATCACAATTAAACCATGATAACACCCAATTTCCCAACATGCATAACACGTACCCTGAAACGCAACATCGGGTCACGCCTACCATGTGATTAAGCATTTCGCCATAATAATTAATTCCAACACTAAATTAATTAACACCATAATTACCAAATAAACATAATTAATGCCCAATTTGCATATAATTATTTCGGGGATATCACACAAGTCCACTGCAGAGGCAGAATTTGTTGCTGCTACAGCAACAGTTAATCAAGCAATATGGTTGAGAAAATTGTTATGTGATCTTCATTTAAAACAGCTTGATGCTACCAAAACATTTGTGGATAATCAAGCAGCCATTGCTATCTCCCACAATCCAGTTTTCATGGAAAAACCAAGCATTTCAAGATTAAATTCTTCCTTCTAAGAGACGTTCAAAATGAAGGAGAAGTAAGCCTCATTTACTGCAAATCTGAAGATCAACTTGCAGACATTTTTACAAAACCTTTACCAGCAAATAAGTTCGAATCTCTGAGAGAAAGACTAGGAATTTGCAGCTCCTAATACTTGGAGGAGTGTTAGCTTGTTGCATTAAGAACTGCAACTTGCCTAGTCAAAGATCACGTTGGTTTTCTTCTTGATATCAGTCAAATGATTGTCCTAGTTTTAAGGAAATAAGTAGTCAAGAGTTGTTGCTGTTTTTCTGCATTGCTTTTCTCTCTTTTTAGTTACAAGCATTCTATAAAATGTAAGTTTCTGATTCATTATAATATATAAAAGTTACAAGCTTGCAGCAAATATATGCCTTATTACATTCTGTCAAATTCTTGTTCAAATTAGTAATCTTCTTTGTCATTACTAAAATAGAGGAGATTGAAGGAGCAGATATTATTACGTGAGCATACGAAATAAAGGGGAGAAAGAATTGACGGGATTCTTGGCAGCAACAAATATATATTAGCAACGAGAGATAAGGTGATTGGAACAAGCTGATAAAAACACACGTACAGCAACAGAAGAAAGACGTGAGCAGCAGGAATGAGATAAAAGATACGTAAGGATATCAGACAGAGTAAAGATAAGAAGAAATATTCAAGATATAGGAAGGAAAAGGACTTCAACGTGCAGGATATTTGTAATTCTTCAGGAAGAGAAAAGGGACGAGAGGATATCAGAGAGAAGAGTTACACTTCAGAGAGGAGAAAAAGGAGCAGAAACATACAGAGAGGAGTTGGGAGACGAGGGAGAAGAGAGAGTTACGGGCGAAAAACACTGAACGAAGTGAAGATTCTGAACAGACGAGTAGATATCAGTTGGATAGGAGTGACGTACAGCAATTTTTACGAAAAGTGATTTGAGGAAATAAACGGACGTGAAGAGTGATTGGAATTGAAGAAGAAAGACGTGCACAACAGATTGAAGAAGAAGGACGTGAAGAGCAGATTATTAGAAAGAGACAGAGACGTAAGGCACTGAAAAGGTGAGCAGATTGAGAGGAGTTACGTGAGGGTGAAGAATTTTACGAGAAAAGTAACACTGAAAAGAGACAGGAACAGGAGAGAAGAGGGATATCAGAGGAAGAATAGAGAAGGGACGGAGAGTGAGCAGACGAAAATTCTGAGACGAAGATTCTTCGCACGTTCAACTCTTCTGCTGGACGAATTCCACACTTTCATTCACGTGAAGAAGAAGCACGCACTTTCATTCACGTGAAGAAGAAGCACGGCAGCAACATAAATTTTGGTGAAGAAGACTCAAAACAGCAACACAAAGCAAGAGACGGATAAACAATCGACGACACGATTCAACATCGCTAGTTTATGTGTATTTCTAAACTTTGTTTGTTCCTATTTAATTTCTTTATGCTTTTGATGTTGAAAAACGCAATTTTCCATTTTATTTTAAATATGTTTCTAGGCTAAGTTTGTTATCAAGACTTAGGGGATCCTATGTTATGAACCCATGATTTAATTTGAATGTTTTGATTGATTCTTATTTATCTAAGTGTTTAGATCATTGTTCTTCATACTTTTAAGGGTTTGGCCATCCTTGAATGATATTAAATTGCAATTGAATTGACCATAGGAGATTGTGATTCGATAAAGTGATCTTTGCCGTGGGTTTTAGGTTGAGACAGACCAAGTAAAATCTAGCACACGTGTGATAGCAATAGATTTACCAAAATCGAAGGCTAGAAGTTTTCATAGATCAACTTACAATATTAATTGTTCAATAAGGGTATGAGAGTGGCTTATTATTACGTTAGTATTAGATTTGCTATAGCCGCACCAAGGTATAACAAGTGAATTAGGAAAACTCGTCACCTTAGATTGTTTGAATTTAATTCTTAACTAATAGGTGAATTGTGGGGGATTAAATAGGTGAACCGAAAGTCTTGATAATTGTCTCTATTGATTTCATTCTCATTCTCTTTTGATTGTTTGGGTTTATTATTGAATTAATTAGTCACTTTAGTTAATTAGTCATAACCTTTTTTGTAGGCTAAATATAGTTAAACTAGTGGAGTTTGATACTTATTTCCTAGTCCTCGTGGGTTCGACACTCATACTTATATTATCATTATACTAAAACTTGACATCGTGCACTTGCGGTATAAAATCGCTACATTGGGATTAATTGTTTAAAATAATAGCGATCAAGTTTTTGACGTCGTTGCCGGGGACTAGTTTTAATAATATCAAATGAGATTAGTTGACTGTAGTTTAGTCATTTATTTTTTTATTTATTTTCGATTTTTTTCTCTTCTACTGTTTCTTTTTGTTTTGGTTGATTGTTACAGGTTGTTATCTCTTGGTGCATGCTAAGAAGTAGCAACTCTGCACTTGAGCCCTTTGATCCCGAGATTGAACGCACCTGTCAAAGGAGACTAAGGCAAGCAAGAACACACATGGCTAATACCGAGGAGATACCTGTACCACCAGTTGCGAGATCACTCATGGACTATGCCCACCCTGCATTCCATGGATCACTGTCGAGTATCACGAGACCAACCATACATGCTAACAATTTTGAGATCAAGACTGCTATCATACAGATGACCCAACATTCGGTCCAATTTGGGGGAGCAGCTACTGACGATCCAAATGCCCACATCTCCAACTTTTTGGAGATTTGTGATACTTTCAAGCCTAATGGCGTTACTGACGACGCCATCAAGTTACGTTTGTTTCCCTTTTCTTTACGTGATAAAGCTAAATCTTGGTTACAATCGTTGCCTGCAGGGTCGATCACCACGTGGGATGGGATGGTACAATTATTCTTGTCAAAATTCTTTCCACCTCCAAGACGGCCAAGATGTGCAATGACATCACAACCTTTGCCCAATATGATCCAGAGACACTGTATGAGGCTTGGGAGCGCTTCAAAGATCTACTGCGGAGATGCCCACATCATGGCCTCCCTATCTAGCTGCAGGTAGTAACATTTTATAACGGTTTATTCTTTGATAACCGTTCTATGATTGATGCAGCGTCAGGAGGAACTGTGATGAGGAAGACGCCGGAGGAGGCTTATACGCTGTTGGAGGATATGTCTGCTAATAGCTGTCAATGGCAGTCTGAAAGGAACGTGCCAAAGAAGAAAGTCGGAATGAATCAAGTAAGTGAAGTCGTTGTTGTATGTGAATACCATGTTTGAGTTAATATATTAAAAATGAGGAATACTTTGAGCACATTGAGTCATGATCTTGTGGATTGCATGTTGAATAGTGATAATTGTTGTGAACTTGACGATTTATCTTGAGCATCTTATAGTACCCTAGAACCTATTTGAAGATGACACTTTGAGATGAAATTTTATAGTCATGAATTTGATTTAAAGATGATCTTGGTGATCTTTGGACCGTTTGAGCCTTTCAAGCTTACCTTGTCTATATCAATCACTGGTGTCTCATTTTGAGCTTTATTGAGAAAGAATGGTATATACATTGCATATAATTAGACCCTCATTCAACATTTATTGATAAACTTATTATACCTACCCTATTATGAGCCTAAAATGAAAAAATTATCCTCACCCTAAGGGAGTATAATGAATCACATTTATTGCACGTGATTTGTTATATCTTGATGAGCTTAGGAAATATGTTAATGAACGAGAAAAAGATAAAATAAAAAGGGTCTTGATAAAAGATTATATAAATAAGATCCAAAGTGGACAAGGCTAGAAAACATTAGAAGAGAAGCTCGATATGTGTTGAAATATGACTCTTCTTTGTCCTAACCTATCTTTATTTGTAACCGATGCCAAATGCCTAACATTACAAGCTTATAAAGACCTTTTGTTCCAAGTTTAGGGAGTGACTACATTAGTGGAGAAGTTCTTTGAAAATAGGCATATGAGGTGCTCAACGATAAACTTGATTTTGAGTTAATTAGCATAATTTGATCTTGAGATGTGTATCAAACTTGTGATTGATGATCGCTTTTATTTTAAACAATTAATTCCAATCTAGCGATTTTAGACCGCAAGTGCACGGTGTCAAGTTTTAGTATAGATAGGAAGATACGAATTGTCGAACCCACAGGGACTAACAAGCAAGTGCCAAATAAGACACTTTTAACTATATTTAACCTACGATAATTAATTTATAATTAACAACTAATTAATTAAAATAAATTACTAATCCAACCAAGTCAATAAAAGTAAACGAGAAAATCCACTAGAGAAAATTATCTAGACTTTGGCTCACCAATGCAATTCCCTACAATTCTCGATTGAATATTCAATCTTTCTAAGGTGACGAGTTCTCCCAATTTATCTAATACACTCTCTCGAGCTATATTGAACCTAACACCGAATTGTAGTAAGTAACTCTCGTTCACTTATTTAACAATTCAATGTTGCATAAGATCCATGAAAACTCCCTAGCTTTCAATTACTAGAATCTATGGCTATCACGCATGTATTTGACGTCATCTCTCGATCTCGGTCTTAAATCCATGGTATGGTTATTAATTCAGTATCATAAAATCATCTCTCGATCTCAATTATGATACTAACATCATTCAAAGGTGATCAATCCTCTAAAAGCATGAAGAACATAAAACATACGCAAAGAACTATAAGAATTCAATCATTAAATCATCAAATCGAAGGTTCATAACAAAGGTTTCGCCTAGCCTCGATAAATAAAGTTAGTTCATCATAGTAACGTGAAAAGCAAAACAAAACTAAGAATTAAAGACAAAGAAGAACTCCCGATGTCGACTTCGTTCGTAGATCCTTGCTTCCTCTCTCGCTTCCTTCTCAATCATGTTCTTCAATCGCCTTGTTGGAGATGTTCCAAAATCGTAGGGTGAAAGGTTGAAGGTTAGATGATAGAAAGGTTGAATGGTAGAAGGATGGAGGCTGGTGGTGTGCGTTTGTCGTGTACGCCCAAATTAACCCCACTCAATCCTCAAGATTGATAACAATAATGTAGTAGCGTGAGTAGGGATCGATCCCACGAGGAGGTGTGAATCTTTGTGTTAATGAAAATCAAAACAAAAGAATAATAAAGGATGGGGTTGTTAGGTTGAATTATACTAATTAAAATTAAAAACTAAAGATTAACTAATGAAAGCGATTCTTGGTATCGGTCGACTCTACCTTGGATATTATCATCTATTTCATCGATTCACAAAAGACTCAATTTTACTTGAATATTCATCAATTGGAAATCTAATTCCTCCCTCACCTTATTCATAGTCAATTAGTCCAAGCGTTCTAATTTAACTTTCACCAATCAATCAATCTCTATATGCATATTCAAGATTAAAATCATGACATCATTCAAAACTAGTGAGCGATGAATCTAAGCAACATAAACACAAGCGGTTTATATAATTTAGTCAATGGTTTTCTCTAAGAATTTAATAACACCAACAGCAGGCAATTATCGATCTTAGTGGCTTCTTCAATTAGATTACTCAAACAATCTCTTATTTGATATCCAATTAGCAATAGATTATATGCAAGTTACTAGGTTGTCAATCCAATAAACAAACATCAATCATATCAACAAAATCAAAAAAACAATGAATTCAATAAAATCGATAAACAAAAGCGTATGAATCTCCCCAAGATAAATAAATCCAAGGTTTTGTCTTCCTCAACCAAGAATTAAGACTAGCTACACATAATTAAAACAAAACTATAAATAAAAACAAGGGAAAGAAAACTAATCCGATCTTCGCTTGTCGAGGTGTCAATCCCGCCTTCGCTTCGATCTTCGTAGCCGTTCTTCAACAAAATTGAAAAGAAAATATAAAACTAGTCTAAAATTATTATACCCTAACTATCTAGATTCTTTAAGGTCTGATATTTTGAGGGATATATGTAGGGAGGCTGATGGAGTAGGTTAGAATCCATGTGGGAAGGAAAGAAATCAAGTTTTTTCACTTTCCAAAATTCTTCTGGCGTAATTACGCGTAGAATGGCGTAGCTACGCCTAAAATGCCGTAGCAGTGGCGTAAGTACGCCTAATAATGGCGTAATTACGCCTGTCATCAATTTTTCTGGCGAGTTTTGTATTTTGGCCATAACTTTCACATACGAACTCCGAATTCGACGAGTCAGATGTCCACGCGAAGATAACTCGAAGTTCTACAACTTTTATATGGACCACATTTCCAAAACGTAGCTCGAACATATATAAATTTGAGGAGAAATAAGCAACATGTGTCTTGGATTCTGGTTTTTTCCTCTTTTCTTCAACTGTATTGCTTCTTTCATCATTTTAGCTTGATTTCTTCACCTTTACCTACATTTACATAAATATACGATTAGGTAGCATATGTATCAATTTATCCATCAAAATATACCAAATCGTAGACAATTAAGCGCAATAGATGTGTCTATTTCTAGTCACATCAGCTGGACGTGTGTATGGTGAGTGGAAGAATGATGGAGGCCTATATTTTGGATGGTTTTGGGAGTGAAGGAAGACGTGGGTTTTTTGGATGGTGAATTGGGTGTTGAGTGTTGGATGAAGAGTGGAAGATTGGTGGAGGTTTGATGTATGAGAGGGTGAAGGAAAGAGATGGGCTGAGATGGAGGCTGTGATGTGGTTTTTTTTTAGGGTTCAAATCTGATTTGGGTTGAAAATCTTGTGT
Source organism: Haberlea rhodopensis (assembly GCA_907163345.1). Taxonomy (NCBI): domain Eukaryota; kingdom Viridiplantae; phylum Streptophyta; class Magnoliopsida; order Lamiales; family Gesneriaceae; genus Haberlea; species Haberlea rhodopensis. Next base: position 135,286 of record CAJQUN010000443.1, read on the forward strand.
ATAATATATAGGGGAAAGAATTATGGACTTCCCTTTTGCATACAAACTCTACAAGGAAGGTATTTTAATGAAAACTCCTCGTCCCGATCGATCCGGAAAAGTGGCCGATCGATCCAGCCTTCCAGTAAGAATTTCGTGGCTTTTTCAGCCTTTCTCGATCGATCGGAAATCCTTTCTCGATCGATCGCCCTTCACAGTAAGTTTCTTCGCCTTTTTCAGCTTCTGGCGAGTTTCGTATTTTGGCCGTAACTTTCTCATACAAACTCCAAATTTGATGAATCAGCTGTCCACGCAAAAATAAGAGAAAGTTCTACAACTTTTATATGGACCACATGTCCAAAACATGGCTCGAACATATAGTAATATGAGGAGAAAAGAGCAACATGTGTCTTGGATTCTGGTTTTTTCCTCTTTTCTTCAACTTTATTCATTTTTTCATCATTTTAGCTTGATTTCTCACCTTTCCCTACATTTCAACATTGATTCCTGAAATAGAGAAATATGTACCATAAACCGTAAGATATTCCAAGAATCAACACGAAAACATGTACATATCATAGCCTAAAAACGCGTAATATTCAACCCTATCAATTGACAATAACATAAACATGTGTTTCGAGTTTGAGATATGTTGCTTGATATAGGGAAAACACGTCTTGTTAAATTTGTTGATTGATTCTTGTATGTATGTGAGTGAGATGCCTGAGCTATTTAGTAATCATGAATTGATCCATTTGAATTATCAATGTTGAACACTATATTTTGATCTTACTGCTTGCTCGAGGATGATCAAGTAAAGGATATTGCTTGGGTTGTCTCCCAAGAAGCGCTGATTTCTAGTATGCCTTCAAGCTTGGAAAGATTGTTCCATTGTAAGCCCGTCGTTCCAACAACACTCTTGAATTGGTAGGCATAGGAGAAGGATTCTTGGTTTGGCTTTATCTCATGGAGGGCATAGTATGGTGAAGTTTGCATCGACGGGAGGAATGGATCAACATATGGCATAGAACACGTAACCATCAATAGGTTCATATCAATATTCTCAAAAATCAGCTCATCCTCAAACTTCACACTTGGCTCATCTTCACATGGGAATTCCTCGGATAATTCCGTCAATGTAGGCTCAATTTCTGTAGGAGGCTCGCATTCCCTTAACTCTTCCATAATATTCGGATCACTCCCCAAAACTTGGTTGATTGAGTGATCATCATCATGTAACCCAAGTCGATTCGTCGCCTCTTGATTTTTAGCTCTCGTCTCTTCCTCTTGACAGCTCGCTGAAATTGTTTCCATAAGGACCGCTATTTTCTGCTCCAAGTGATGCATAGAGTTTGTTTAGCTCTCCAAACTGTTCTCAGTTGATGCCATGAATCTTATTAAGGTATCATCTAACTGAGTCGTGACGTCTGCAGAACTATCTCTCGTCTCTTCGTGATGTTGAAATGGCTGGGATGTATCATGAGGGTAGTGAGGCGCTGACGGGTATTGGTGGCTCCAACCTTGCAGTGAAGGATCTTGATAAGTGCATTTTTGTGCTTATTATCTTTCGTTTCTTTCGGATTGATGTTGGTTTTCCGATCATAATTATGTGTTTTGTTTTTGTTTTTGTGTTTTTAGGAAGTTAGGTGATGATAAAGGTTAAGATGATGAAAAGAGAATGGAATAAGAAGAAAATGGTTGAACAAGGTGAAGAATAGTCAAAGAAATGATGAAAAGATGAGTTAAGAAGAAGAATTGGAGTAGAGATCAATCTCTACAAAGACAGAGATCGATCTTTGCAGAAAACAAAGAAATAGCGACCGATCCCTGACGAAGGAGCGACCGATCGCTAGAGACACTGTGTTGGGAAACAAATTATGTGAAATAGCGACTGATCGCTGTGAAAGTGGCGATCGATCGTTAAGACTGAATTTTCAAAAAAAAAAAAAAAAGACGCGGCGATCGATCGCTGTGAAAGAGGCGACCGATCGCTGCGTAATTAAAGCCCAATTAAAACTATCAGACCCAAAGTATAAGAGGTGGCTACCCTAATCAGACCAAGGGATTTTTGACACTCTTTCAAGGGCAATACACGAGGCTGCTAGGATTCCAAGGGCAAGGACTTCATCACAAAACGAAGGCGACTTTCAACTAGGGATGGAGAATTGCTTCCATATCGTTTTGTATCTCTTACTTTTTTTCGTTTATGAAATTCTCAAACATGTCTATGTGTTTTAGGAATTCTAGGATGAACTAATCCCTTCTTTCTAGGGGGAAGAGTAGCTTGATTGAATATTATGTTTTGGTTTGATTGATTTACATATTAGGATTTATCACAGGGTTTATTTGTGTTTTCTTGCTTTGAATGCAATTTAATTGACTGTCCATTGATTTAATTGTAATATTTGTTTGTGATCTATCACTCGCGAGAGGGGATTGTGAACAGGACATAGGAAAACACATCGTGGATGTTTATATCGTCGACATGCGTATAACTCCATTGAAGCCTTTGAAAGAATTATTGTGCAATCAATATTGTTTAATATTTAATATTAGATAGGGATATCAAGGTTGATATTGAATGATAATTTCTACTATCACTTGGGAAAGGGAGAATGAAACACTTAAGAATTCTTGGCTAATAAACTAGATAAATCTATAATATTGTAATTGATCATAAGAAACATAGTTGATAATCAAGTGAAATCGGACCTCTAGAATCCTTCTCATAATTAATTCCCTTGAATTGTTGCAACTGCTAGTTAGTGATTTACGTTATTTGACAAACAACAACAATACTCGTTCTTCTAAATATGGTTAAGACCATCTAGCACAAGTATTTAATTAATACTATAGATCAATCCTCGTGGGTTCGACATCCGCATTCATATCTATATACTAAAACTTGACATTGTACGCTTGCGATACGTTCTACACCCAACAGATCTCAATGCCAACGGTGATCGAAGTCCGCCATATCATTGAATATGTGCAACACACCGTCTTCATCTCTATCAAACAGGGGACTCTCAGTTGCCAAAGCTCCACTAAATGCCCATCCTTGCATCTCTGCATCCAATCCATTGTAGAAAAATGTCAGAAGAGTATCGTTCGAAAAGTTATGATACCGGAAAGTGGTTGCCAAATTGTTGAATCTCTCCCACGCTACATATAATGTCTCTGAAGGTTGTTTGGCAAAGCTTGTGAAGATTTGTTGATGGGACATCACAAGTACCTCGCAAGAGAACAAAAAAAAATAAATTCTTTTTTTGAAATATATAAATAAATAAACAAAAACAGTGGCTAAATTATAGTCAAAGAATCTCGTATGATATTACTAAAATTAGTCCCCGACAATGGCGCCAAAAACTTGATCGCACTTTTCTTTAACACAAAATTTATTATCAATTTAAAATCAATGTGAGAATATACCGCAAGTGCAAGGTATCAAGTTTTAGTATAGTAAATAAAGAACAGGTTGTCAAACCCACACAGACTAACTGTAAGTACCAAATAAGACGTTTTTAACTATATTTAACCTACGATAACGAATTAAATAAAATACTAAGCAACTAAATTAACTACTAATCCAATCAAGTCAATAAAAGTAAACGAGAAAATTTTACTAGAGAAGATTATCAAGACGTCGACTCACCAATGCAATCCCCTACAATTCTCGATTGAATATCCAAATATTCCTAAGGTAACGAGTTCTCCTAAGTTACTAATATACTATCTCGAGCTATATTAAACATAATATCAAATTGTAGTAAGTCACTCTCGTGTACTTATTTAACAGTTCAACATTCCATAAAACTTTGTGAAAACTATTAGCTTTCGATTACTAGATATTTATGGCTAGCACACACGTATTTGACTTCATCTCTCGATCTCAGTATGAAATCCACTGTATGAAGTATTAATTCTATATCATAAAATCATCCCTCGATCTCAATACGATACTAACATCATTCAAAGGTGAGCAATTCCTCAAAAGCATTAAAACCATAAAACATACACAAAGAATTATAAGGATTCAATCAAATAACTAATCATCAAATCGTAGGTTCAAAACAAAGGGTTGCCTAGCCTAGATAAATAAATTTAGTTCAACATAATTAAGCAAAACAAATCAAAACTAATGATTAAAGACAAAGAAAAACTCTCGATGTCGACTTCGTTCGTAGATCATTACTTCCTCTCTCGCTTCCTTCTCGATCGTCTCTTGAATTATTTTTGTTGCCTTGTTCCAAAGCTAGGATGAATTATGGATGGATTGTGGTTGATGGTGAATGTGGAAGATGGGATGGATGCTCATCCTAGGGTATGAAAGTCTGATTTCTGGTGTAATTTTCATGCATTATTTATAAAGGAGTGAAAATATGAAGCTTACTTGTTAGATACAAACTCTATAATGTAATTTTTTTTCAATATTTCTTCTTACATTTTGGTGAATAATAAAGAAATGGCTTTTGATGGATCCTTGAAGTTGTAATCTAGTGAGATTGGGAAAGCTAATTCACACCTTAACCTTGATTTTTATCTGTTTTTGAGTTGGAATGATGAATATTGAAATGTTGGTTTTGGTGGATATTTGGGGGTTTGATTTGGGGTTTGTTATATGTTAATAAAATGAAGACTTATGGTGTTTTAATGTTAGTTTTGTTGAAGTATTGAACATAATGGGATATGGTATGAGTTGAATGAAGTTTCTGCTTGAAAATGGTAGATTTTCGCATTTGCATGGTTCCCCGATCAATCGGGAAAAGTTCCACAATCGATCGCGCGAACTAAAAATTGACGTTTTGGGCGACAAACAGTGTCGTGATCGATCGCGAGTAAGTCCACGGTCGATCATGGAAGGCAGAGAATTTGGTGCAGGATTTTAACACCTCGCGATAGATCGCGAGGTCCCAAGCAATCGATCGAGAGGCATAAAAGTTTTGAAATTTTTGATTTTTATTGGAAGGTTGAAATGTGGTGTTTTATAGTAGATTTTCATTATGATTTCTACATGCTAAGGTAATATTGCACAATGAAATAAGTTGCATGAATTGAACCTTATAAAGATATGCATTACTCGATCGAGTTATTTGATAACTCAAATGAATACAAGATAAATGAGATGGTTTGAGTAGTATATGGAGTGCGGAAAATGTGGTTGACTATGATAGAAGGCATTTCGAATCTATATGATTAATAATGATATTGCTGTGGGTTTTTGGTAAGATATAAATTTTGAATTGACATTCAATATATATTCCGCACGAGCCCCCGGTTGTTGAGGACATCGAAATCATGTTGTCGACTTTAAGGTACGTGATAATGTACGAGCATATGTATGTTTATCATTGCTACGTTTAACGAATAATATATTGTTATTGCACTTGGATTAGTAAGTGATTACGTATGAACAATAGACATATATTTCATTGATATTTATTAATAGAAAGATAATAACCGTTGTGAATTGCAGGATATTATGAATGTCACGGGTTGACATGTATTGTCACGGGTTGACGAGGATATTATGATGTCACGGGTTGACATGCACCGTATGGGTTGACGAGGATATTATGAATGTCACGGATTGACATGTACCGTCACGGGTTGACTAGGATATTATGAATGTCACGGGTTGACATGTACCGTCACAAGTTGACGAGAATATTATGAATGTCACGGGTTGACATAAGGGTAATTGGCATAACCTAGTACATTATACTGTTAATATGTTTCATTATTATTGATTATGGAACTGATGATTTATGAATATGAATATAGTAAATCATTGTTGTAATGATTTAATTGATGTTGGAGTTGATGTTCTTGAACATCTTGAGAACATGAACAACGTGAGAGATCACATATACTTATGGTATATTCAGGGAGTATTTTCTTTAATTACAACATTATATTCTGTGAATTATCAATTGTGTATTCGTTGTGATTCCGTGTGTGGGCTGTTTCTGTTGAAACAAGTACAAGAGGTACGACTTTAGCATTGTAAATGAGTTCTAGCAATTGAACGAGGATGCCCTAGAAGCATGGTAACAGTATTGGTATGAGATATAGTGGTTTATACAAGTAATACACGTTTATTTATTCAAAGCTCGTCTATGGGCATCGTGATATGTGTATATATATGATATGTATAAATTTCTTGAGGTATCTCTTCTCAATAGTGTGTTACTTGCAAAATAATTGAAGGACAAATTGCATGATGAATTGTGATATGTGTGGTGCATTATGATGTGTGTATAACCGAATTACGTTTGAAAGGAAACTAGAATTATTGCAAGACATGTCGAAAATAGTATAGAACTCACATTGTGAGCATGTGGAATATGAAAATGAGAGTTTCCCTAAATGTTGAGAAAAACATTATACACAAAAGATGATATAATGTACTAATGACGAGATTAGAAGTTGGAGTCCCAAAACTAGCTTCCTCCATCTTAATCTTGTAGACCCAGATTTACAATCGAACTTAGAAAACACATTGACATTCTGGATGCAATTAACCAAGTGTTCTCTACTTGGGATAAAGTATCCATTAAACTCCAAGATGTTGTTGATCCCTTTGTAGTTGATCACTAATCTTGGCTTTCCTCTTTTAATTTCGCCATGATTCCGAACAAGGAATCATGGGCTACTGTATGGAGAAACACCTGCTGAGATTAACTTAAGATCAAGATGTTCCTTAAGTATTATCTCCATGTCCTTCCGACCTTCCTGGTTATTGATGATCGGTTTGTACCTGACGAACTCATTTTCTTTCCGGCTTTCACCTTTGAAGCAGCTTTGAGTTCATACTTGTTCCACCATGTAAGGGGATCCTTGTTGTAATTCCTCTACATCTTCCTTTCCACGTCCTCCAGAGTGATTTGCTCTTCGATGATAGCTTCATGTTGTGGAACCTCGTCTTCTAATGCATTTTTATGTAGTAACAAGGTGTCTGGAGTATCTTCTTCCTCATCCTGTTCCCTGAAATACATCCAATTAGCACCATCAAAAGTTCAATGTTTCTTTTGACCGACCTTGTTGTCGTAGTTGAAGAACCATTTTGTGGGGTCCTCGTTACTTAATCCATTATGATATCATGTTAACATACATATGTGAGTCTGAATTAAGTAATAACAGGCACTGATTAAGAGTATCGTACTAGTTAAGTTGTTACAGGGTTTATAAAAACCTATTCACTACACATCATATGTACAAACAACAACCTACTACAAGATAACTCCTAGGCAGTGGTTCAGCTCGCAGCGGAAAATGACTCACATCCCATCCTCCCACGTCTATGAGTCCCTACAGAAACATTCACACAACGTGAGTATAGATAATAAATATTTCAGTGCGATATCAAAACACAATATCAATATCAATGATAAAGCACAATAAATCATCTAATGTGAATGTTCTGTATCATGTATCAACAAATGCACCATGTCATGACATGTCTCAACAATTACCCTATTATCACAAGACCAATATGATATGCCTATTCAGCTCAATATGTCAGTGGAACCACCTCACATCTTCATATTAGCAGCACATATCATAGTACCGTCCTCAAATGATAATAGCCAGAGCATATACCCAAAAACCGGCTATATATCTCTATATAGCATAACCGAGCATATACCCAAACCAGGCGTATATCTCTATGTAACATAACCGAGCATATACCCAAACCAGGCGTATATCTCTATGTAACATAACCGAGCATATACCCAAACCAGGCGTATATCTCAAACACATGATATCCATGAATGTACATGCATATGATACTACCAATCATATGATACTAACATAACACAATTCATATGATATCAATCTCATAACATCATCACACAATATCTATACTCCGTACGTCAACACGTACCTGTACTGCGACACAAACGATTTAAATTCGGCGTCACTGGCTAATTGCCTCGTTGTCCCGTCCCCTGAGATGATGCTACAACAATGCCAACAATATCTCATGTTATCATAGGCATTAAAATCAAATTCTACAAAAATATAACATTTTTCAACATTCTGACTCTAGCGATCGATCGCTACTTCTCACCGATCGATCGCCATACTGTTCTGCCCCCCTCGCGATCGATCGTAACAACTTGGCGATCGGTCGCCAAAATGCCCTGTTCATAGCGATCGATCGCTACAAACTCACCGATCGATCGCCACATAATTTCACATCCTTATATTTTGGCTTCCTCGGCGATCGATCGCCATACAAGCACCGATCGATCGCCGATGCCCAGAAAGTTTAGAGCATGGCGATTTTCAAGCTTATCTCCATAGTTCTTCTCCGATAACTCAAAATTCAACATGTAAACAAGTTTCATGCACTCTCTCATATCATATTAACATATTTCTATCATCATAGAATCCAATTACTAGCATATAACCATGATATGATTCTTCACATGAACTTTTCCACCTCCCATACATCAACACCAATTACATAATTCAAGTGTAAAACCATGAATTCCTTACCAAGATTGTACAATTTCACTTCACACAACTTCCTAGCTCAAGTCACAAGTGAATCCCAAGCTCAAACCAAAAAGAACTTGAAAGAGATGGAGAGGAGCTTGTGTAGTGTTTTAGTAGGTGAAAGATGAGAAACTATGTGATTCTCCTCCCTAAATCATTTGCTATCATATCATTTGGAGTGAATGACATGTTAAGTAACAGTTACATGAAGATGAAATTCAAATTCAAATGCAACTCCAATTCAAATGAAATTCACATGCATATTCAAATACCTACTAGTTCATGTTGCTTGATATGTTCCTATTCAAATCATTGTACACCATGTTTCATTCCTTGCCATATATCATTTCATACATGTATTAATTCATTCTTGGTTCCAACCTAACCCCCATTATCATACCGCCATTTGATATAATTACACCATAATCATATCATATGTGTATAAAACAAATCGAGACATTACAATTCTCCCCCACTTATTGAATTTCATCCTCGAAATTGCATATACAAACATAATACATGCTTCACATAATAACATATATGAGATATGGAACATAAGAAACATGTATAAATAATATATCAACATACTAGAAAATAAATCCGGATACCGTTGCATCATATGCTGCTCCGTCTCCCACGTTGCCTCTTCGATACCCCGTCTGTCCCACTGTATCTTAACCATAGGAATCACTTTATTACGCAACCTGCGTTCAGCTCGATCCAAGATCATAACCGGTCGTTCCTCATACGACACATCTGTATCCAACTGTACATAAGGTAACTGTAATACATGACTCGGATCTGGTTCATACTTCCTTAACAGTGAAACATGAAAGACATCATGAATACTACTCAAGGCCGGTGGTAGTGCCAATCGATATGCCAACGTACCAATACGTTGCAATACCTCATACGGACCAACGTATCTTGGAGACAATTTTCCACGCTTCCCAAATCGTACTACACCTGTAAAATGTGAGATTTTCAAGAACACACGGTCACCAACTTGAAATTCAAGTGGTCTACATTGTTTATTGGCATAAGCAGTCTGTCTGTCCTGAGCAGCTTTAAGTTTCAATCGAATTAACTTTACTTTTTCTTACATTTCATGAATCATATCCGGTCCATGTAAGAAAGACTGATCCACATCATCCCAATACAATGGCGATCTACATCGTCGCCCATACAAAGTCTCAAATGGTGACATCTGTATACTAGACTGATAACTGTTGTTATATGAAAATTCCACTAATGGCAATGACTCTTGCCACGAGTTATCAAACTCTAATACACATGCACGCAACATATCCTCAAGTGTGTATCGTACGCTCTGTTTGTCCATCTGTCTGAGGATGATATGTTGTACTCAACCGTACTTCAGTTCCCAACGCTGTATGTAACCCTTCCCAAAAATGAGAAGTAAATCTCGGATCCCTATCCGATACAATGGAAACTGGTATACCATGTAGTCTCACTACATGTTGCATGTACAACTGTGCCATTCTCAGATATGTAAATGTCATACAATATGGCACAAAATGAGATACTTTGGTGAGTCGGTCAACGATCACCCAAATAGCATCGCAACCAGAAGACGTCCGTGGCAAATGAGTCACAAAATCCATCGTGATATGTTCCCATTTCCACTGAGGAATTTCCAAACTGTGTAATTCACCTCCTGGTTTTTGTCTTTCCGCTTTCACTTGTTGACAGATCAAACACCGTTTCACAAAGCTCAACACATCCTGTTTCATACGTTTCCACCAAAATTGGGTACGTAAATCATGATACATTTTCTTTCCTCCAGGATGTATACTGTATCTACTACCATGAGCACGTTGTAGTAGTTCTTGGCGTAGTCCCAATGAAGCAGGTACTACCCAACAGTTTCTGTATTTCAGAATTCCATCATTTGCAAGTACAAACTGCGATGTTTGTCCTTGACTTATCATTTCTTTCCAATGTTGTACCTCATCATCAGTCATTTGTGCCTTTCTGATTTTGTCAAAAATGTCAGGTTCAACCAATAATATTGATACCCGTACTGGTACTGTTTCCACATCAAAATCATAACCCAAAGTACAACAAAAAGTCATCAACGCTGCTAAATGAATCATCTCATCCGCCGTATGATGTACTTTTCGACTCAAGGCATCAGCTGTAAGATTAGCCTTTCCTGGATGATATTCAATCTCACAATCATAATCTTTCAACAGATCCATCCATCTTCTTTGTCTCATATTCAACTCTGCTTGAGTGAATCAAAACTTTAAACTTTTATGATCTGTGTATATGGTAAACGACGTACCATATAAATAATGTCGCCATATCTTCAAGGCAAAGACAATGGCAGCCAATTCCAAATCATGCACTGGATATCGCATTTCATGTGGCTTCAACTGTCGTGATGCATAAGCCACAACATGTTTATCCTGCATCAATACACAACCCAAACCTAGTAATGATGCATCAGTATATAAGGCAAACCTGTCATGCTTCGATGGAATAATCAAAACTGGAGCTGTAGTTAATCGATGTTTCAATTCCTGAAAACTACGCTCACATGCCTCCGACCATTGAAACGGTACTCATTTCTGTGTCAATTGTGTCAATGGTTTGGAAATTGTTGAAAATCCTTCAACAAATCGTCTATAATAGCCAGCCAAACCCAAGAAACTACGAATCTCTGGCACAGAAGTAGGTACTGACCAATTCAACACTGCTTCGACTTTCTTCGGATCAACTGATATACCTTCTTCTGAAATCACATGCCCCAAAAAGCCGACACTAGTCAACCAAAACTCACACTTACTGAGTTTAGCATATAACTGATGTGTCCTCAACAATTGCAATACCATATGCAAATGTTGAACATGTTCTGCATCACTCTGCGAATAGATCAGTATATCATCGATAAAGACAATGACAAATCGATCAAGGTATTCCTGGAAAACCCGATTCATTAAACTCATAAAGACAGCTGGAACATTTGTTACTCCAAATGGCATTACTAAAAACTCATAATGCCCATAACGAGTTCTGAATGCTGTCTTCTGTATATCTCCTTCCCTCACACGTATTTGATGATATCCTGACCTCAAATCTAAGATGATCCCTGCAACTGATCAAACAAATCATCAGTACGAGGAAGAGGATATTTATTCTTTATTGTTACCTTGTTCAATTACCGATAGTCAATACATAGTCGTATTGTCCCATCCTTCTTCTTAACAAATAAGACCGGAGCACCCCAAGGTGATACACTAGGACGTATGTACCCCTTGTCCAATAAGTCTTGCAATTGAGTTTTCAATTCTTTCAATTCAGTTGGTGCCATCCGATAAGGAGCTCGTGAAATTGCAGAAGTACCAGGTATCACATCAATACCAAATTCCACATCTCGACTCGGTGGGAATCCAGGTATCTCATCTGGAAACACATCCGCATATTCTGCAACCACTGGTATCTCCTCCACTTTCCTGTCTCTTTTCTGTTCAGTTACATCCAGGGCATAAATCAAATAACCTGCATGTCCACGTTCTAACAAACGCGACATTCGGATTGCTGATATTAAAGGAATCCTTGCCCTCGATCCCTGACCATAGAAATATCATTGATTTCCAGTATCTGACTGAAATCTCACAATCTTCTGACAACAATCCACAACAGACTGATATTTACTCAACACATCAATTCCAAGGATGCAATCAAAATCTGTCATATCTAACACAATCAAATCAGCTTGTAGTCCATACTCAGTCTCAAACTGAATATCACAATCAGACATACTCTGACAAGTCATCACAGTAGTTCCCATGGGTGTCGAAACATAAAGAGGCATCAACAGTGGAGACGAGCATATATGATACTGATCAATAAAAGCTTGTGCAATAAAAGAATGTGATGCACCAGTATCAATCAAAGTAAAGCTGGATAAGTAAACAAAGTACACTTACCCGCTATTACATCATCAGGAACTGCCTCTGCTTCCTCTCTGTTCAGTTCATACACCTGAGCCTGAGGTGGTCCTGTCCTCTGTCCTCCACCAGACTGTGGTACACCCTGTGGTCTCTGCTGCACTGTATTTTCTGACATTGGTCCTCTCCTCTGTTGTCCACCCACTTGAGGACAATCACGGATCACATGTCCTGGTCTCCCACAACGGAAACAAACTACTGGAGTCAATTGAGGACAATCTCGTTTCAAATGTGGTCCGCCACATTTAAAGCATTGTACACCACTACCACTACTACTACCTTGGAACTGTCCCTTTAAACCTCGTTCACTACCCTTCCGCATTGTAAACCATTTCCCACTAAATCTAGAGGAAGATGCACCACCTCGTGGTGATTTAAATGGTTCTCCTCTAGGTCTCATACTTTCATATGTAGGTGGTTGGGCTTGTCCAACATCTTTGTATACCCCTACAGCAATCTCAGCCATCTCAGCCCTAGTCAATGCTTCTTCATATGATGTAGGGTTATTGGACATGACCCTATCAAACAATTCAGGCCTCAAACCTTTCACAAATTGTCTGATCTTTGCCTTTGTGTTAACAGCAATATGTGGTACATACCGGAGTAAGGAAGAATATTGTACCGCATAGTCCGATACTGTCATTGATCCCTGTCTCAAGTTTGTAAATTCATCCTCTTTCCTCTGCCTTGCAGCAACAGAGAAATAATGCTCAAGGAACTTCGTTCTAAACACATCCCAGTTAACTGTCTGTCCTTGAGCCCTCAGCTCAAGCACTGTGGATTTCCACCACATCATAGCTTTCTTAGCTAACTGGAATTCAGCTAAGCGTAACCAAGCAGTCTTGGCACACGGTGCTGATACAAATATCTGTTCCACACGTTCCAGCCATTCCTCCGCTAGTTCCCCTGATTCAGTCCCCTCAAACCTGGGTGGCTGATAACTTAGAAATTGCGTCGACGTCAATTCCCCAGGCAACAATACTTGTTCCACTGGCCCTTGCTCAATTGGTGGTGGTGGCACAGGCACCATCCTCACACTAGCATTGCCACTCATGGCATCCCCAACATCCTCATGATACCCTCTGTCTGTCATAACTGTATATCAATAGTTAACAATAACATTCAAAATGATAAAACATGTTAGAAGAACATTACATGACAAATCCTAACATGATATTATCATTCCCAACATGTTTTCAAGTGTTTAGGTAACTCCCTAATACACTTCCTCTACCCATGTTCATCCCGTTCTCGAACCACTGCTCTGATACCACTAATGTGGGGTCCTCGTTACTTAATCCATTATGTATCATGTTAAAATACATATGTGAGTCTGAATTAAGTAATAACAGGCACTGATTAAGAGTATCGTACTAGTTAAGTTGTTACAAGGTTTATAAAAACCTATTCACTACACATCATATGTACAAACAACAACCTACTACAAGATAACTCCTAGGCAGTGGTTCAGCTCGCAGCGGAAAATGACTCACATCCCATCCTCCCACGTCTATGAGTCCCTACAGAAACATTCACGTTGAGTATAGATAATAAATATTTCAGTGCGATATCAAAACACAATATCAATATCAATGATAAAGCACAATAAATCATCTAATGTGAATGTTCTGTATCATGCATCAACAAATGCACCATGTCATGACATGTCTCAACAATTACCCTATTATCACGAGACCAATATGATATGCCTATTCAGCTCAATATGTCAGTGGAACCACCTCACATCTTCATATTAGCAGCACATATCATAGTACCGTCCTCAAATGATAATAGCCAGAGCATATACCCAAAAACCGGCGTATATCTCTATATAACATAACCGAGCATATACCCAAACCAGGCGTATATCTCTATGTAATATAACCGAGCATATACTCAAACCAGGCGTATATCTCTATGTAACATAACCGAGCATATACCCAAACCAGGCGTATATCTCAAACACATGATATCCATGAATGTACATGCATACGATACTACCAATCATATGATACTAACATAACACAATTCATATGATATCAATCTCATAACATCATCACACAATATCTATACTCCGTACGTCAACACGTACCTGTACCACGACACAAACGATTTAAATTCGGCGTCACTGGCTAATTTCCTCGTTGTCCCGTCCCCTGAGCTGATGCTACAACAATGCCAACAATATCTCATGTTATCATAGGCATTAAAATCAAATTCTACAAAAATATAACATTTTTCAACATTCTGACTCTGGCGATCGATCGATCGCCATACTGTTCTGCCCCCCTCGCGATCGATCGCAACAACTTGGTGATCGGTCGCCAAAATGCCCTGTTCATAGCGATCGATCGCTACAAACTCACCGATCGATCGCCACATAATTTCACCGCCTTATATTTTGGCTGTCCTCGGCGATCGATCGCCATACAAGCACCGATCGATCGCCGATGCCCAGAAATTTTATAGCATGGCGATTTTCAAGCTTATCTCCATATTCTTCTCCTATAACTCAAAATTCAACATGTAAACAAGTTTCATGCACTCTCTCATATCATATTAACATATTTCTATCATCATAGAATCCAATTACTAGCATATAACCATGATATGATTCTTGACATGAACTTTGATATTCCACCTCCCATACATCAACACCAATTACATAATTCAAGTGTAAAACCATGAATTCCTTACCAAGATTGTACAATTTCACTTCACACAACTTCCTAGCTCAAGTCACAGGTGAATCCCAAGCTCAAACCAAAAAGAACTTGAAAGAGATGGAGAGGAGCTTGTGTAGTGTTTTAGTAGGTGAAAGATGAGAAACTATGTGATTCTCCTCCCTAAATCACTTGATATAAGGTCATTAGCTCCCTAAATCATTTGCTATCATATCATTTGGAGTTAATGACATGTTAAGTAACATGTACATGAAGATGAAATTCAAATTCAAATGCAACTCCAATTCAAATGAAATTCACATGCATATTCAAATGCCTACTAGTTCATGTTGCTTGATATGTTCCTATTCAAATCATTGTACACCATGTTTCATTCCTTGCCATATATAATTTCATACATGTATTAATTCATTCTTGGTTCCACCCGAACCCCCATTATCATACCGCCATTTGATATAATTACACCATAATCATATCATATGTGTATAAAACAAATCGAGGCATTACACGCTTCATCGAATTCCATTGATCCTTCATCTTCGGTGTCGAAGTTTTCCTTCATCACCACGTTTGCTGCGAAACTAATGGGGAATTTTCAATGAAATGCCTCCTTAGTCTCTGGGCAATAATCTTATGATTACGAAGGGTTGTGAAAATAAGACTCCTTGTCTCGTTCTCCTGAGTGAACCGCTTGAATGTTTGTAGGAAATTATTTCCTAACAACATATCAGCTCGTGTATCATGGAAATATATAGGTGGAGTCTTGACTTTGCACCAAGGGGTACTGCCTGCTCCTCCGGTGATTATCTCCATTGTCTGAACTCCTTCATTAAGAATAAGAATCCGCTTGGAGAAGTCTCTTCCGGCAATGGGTGGTAATCTCTCACAAACTTCTTTAGTTAAGATGTCTATCCTGTCAGTACATATTCCAGCTCCTGAATCAATATAAGAGGCAAAATATTATGCCCGATATTTCTCGTATAACATCCCGACTGAGATGTTTATTGAGAATGGACTGGTGGTCATCGGATTCTGTTTCTTTTGCCGTCCACCATGAATTCCATTCCGTCCTGTTATCTTTCCCAAGGTTGTGTTCCTCGAGAAACTCAATCCCAAGAATAAGTTGTTCTGGGATTCTTCATACTGTCCCGGCAATTGTAAGATCAATTTCATCAATTTTAAGGTTTTCTTGATATCTGCCAACTGTATGTTGGTTGTAAATATATAAGATATCACAAGGAAATATATTATCCTTTTGAGTGATATCAAAGATTAATTCAACTTATCGTCAGCCTTCTGGGCACTTCAGTACTCCTGTTGTTTTGAATACATCAAGAATTTTCTGAATTTTGCTCGAGACGGCTTTCTGTTTTTTCCCGGGGTAGTTGCTAATTAACCTATCATGTTGAGAAGACATCCTTCTGGGCTCGATAGTAAGGCTTCTGCTTTTGTTCAAAACAACTGTTCATGTATCCTCATGTCGATCTTTCCTATTGTCGGAGTATCAATAATATTAGGCAACACTGCTTTCTGAAATCTTTGAAGATTTTGAGGACTTCAATGAATTCATTTATCAAGATACTTCTGAACGATGACTATTTGAGAGCGCGTACGACACCTTGTAGGTGATCGAGTAAGGCCTATTACCTTATTTCATCAAAACGTTTCTTTTAAAATCTTGATGACGAGTAAGAACCTTGTTGAAATCTCGATATCCCAAATTGTATGCAATTCTCGTATAGATGTTGAAAGCCATCTTTCATGTATATAAATTCCCTACAGCAGCTTCCACAAAGGATCGTCATTAAGGGAAAATGCATGATAATAGACTAGATTGCACAAAGGCTAAAGCACCATGAGTATTATAGTCTATCAAAAATACATATTTGATTTTAAGTTTTAGGAGGGGACCCAAATGAATAAAGTGTCTTCCCACTTGGTCTTTAATGCTGTATTAAAACAGTAATTCAAAGATTTCTTAATATCGAATATATTTGCTATATTAAAACAATAACTCCAAGAAGTTTAACTTTTTTCTTTTCTAAAAAGGAGACAATATTGTAAACCAATAACCAAATGTATATTTCCCAAAACAAAGGGGCATGCTGAGCCGACCCACAATTTATTGAACTTTTTTTATGCATCATATATGTGAGTGAACATTCGGTCGTTCAATCTGCATCAAAGCTTATGTATCATGGAGGTGAACATTTGGTCGGTTCGGTAACCTAATTAACCGAATTCTTTTTGAAAAATCGAATTAACAGACCAAACAAAAATATCGTGAATTTATTCGGTAACCGAATTAACCGATATTTATTTTATAAAATAATTTGAATTTATAAAAGAAATTTGAATAAAAGAAATTGATTCAATTTTTTTAAAAAAAAATTGAAAATTAAAAGTCGGGTGGAAAAGTGCCATGGCATCAAAGTTTTAAAATTTGATATATTTTTAACTTTTTAAATACACGAGTTAACCAATTTTTTTAAAAAGCAAAACAAATTTATGAATAAATTGTTTCGAAAATCGATTAATTCGATTAAATCAAAATTTTGCTTACCCTAGATGTCTTAGCACAACGTTGCATTGGCCAACGGACAATACCGTATCGGCATGGCTCGTTACTTGTAGTAAAACGGGTCGAGTCATGCCATAGACGACCAATACGTTTTGCCATCTTTAACCAAGTTAAATAAAAAGATCCACTAACATAAACCGCTGATTCCACGTTCATCAGTAAAAAAAATTCTTGAAAGAAATTGATGGTTTTTCTTTTTTCTTCTTATAAACTAGGAAAAAAGTGAATTGCCATGTTTATTTTTTAAAATCTTATTTTAATATTTTAAAAAACCAAAATATAATCACAAATTTTATTACCAAATTCAAATTTAGATATCAAAATATCCAAAATATTTTTTCGTAATATTATTTTAAATTATGATTATAAAAAGATCTTATAATAACAAATTATCAAAATATTTAAGATCTTATATCTATTTGATTACATTATAAATAATAAGTATAAATAATATATATTTGCTATATTAAAACAGTAACTTCAAGAACTTTTTTTTCTCTAAAAAGAGACAATATTGTAAACCAATAATCAAATGTATATTTCCCAAAACATAGGGGAGTGCTGAGCCGACCCACGGTTTCTTGAACTTTTTTTATGCATCAGATATATGTGAGTGAACATTCGGCCGGTCCGATCTGCATCAAAAACTTAGGTATCTATGGTGGTGAACATTTGGTCGGTTCGATAACCTAATTAACTGAATTCTTTTTGAAAAATTGAATTAACCGACCGAATAAAATATCGTGAATTTATTCGGTAATCAAATTAAGCTATTTTGTTTATAAAATAATTTGATTTTAAAAATTAAAAAAATAAATTTAATAAAGAAATTTGATTCAATTTTTTTAAAAAAAATAAAAAAATTAAAAGTCCCGCGTAAAAGTGCCATGGCGTCAAAGTTTTTAAATTTGATATATTTTTAACTTTTTAAATAAACCGAGTTAACCAGTTTTTTTTAAAATGCAAAACAAATTTCTAAATAAAATGTTTCGAAAATCGATTAATTCAGTCAAACCAAAAATTTGCTTATCCCTTTGATGTCTAAGCACAAGTTGCATTGGCCAACAGACAGTACCGTATCGAGAAAAAATGGATTGTCCAGTTTATTTTCTAAAATATTATTTTAATATTTAAAAAAACCAAAACATAATCACAATTTTTATTACCAAAATCAGTAATATCGATATAAAAATATCCAAAATATTTATTTTTATTATTTTGAATTATGATAATAAAAAGATCTTATAATAACAAATTATCAAAAACTTTAACATCTATTATCTTATATTCTATTTGATTACATTATAAATAATAATTATTATAAATAATATATGGGGTATAATTACATATGTCTAGTTGTTTTTTTTTTATAAATTCTTTCGTTAGTTTAAATAATTATATTTATCTCACTTATATAATAATTATATTACATTAACAATTATATAGTTTGTAAAATATATATATGAAAAATTATAACTATATCCCTGTAATTTATAGAGCTCACGCGCAGCTAGTAGAATAGCTTCCACCAAGTCAGCGGCGTTTCTTCCACTTTCTTCACGTAGATCCGTAAGCCCAATATGAACCCCAAACCTTCGTCACAAACCGCGGCCGCCACCGCCGCCTCCAAACTCCGCCTAATGTGCAGCCACGGTGGGTACATAATCCCCCGCCCCCACGACAAGTCCCTCTTTTACGCCGGCGGGGAGACCTGCATTATCGCCCTCGACCGCCGTACCACCGCCGCCTCCCTCTCCGCAATCACCGTTCACCTCTCACGTGCCATATTCAGCAACCGTCTCTTCCATCTGAAGTACCAGCTCCCCGACGCAGGCCTCGATTCCTTAATCTCCGTTGTCACCGACGAGGATCTCGTAAACATGCTCGAGGAGCACGACCGAATTATTCCCCCTTCCCGCATCAGACTATTTCTTTTCCCCGTCAAGCCCGAGTCGTTGGGTTCCACCCTCCTAGACCGGAAGTCGGAGTCTTGGTTCTGCGACGCTCTGAAGAGTACTAGAATTTTGCCTGAGGGGCAGTCTGCGGATTCTGGTTTGTTGATGGGTCTTGGATCGGAGATTGAAACTCCTGCAGAGTGCGGTGGCAGCAGTGTCGAGGATAGGCATGGGGCTGAATCATTAGCTCTTGAAACAAGCTTGTCGTTCAAGTCCACTGGTTCTTCAAATTCCATGGCGAAGTCTCCGCAGATTTGGATTGTTCAGTGCGAGGATAATGCGCCCAATCTGCTGCAGAGAAAGATCAGAGTGCCATCTTCAGCTTCTATTGAAAGGTACTCAAATTCTATTTTACATTATTATGAGGTGCCTCTTAGATTTGAAATGCAGCCCTAATTAATTGAGTATTCTTTCCCATATATTTGCTTAATATACCCATTCGATCATATAAATAATGTTCAATTATTTGATATATCACCGAGAGTATCAATAAGGAGATGTTGAATGTATTGGTGATTATGTTTTTCACAATGATAATAGTGTTGGAAGTGCGGCTCCACCATCAAAAACTGGAATTTTTCAAGAATCACTTATACAAAGTTCTACAGAGGCACCATCATTCCTTGTTGAATCTGAAAGTACTTTTTTGGATCATTCATGTAATCTTCCCACTTCAAAGCCAGTTAAAGTACTCGGCTATCGATATTGCAGCCATGGGCGGATCTATTAATTTTTTTACCTTAAAAAAATATTTTTTAAAAAAATATTGCAATTTTACCCTAAAAAATTATAAATTACACCTTAAACATTACATTTTGCCCCCCTTAAATTATATTTTGACCTCTAAATTTTTTTTTTTGGCCTAAATTTTTTATTTTAAATTTTTTTGCCCCCCCTTCCTAAAAATCCTGCATCCGCCACTGATTATTCGCAGCAACCAGATGGAAAACAGTTACAACATGAATCACAATATATACAAGGAAACCTGCATTACATACCTCAATACAAATCCATTGTCAATCTCGCCATACTATCCTGTAAATCAGATGCCATCCCACCAGCAGGCATGTCCCATGCTTAATGAATCTGCCGTATACAATATATTTAGTTCCCATGAGATCGACTCAGTATCTTCATACATCAATGCAGTGTAATTTCGTTGATACTGATACTCCCAGTTCTTCGAATCGACCCCTTTTCATCGGCAGACAGCAGCCGTTACTCCTATTACTCATAAAGAAATCTCTGGAGTTGTTGAAGAATTAGCCACAAATTCTTACAAGAATGTTCTTGATGATACACTGCTAGTTAGCATACCTTCTAGTTTGGATCAACTGGTGGTAGTGCCTAATGAGGCTCAAATTCCTTCTGAACCTATTCCGACTACTTCAGTGCCTTCTTCTATGCCCGGTGGTGACTTTGATGAAGATATAGCATACAACCCGATATACAAAACCCAGCCCCCACCACCTGTGTTGCCTTCTCAGTACCAATTGGTGAAAATGGGAACAACTCTGTTGCTTTCAGAATCTTCAGTCCACCGGCAGATATAGACACAACTCAGATATACAATTATGATTGCCAATTTGGGGAGGGAAATTTCAAGATCTTGAGTTTGATTGAACTTCTTACGCGAATACCCTCCTGAAGCGCTTGTGTCCATTTCTTTATGTTGTACTAGAAGGTATGATCTCTTTAGAAGATTGTGTATTCAGGCGTGCATAACTCAGCTCCCATATTTTCTATACCATTTGTTCTTTCATTGGTTTGCCTTTACATTAGTTCCTCGGTGTCACCTGTTCATGGGTTTTGGTATATGTATGTACAATGTAATGCATTAATATTATTGTATTCAATGAAACAGTGAAACCGATGTTTATTGTTAATGTTTTATTGCCTTTAATTTTTGTTGAATACTATGTCCTTTATCTCAAACTTGCCAACTCCTACCAGACAATAATATCAGATGATTGATCCAATCTAGAGCAAGAAATAAATTTTGTTGATTGAAATTGGTTCAAGTTAGTTAAAACAGGCTCGATCTGGGTAAAATCCCTTTTATACTATACTATCTGCTACTGATATCTATTTGAATATTTGCAAAGCTTTATTAGCAGTCAATATGACTTGCCATTTAAAAGTACAGTTGGGATGAAATGAACTTGTCAACAAAGATTGCTAAAATCTTTACACAGAAGTCGACAATTTCTTTAAGTGCTACTCTTTCCACCGAAGAAATTGGTAAGATTTTGTATAATTTTTTTTCTCCTCCTTACTCTGAAAGATGGCGTTCTAGAAGCATTATGATCTGCTGTAGCTGATATTTTTCGAGACATTACTCTTTTTGCAGGTGCCATTCTAAAGCTTCGGTTCATTGATTTTCTTCGAAGCGCATTCTCAGGCCGCAAGATTTCAGGTTCCGTATTTTTTGCAGACTTTAGCCTCATGTTCTCCAATTCTTTCTCCACCACTTTCTTTGCACTCAATGATCGCTCTGTTTTGCGAACTTCACGTTCTTCCTCTACTTTAAGCTCCCTAGATTCCCTTCGTAATAGCTCAGTTTTAATCATTATCTCTTTCTCGCTTGCTTTTAGAGCTTCAATCCAAGCATGAGCTGCCGAAACTTTCTTGTCTGCAATTTCTTTGGCCCCAGCGGCGCTCCCTATCAGGTACTCGTATTCAAATTTGGAAATTGTGATGGTTGAGCCTTGTTTTGAGGCAGAAGCTCGATTTCTAATTGTAATCTCAATTTGTGCTTTCAGACTATCGAGGGCCTCGGCTTCTGATGCTGTAACGGCTTTAAGATCTTGAAGAGCCGCCGGTAGCCTTTCCTCTACTAAATCCATCTCCAGTTCAATTTTTTGAACATCCGCTTTGATGACCACCGTTTCTTCGCTGATTAGGAATTGTTCTTTCTCGACCTTTTCGGATTCAGATTTTAGCTGTTCGAGGGTAAGTGATAGATTTGATACGATAGATTTCGCCTTATCTTTAGCTGTAGATGATGCTTCTAGCTTTGCTTTAGCTTTTAGAAGCTTTGAATTGAGATTTTGGATTATCATTTCTGATTTCTGCTCGTTCTTCTTTACACGACCTGTTTCTTCCATAACATGCCTGAGCTCATTCCTCACAATATCCATGGAAGTCATAAACTGAAAACTCTCATCTTTGACAGAAGCCAGTTCCTTCTTTGTAGCCTCTAACTCTTTTGTGATGGAATATAACAAAGATTCCTCAGCCGTATGTTCACCTTCTTCCGGAAAGTTACTTTCAATGTTCTTTGTCCTTTTCTCCGTTTTCTTCACTAGATTTAGTCCACCCCGTAACATTGTGATATCTGATATTGTAATAGCGAGCTTATTCTCCAGTTCTTTAGCATTTTCAATTTCTTGTATCATTTTCTTCTTTTTTTTCATAGTATCCTCCTTTGCAGCCTTGAATCTTTCACTGCTTTCTTTTCTCTGAACTTCAACCTCTCCATATTCCTCAACAGCCTCAATTCTAGCCAACTCAACCAGCACACGTTCTTCATTAATTTCCTCAATCTCCCTCTTAACCGTTTCTAACACTCTCGAATGGTGCTGAATTCTCACCATGGAGGAATCTAACTCTTGTTCGGCCCTTCTCCTTTCTTGCAAAACGGAAGCCATATCCAGCTTAAGCTTGTTCAGTTCTCGTTTGATCGACTCCAATTCACTCATCACTTTGGCGTACTGAGAATTTTCAGTGCTACATTCTCCTTCCCTTCCTTTAGCTATCCTTAGCTTCTCTACGCCTCGAATCTCCTTTCTGGATCTTGAATTCGACTCCTCTATCCCTCGACTCAGCTCTTTCACCGTTGCCTTTGCAGCAGAAAGCTCGGGTTCTGCTTCTGTTATTACAGATTCTGCTTGTTTCCTACTCTGATTGTATTCGTTACTTTTCCTTCTTGCCTGGTGAAGTTCTCTTGTTTCCGCGTAAAGTTTCTACACACACAAACTCACGTAATTCACCATCAGAATTCAGTATTCACACATGAAACAGAACCCATTACCCGAAACCCAAAAATTTAATAAAGAAACGCACAGGAAAACAACTCAATTTTTTTAAAAAAAATTGAAAGCAGTCTTCTCCAAACTAAATTTCCATAAATACCTCTGGATAATTCGCCCAGGATTTTTTCGATGCCGGAGTGGCTTCTTGACCCCTTTCTCCAAAAGAACCAGTACCTGCTCTAATTGCGTCTATCTTCCTCTCCCGATGCTTCCATCTATTCATAACTCCCGACAACTCCTCACGATTTAGCTCTACCGACTGAAACTATAAGTACCCTTTTCTCGAATTTGACAGAACCACACAAAATTCACCGTGGAGAATGAACGCACTCCTGCTTATTTAGCTAGAAATTGGCGGTGTTTCTTGCTCCAAGTCTGCAAGTTTAATAAAGAGGGTGAAACTGAGGCATGAAAAGGATAGTGATGATTGGCTGTCAATTGGTTGCATCACCAGCCATTGTAATTTTCCGTCGTGGACCCCGAGAAATTTTTTATTTCTTTCTAGGTTACATCTGCGTCTGGCCCCTAAATTTGCCCCCACCATCTTTTTTATCGCTTGACTTTGTATTTATTTAGCGTCTTATTTTGCAATTAACCGTCGGTTGTTCTATTGTTAGTCTATTTTATTGGATTGTAAATTTTGTTTAAGAAATTCGATTATTTGCAAATAAACGAATTTTAAATGACCTCTATAAGTTTAAAATCCATCACATCAATTCATAAATATGAATGTGATTCTTTAAGTGTGGGCAATCATAAAATACGTTACTGTAATTTCTAGACATGTTCTTGGTTAATGAGCAGCATCGTAAGAAGGGTACAAACCTTATTCGTTCGAGACCAGTATTCATGACGTGTCATCGCTGTATTTCATCAGCGCTGATGTAGAGACATATGCATATATAAATATGTGCCTATACCTTAAGTTCTCTAAGTGGTTCCCACTGACCGAGAAGATAATTTATAGTTGCAGTTGTACATCATTAATCCTGATGACAAAAAAAACCAGTATAGCTCTATTCGATGAGCACTGCAGTGTGACTTGTTTTTCGATCACATGAGGGTCATAAATGTGACAATGTTCAGTGTTATTTAAGTTGAATATGAACTTGTGCATTATTGTTGGAGATTCGTCGCTTGCATACTTACGTTGATGTCATATGTGTTCTGTCAAGTTAATAGCCCAATGAGTCTCTGGTTAGAGCATGATATATATTTTAGAGGAAACAATTCATCTAGTTACACATGAATGTGTTATGATACTTTGAAACATGCATATAGTTATTGGATCCCAGCAAAAGAGCAAATGAGTTGTCTCTAAAATCAGAAGGAGTTGTGATCTCATGTTTAGCATAAACCTGAATCAGTGAGGGTCACACAAATACCGAATATGTTCTACCCTAATTGTGTAGTTAAATTCAAGGAGTTGAATCTAATGAAAAATAAGCTTAATATGATTAAATGTTTAACAAGATAGTTAAATTCAAAGATAAAAGTGAAAGGATGAATTTTAAAGTGCCGAAATTCAAGAACATACAAACTGATGTAATTTATTTAAATCATATATTTAAAATCCAATCCAAATGCATTTATCCGAATAACAATTTGTCTCATCTTTCAATTTAAACGCAATCTCATAGACAAATAAAGATTTATTTCAATATTAACTTGACCACGATATTATATAAGATCCTAGTAAATGCAAATTATGGATACTTTAATGTCATGTATGCTTGCATCAATTGATGGTAGCATTGTATGGAGGTGGAGACTCATGAAAGGAATTAATTGTATGCACCTGATTTATGCATATTTTACATCAACTCAATATTAAAACATAATATATTTTAAATAAAAAAATACATAAATTAATATATCAATTACTTTTACCAATCATATTGAATTGATATATATCAAAGCGAGTCCATACTCCATACAAGTGCTTTTCATTGATGACCGGTTGATTGCTTCTATATTTTGATGTTGTTAGCAAAATATTTTGATGGCATCTCATTTTATTTTTAATAAATCTAAGCTATATTTTTAGACTTCAACCTCTCGAATTTATACAATATCAGTCTAATACAAAGGGGACCAAAATCAAGTACTAAATTTAATGAATGTGTATTTGGACTAGACAATGACGTCGATATTATTATTTTATATATATGGTAAATAATCACATGCAAATTAGGAGTATCCGTGGCCAATTACTAAACACCAAGAGGTTGCCAACCTGGCAACGTGTTTTGCAAAAATAAATGATATTATTCCCTTTAATAATGAAAAAAATGATTCAGCACATTTATTTATTATTAAAAACCGTGGCTGCGTCCAAGGTGCATGTTCCGACGCGTACGTCCTTGGATTTTCGGAACTATTCGGCGCCACGTTTACGAATTGCATTCGACTGAATATTCTAAAGTTTGTCTTTTATTAATGGTTGTCAGGTAATTGTCATTCAAATTTTAGAATGTATATTAATTTTACAGTGGAATTGAATTGGATGAGTGGATTTAAGGTGATTTGATTTAAAATATATGATACCTTGATATGAGGTCGGTATGATTTCGACCCAAACTCCATGGCAAACTGACCCGACGTGATTTGATTTAAAATATATGATACCTTGATATGAGGTCGGTATGATTTCGACCCAAACTCCATGGCAAACTGACCCGACTTCAGCACTAGTGGTCCAGGGCCGAAGGTCCTCAGCACATCATGTTCTCAGCTCGGTGGGTCCGAAGGTTCTCATCACAGCATGTTCTCAGCTCGGCAGGTCCGAAGATCCTCATATCGGCATTATCTGAGCTGGTATCCCAACCTTGAACGATTCCCTTAATCTCTTTGGCATCAAATAAATGACTTCGTGAGCCCTAGTGTGGTCCTCTCATCGAGCCGACCATAACAGGAGTTCTATTCCTGTCATGGGAGGACCACACTCATAAAGCAGCCAATCAGAGATAAACTAGTATGCGAATAATATCTCCCAGTACTATCAAGATCTCATAGGTGGCACATCGTACAAGGGGAGTAGTATTTGTCGGTGGTTCCCCTCCCTGGGGCACATATTCTCAGTTGCGTGTTCATGATGATCCTCCATAGCCATTTTTCTTCCAAAGCTTATAATCCATTTTCATGTATTAACTTGATCGTCGGAGGGGCTTCGCCGGAGAACCCTTCTCCGGCTCCCTTCTAACCATTTTTCTTTCAGGACAGCTCATCCTAAGGTGGGAAGAGCTAATGTTCATCTGGGAAGACACCCTACCAAAATCCTAGGTAATAATTTGTGTCGTCTGTGGGAACAAGAGCAAAACGCGTTGATAAAAATGGTAAACACGCGGAGAACGAACCAGGGGATGAACTATGACCACTAGGCACCATCGGATAATGAGAGAGAGCCACCACCTATGCAGGTATGACGGTGGGAGCTCTAACTTTTGAGTGACTCACACGCCTCATCTTGGTAACAATGGAGAAGGCTATGAAGCGGGCTATGGATCAGTCTGAAAGTGGCCAGAAGGAAAGTATTCGAGAAAATGACCGTCCCGAGCATGCAGCCACATCTCATCCACCGGTCACTGGAGGTCCACACCTTGAGGGGAAAATGAAAGAGCTGAGGGATGAGGTCAGAGAGATAAAGAAGGGAATTGTGGGGGGCGGGGGGGGGGGGGGGGGGGGTGCGGCTTACACGGGACCCCTTTCTACCCGGAAATAGTGGGGGAGGAGCTCCCAAACAACTTCAGATCCGGAGGAGCACCTGGGTAGGTTTGAGAATGCTGTCATATTGCATTGCTACTCCGACCATCTGAAATGCAAAGTCTTCCTCACCACCTTGGTGAAATCGGCCCAACAGTGGTTTAATCAACTTGAACATGCTTCCATAACCACCTTCGCATAGTTCAGCTCGGCTTTCCTCCACCAATTTACCATCAGTAAACGGTACAAGAAGAACTCGTTAAGTCTGTTTGAGATGGGACAAGCAGAGGGCGAGTCACTTCGGGAATATATCCGGCGTTTTAATGTCGCAACTCTGGAGGTGCCCACTTGCCCATCAGAAATTTTGATCAGTGCCTTCACTCAGGGCCTAAGGGCAAGAGAGTTTTGTCGGTCCCTGATCAAGAGCCCCCCCCCCCCCCCCCCCCCCCCCCCCCCCCTCACTTATGATGACTTACTGATCCAAGCTGAAAAATATATCAACGTGGAAGAGGCTCAGAGAATGAGAAGGAAAGAAAGCGGGAAGGTCGGTGACAAGCAGGTTAGGCCTGCTGAAAAAAGGCATGCAGATGACTCAAGGCTCAGGCGTTTCTCCCACTATACACCTCTAAAGATTGCTAAGGAGGAGACAATCCAGATTTGTGAAGAACAAACTCTCCCAAAATCACCTCAGACCGAGGAAGAACTGAGCAAAGGGGTCCATTGACAAATATTGTGATTTCCATCAAGGACCTAGGCACGACACACAAGAGTGCCACCACTTGGATTGGGAGCTCGAGCAGACCCCGCAAAATAGTTCTCAGTTTAAGCAGACGACACCTCGGCCCAACGTACCTTTTGGGAGCTCTTCACGAGGAAGGGCTCGCAGTGCGTATTGAGGGAGAGGCAGAGGTGGACGCGCTATTTTTTGAGCCCCCTTCCTAGGCTGGGGACGAGACCGTGAACTGATAAGGAGTCAGGAAGAGCAAGAGCCATCTATAAACAACTCCCCACCCAGGGATTTTATCAACATGATCTCAGGAGGAGCCACTGATGGTGATTCCAATAGAGCCCGAAAAGCAGCAAGCATGAGAGAAATGCTGAGCATAGGAAGGGCGGTCAGTGCGGAGGAGGAAGTGGTGATTATCTTTGGTCCTCAGGATGTGGAAGGTGTGCAAACGCCTCATAATGATGCCCTCATGATAAGGGCGACCGTCATGAACTACGAGGTCATACAGTGTACCCTCTCGGGCAGATCACCTTACCTCTATCTATAGGTTTGGGAGATGGTAGAAAGACTCGTTTGACCTCCTTCACCATCGTGGAAGCCTCGTCCTCCTATTACATCATTTTGGGAAGGCCAGCCATGAACGAGTTTAGGGCAATAACATCTACTTTCTGTTGGGATATGCCCTAAGACATAGCATTAGATGATTGTTTATGACATACAATGTAATATGATTTTATGAATGGTAATTCATTATTATATATTATTCTTTTAACTGTGCAATGTGAATTAATATATATGTTAATGTCCTTAGAATAATATTGTATTATTCTTAAAGATGTCCCTAGTCAAGTATTATCATGAATATGGATAATGATAATACGTAGAGACTAGTATGTGTTGATCAATGAATTGTTCATTGATATGAGATATCAAATCAACATATGGGTACATGTTAGAGAACGATGTACTGGACAGACCCACCATGAGAATGCAACATGGATAGTTATATGATCGTCATATGCAATTCTCATAGTGATAATAATGTATGTAATCCTTACGACTTGTGATCATCAGAGATCCCAACATAAGGAGTTATGTATCTTGATATCGTCAAACGTTACCCGTAACAGGGTATACTATAAAGGCGACTATTGGATACACTACGAATTATGTAGAGGGATGTTGACTGATCGAGATAGGATTTGTCCCTCCTATATAACAGGAGATGTGTTTGGCCCTTGATCAAGTGAGAACTAAAATGCATGGCCATGCTCGAATGAGTCGATATGAGATATCGAGCTTATTCGTATATTCTAGTTCTACTTGGGGATCAAGAAATAAAGATTGGATATACGAGTATGACTATTCCATGACTCGTGTTCAATCTAAACACAAAGGACAAAGGGATTAAGTTACATGGTTAATATTATCACAAGTTCTATAGGTTATGTCGAGTCATTGACATTCTTGTAATTTGGGTAGCCTCGATGTGTTGCTAGACACCGCTCCTTGCTTGCGACATAAAATGAGATTTTATGTCACTACCAACATTACAAGATCCTATCGGGTCGCACAAAAGATTAAATCGAGAAGGGAAAATAAAATCATGGGATGAATTAAATAATTAAGAGGAGTCTTAATTAATAATCATAATGATTAAATTAAATCATGGGCTTAAGCCCATGAGGCTTTATGAAAGCCTTTAATTAATCATATATAATATGATTGCATGGTAATTAATTGGATACACAATTCATATCATACTAACCTAAACTAAGAAGACATTCGGCCGCCTAAGTGCATCTCCAAGCTCTCTCGGTTTTGATATAGCCGACGTGAGTTGTGGTGCATTCCGGCCATCCTTTTCGATTGTGAATCGAGAGTGTCTTTCTTGTTCCGGTTTAATAACTTGTCTAGCAACTTGTTATTAAACTATCCATTCACCCGATTTGATCGTGTGGATACCGTTGAGGCAAAACTTGCTAAGTTTTGCTAGTGACTCGGAGGAGGCGTTGGACGTGGTGCTGCTCCGTGGATTCTGCTTCAAACACGCTACAAGGGTGAGACACTTGTTATTCCTTTATCCGATATGAAATCCTATGTATAGATCTGCTGGTTAGTAATCCATATAAAATTTTATTCCGCTGCGTTGTATGCTCTTGGATTACTTACAGTGGTATCAGAGCCGTGTACAAGGCTCATATCGGATTTATGTGGTTAAATAGTTTAATCATATTAGAATTAATATTGCATGCTATTTAAAATTGTATATAATCATATATGATATGATTAAATTAAGTTTGTGAAAATCATCATATAATTATATTTGATATAATTGGCGAATAATTGTATACGATACACGAAAGCGTAAAATCGAGGTGTTAGCTCATGCATGGCTCACGGCCGCAGCTACCGAAGGGCTAGGGTTTCGAACCCTAGTCACCATGGCTCACGGCCGACGCCACCAAAGGGCTAGGGTTTCGAACCCTAGTCATCATGGCTCACGGCCGCCGCATGTTGCTAGGGTTTCAAACACGTTGGCTCGTGCATGGCCAAGCAGCCGCCGCTTAAGGGTTAGGGTTCGGACCCTGGCTCGAGCATGGGCCGAGCCGCCGCAAAATTAGGGTTTTTGAACCCATTGGCTCGTGACGGCTAACTCATGACGGCTAGGGTTTCGAACCCTAGCAGCCGTGCATGGGCTCGCCGCCGCCGCTCGAGCATGCCTCGGCCATGGGCTAGGGTTTCGAACCCTAGGCCCATTAATGGTCAAGCCGTGTGCTTTGTGGTTCGAACCATGGTGGTTCGTGTCTTAGTCGCTTTAGTTCGTGGCATGTGATGTCCCGAGCGCACGATAATTTTTCAAAAAAATTATTTTACAGTTTTAATTAGAATTAAATTTAAGATGTTTAGAATTTAATTAATTAAATGTTAATGCATGCTTTATGTGTTGTTTGAGCATGGTGCGTGGTTATAGCCCTTTGACCTATTAGATAGGATTTGTGGATGTTTGTAATTTATAATACGACCTGCGAGTCGTGCCTTCTCTATTTTATTCTAAATGTAATCCCTCCCCTATGTTCCCCTCGAATGTGAATCGAGGAATTCTATATCTTGTAAATAGTGTAGTTTATTTTATTGATGGTGATCAATGAAGATGGAGCATCGTGCCGGGATGAGAAGGCCATTCACAAATTGGAGCCAAAGGAAGGTGCTTGTGAAGTTACCTTAGGTTGACTCTTAGGATTTTCTCATTGGCTTGAGAAAATCGTTAGTAGGGGCTATAACCATGTCACGTTTTAATTATGTATGTTGATGCATGATTTATCTTATGTTTTAGTTTGATAATAGTATTACACATATATGTAGATATGTATACAACTATATGTAGTGGACATATTTTAAATTATCAAACTAATCATGAGATCAATAAATCCCTCTAAAATATTAAGTTTTAGATGCCTTCCAAAATTAAAAGTACTCGTCAATAACTTCGATTGTACATGTGTGGGTTTGCCAAAGCAAAGCACCGTGGCAATCTTAGTAAGGCGCGAAAGGATAAATGTGATATCCGTTATACTTAAAATTGGGTACGACTTAACTAAGTTATCTCAATAGGATTGGGAACTTAGAGGCATGGGTTGGATTATAATTCATTTGATGAATTGAACAAAGTGTTGTTCGTCCAACTATCCAAGAATTACATGTGATGTAATTGACAAGTGTTGTCTACCTAAATAACCGAGTCTTGGGCGATTAGCCAAAGCTAACTCAAGATTAGGCGAAATATGGATCTTGGCCCACTAAAGGTTGAGGGTTGATATTTTTTAAAACAAAATAGTGGGAGTATCATTTAATATAAGACCATGTTAAATGATTAAATCATAAACTTATTTTGCATATTTATATTGTAGATATCCATGGCAACTAACAACGTTACTAGCACTTTATCACTGCGATCGGTCCTTGAGAAGGACAAATTAAATGGGACGAATTTCCTAGACTGGCATAGGAACTTGAGGATAGTCCTCAAACAAGAAAAGAAACAATATGTCCTAGAGGAACCCTTACCCGCTGAGGAACCTCCCCTAACGGCTACAAGAGCTGAAAAGGATGCTTACAAGAAGCATCAAAGTGACGCACTTGATGTTGGGTGCCTTATGCTTGCCACCATGAACTCTGAGCTTCAGAAGCAACATGAGGAAATGGAGGCGTTCGATATGATCGAACACTTAAAGCAATTGTACCAACAGCAAGCAAGACAAGAGAGGTATGACGTCTCTAAGGCGTTATTCCAGTGCAGGATGGTAGAAGGAAGCCTAGTTGGAACTCATGTGCTCAAGATGATTGGGTACATTGAGAATCTGGACAAGCTGGGTTTTCCATTGGACCAAGAGTTGGCCACCGATGTGATCTTGCAATCGTTGCCTGAGAGCTTCAGTCAATATGTAGTAAATTACAATATGACTGACATGGAAAAGACTCTACCACAATTGCTTGGTATGTTGAGAACATATGAAGCAAATACAAAGAAGACTAAGGCCACAAATGTTCTTATTGTGAATAAGGGCAAAGGAAGGGCCAAAGCTAAAGGCAACAAGAAAGCAAAGAAGGTCTTTGTTAAATCTAAGCCAAAGTCTTATGCACTGAAACCAAAGGGAGGGATAGCGAAGGAAGGGAACTGTTTCCATTGCGGTGAGACCGGCCATTGGAAAAGAAACTGCAAAGTATATCTGGAGGATCTAAAGAAAGGAAGTGTGACTTCCGCTTCAGGTATTTTTGTTATAGAAGTCAATTTATCTACTTCTTCATCATGGGTATTAGATACTGGATGTGGATCTCACATTTGTGTAAATGTGCAGGACCTCAAAAAGAGTAGATTGTTGGCGAAAGGCGAAGTTGATCTCCGAGTTGGAAATGGAGCAAGAGTTGCTGCATTAGCTATAGGAGATTATCATTTAGCTTTACCTTCTGGTTTATCATTGATTTTAAAAGACTGTTATTTTGTGCCATCTATTACTAAAAACATAATTTCTATTTCTTGTTTAGACAAGTATGGTTTTTCATTTATAATAAAGGACAACTGTTGTTCTATTTATTTAAATGATATGTTTTATGCTAGTGCACAAATGGTGAATGGTCTTTATGTATTAAATCTTGATATGCCTATCTATAACATAAATACTAAAAGGATTAAAAATAATGATTGTAATCCGACTTATCTCTGGCATTGTCGCTTAGGCCACATAAACGAGAACCGCATATCTAAACTTCATAAGGATGGAGTATTAGATTCATTTGATTTTGAATCATATGAAACATGCGAATCTTGTTTAATGGGCAAGATGACTAAAGCCCCTTTCAAGGGACATGTTGAAAGGGCAAGTGTTTTATTGGGACTAATACATAGTGATGTATGTGGCCAATAAGTACACAAGCTAGAGGTGGTTTTCAATACTTCGTTACATTTACTGATGACCTCAGTAGATATGGGTATGTGTACCTAATGAAGCATAAGCATGAAACCTTTGAAAAGTTCAAAGATTTCAAGAATGAAGTACAAAACCAACTTGGCAAAAGTATCAAAATCCTTCGATCAGATCGAGGAGGTGAATACCTAAGCCAAGAGTTTCATGACTATCTAAAGGAGTGTGGGATAGTCCCACAACTCACTCCTCCGTATACTCCACAATGGAATGGTGTATCCGAGAGGAGAAATCGAACCTTGTTGGACATGGTTAGATCAATGATGAGTCATGCAGATCTTCCGATATCGTTTTGGGGACACGCTCTAGAAACAACGATTTTTTTACTGAACCGTGTTCCATCTAAATCAGTGGAAAAGACACCATATGAGATATGGTCTGGGAAGCGTCCTAGTATGTCTTTTATGAAGATTTGGGGTTGTGAGGCTTTCGTTAGACGTCACGCCACTAACAAACTTGGACCCAAATCTGATAAGTGTTTATTTGTGGGGTATCCTAAGGAAACGAAAGGATACTATTTCTATTATCCCACCGAGAACAAAGTAGTTGTTGCTCGGACTGGTGTATTTCTTGAAAGAGAATTTATTTCTAGAAAAACCAGTGGGAGAAAAATAGAACTTAGTGAAGTTCAACCACAAGAAAATACTGAACCTGAGATTGAGATGGAAACAGAGCAGGCTCCGCAAGCTGTTGTGGAAGAAGCACCTGCTCAAGAGACACAAGCCCAGCGTAGGTCTGTAAGAGAACACCGGGAGCCACAGAGATATGGATTTCTTGTGACTCAACAAGGTGACTTACTACTTATTGATGAGGATGAGCCGTCATCTTATCAACAAGCTATAATGGGCAATGATTCTGAGAAATGGCAAGAGGCCATGAAATCTGAGATGGAATCCATGTATGCAAACCAAGTATGGACTTTGGTTGATCCACCTGAAGGGGTACGACCCATAGGTTGCAAATGGATTTTCAAGAAAAAGACCGATATGAATGGTAATGTACAAACCTATAAAGGTCGACTGGTTGCAAAAGGATTCAAACAAATTCATGGTATTGACTATGATGAAACCTTTTCACCAGTGGCCATGGTTAAATCCATAAGGATCTTGCTTGCAATAGCTGCATTTCATGATTATGAAATCTGGCAGATGGATGTCAAAACAGCTTTCCTTAATGGAAATCTGCTCGAGGATGTGTACATGACACAGCCCGAGGGTTTTGTCGATCCAAAGGATGCTGGAAAGATATGCAAGCTACAACGATCCATTTATGGATTGAAGCAAGCTTCTCGGAGTTGGAATCTTCGTTTTGATGATGCAATCAAAGAGTTTGGTTTTATCAAAAATGAAGATGAACCTTGTGTCTACAAGAAGGTCAGTGGGAGCATAATCATTTTCCTAGTGTTGTATGTAGATGACATACTTCTTATTGGAAATGATATCCCTGTCTTGCAATCTGTAAAGATTTGGCTAGGGAATTGCTTTTCGATGAAAGACTTGGGAGAAGCCACCTATGTATTAGGAATCAAGATCTATAGAGATAGATCAAGAAGGCTTCTTGGTCTAAGTCAAAGTACATACATAGACAAGGTGCTTAAAAGGTTTAGCATGCAAGAATCCAAGAAAGGATTCGTGCCTATGACGCATGGCATTTATCTCTCGAAGGAACAGTGTCCTTCAACACCAGATGAGAGACAACACATGAGTAAGATTCCATATGCGTCAGCTATTGGATCTATCATGTATGCCATGATATGTACTCGTCCCGATGTATCGTATGCTTTGAGCATGACGAGCAGATATCAAGTTGATCCAGGTGAAGGTCACTGGATTGCCGTCAAGAACATCCTGAAGTACTTGAGAAGGACTAAGGATACATTCTTGATTTATGGAGGTGAGGAAGAGCTCAATGTAATGGGTTACACTGATGCAAGCTTCCAAATCGACAAAGATGATTTTCGATCGCAATCTGGATACGTGTATTGCCTAAATGGAGGTACTGTGAGCTGGAAGAGTTCAAAGCAAGAAACAGTAGCAGATTCTACAACGGAAGCTGAGTATATTGCTGCCTCGGATGCAGCAAAGGAAGCTGTTTGGATGAGGAAGTTCATTTCTGAACTTGGAGTGGTGCCTAGCATTAAAGATCCGATAGAACTCTATTGTGACAACAATGGAGCGATCGCATTGGCTAAGGAACCAAGATCTCACCAAAGATCCAAGCACATACTTAGGCGTTTCCATTTCATTCGAGAAATCGTTGAAAGGGGAGATGTTAAAATATGCAAAGTACCAACAAATGATAATGTATCTGACCCATTGACGAAGCCACTGTCACAGCAGAAGCATGATCGTCATACTAGATCTCTAGGCATTAGGTAAATGTCTGAGTGGTCTTAGTGCAAGTGGGAGAATTTGTTGGGAAATGCCCTAAGACATATCATTAGATGATTGTTTATGACATACAATGTAATATGATTTTATGAATGACAATTCATTATTATATATTATTCTTTTAACTGTACAATGTGAATTAATATATATGTTAATGTCCTTAGAATAATATTGTATTATTCTTAAAGATGTCCCTAGTCAAGTATTATCATGAATATGGATAATGATAATACGTAGAGACTAGTATGTGTTGATCAATGAATTGTTCATTGATATGAGATATCAAATCAACATATGGGTACATGTTAAAGAACGATGTACTGGACACCCACCATGAGAATGCAACATGGATAGTTATATGATCATCATATGCAATTCTCATAGTGATAATAATTTATGTAATCCTTACGACTTGTGATCATCAGAGATCCCAACATAAGGAGTTATGTATCTTGATATCGTCAAACGTTACCCGTAACAGGGTATACTATAAAGGCGACTATTGGATACACTACGAATTATGTAGAGGGATGTTGACTGATCGAGATAGGATTTGTCCCTCCTATATAACAGGAGATGTGTTTGGCCCTTGATCAAGTGAGAACTAAAATGCATGTCCATGCTCGAATGAGTCGATATGAGATATCGAGCTTATTCGTTTATTCTAGTTCTACTTGGGGATCAAGAAATAAAGATTGGATATACGAGTATGACTATTCCATGACTCGTGTTCAATCTAAACACAAAGGACAAAGGGATTAAGTTACATGGTTAATATTATCACAAGTTCTATAGGTTATGTCGAGTCATTGACATTCTTGTAATTTGGGTAGCCTCGATGTGTTGCTAGACACCGCTCCTTGCTTGCGACATAAAATGAGATTTTATGTCACTACCAACATTACAAGATCCTATCGGGTCGCACAAAAGATTAAATCGAGAAGGGAAATTAAAATCATGGGATGAATTAAATAATTAAGAGGAGTCTTAATTAATAATCATAATGATTAAATTAAATCATGGGCTTAAGCCCATGAGGCTTTATGAAAGCCTTTAATTAATCATATATAATATGATTGCATGGTAATTAATTGGATAACACAATTCATATCATACTAACCTAAACTAAGAAGACATTCGGCCGCCTAAGTGCATCTCCAAGCTCTCTCGGTTTTGATATAGCCGACGTGAGTTGTGGTGCATTCCGACCATCCTTTTCGATTGTGAATCGAGAGTGTCTTTCTTGTTCCGGTTTAATAACTTGTCTAGCAACTTGTTATTAAACTATCCCTTCACCGATTTGATCGTGTGGATACCGTTGAGACAAAACTTGCTAAGTTTTGCTAGTGACTCGGAGGAGGCGTTGGACGTGGTGCTGCTCCGTGGATTCTGCTTCAAACACGCTACAAGGGTGAGACACTTGTTATTCCTTTATCCGATATGAAATCCTATGTATAGATCTGCTGGTTAGTAATCCATATAAAATTTTATTCCGATGCGTTGTATGCTCTTGGATTACTTACACTTTCCACCAAAAAATCAAATTCCTAGTCGAGAAGAATGTCGGGGAAGTGAAAGGCGACCAACCTTCAGCAAAGAGATGTTACAATGAAACAGTAAGGGTAGAAGTAAAGAGGTCGAGACAAGAAGGGGGCAGAGGAACTCAGGGCGACCGAGGGGTTTACCATGTACAGAGAATGCAAGGAGGAGTACAATAAGTGCAGGCAGTGCTGGAAGGAGAGGACGAGGTTACTCTGGTCCCAGGTCAGCCCGAAAAAATAACAAGGGGAGCCTCGGACCTGGAGGCAGGTTGGAAACAGGATCTTCTGAGATGCCTGTCGAAGCATGTTAATGTGTTTGCTTGGTATTCAGTGGAGTTGGTGGGGATTCACCCAGAAGTTGGCAGAACTAGTGTTAACCCATGAGTCAAAGTAACCAGGCAAAAGAAAAGGCATTTCAGACCTGAGAATGACAAAGTAAAAAGAGCGGAGGTCCAAATGTTGTTAAAAGCCGGAAAAATCAGGGAAGTCAAGTTTCCTATCTGGCTCTCTAATGTGGGCTTAGTACCGAAATTTTCCAGAAAGTGGAGGATGTGTATCGACATCAGAGATCTGAACAAAGCTTGTCCCAAAGACTGCTACCCTCTGCCCCGGATTGATCAGCTAGTGGACTCTGCCTCGGGGTATGAGTTATTGTTGTGATATCCCCGAAATAAATATGCAAATTGGGCATTAATTATGTTTATCTGGTAATTATGGTGTTAATTAATTTAGTGTTAGAATTAATTATTATGGCGAAATGCTTAATCACATGGTAGGCGTGACCCGGTGGTGCGTTTCAGGGTACGTGTTATGCATGTTGGGAAATTGGGTGTTATCATGGTTTAATTGTGATGGTTGATAATTATTTGGTAAAGCATGTATTTAATTGAGATGTTGGTACATTTTTGGAAAATGCTTTTAAACTATCATGTTGTGATATTTTATACATCATGCTAATCTTTCGGGTACAAGTTTTAATTAAAACCCCCCTTATACCCCACTACCCCCACACCCCCCCCTTCACACTTTACCAATCACCAATCACTCTCACAACCTTAACTCTTAAACCCATTTTCGTTTTTTGTAAGAAGAGGAAGGAGAATCTTTGCAAAAGCTCCATTTGTGTGATTCTTGGAAAGATTTGAGGTCTAGGAAGGGTATAGATCCTTCCTTTTTGTTTTTGTAAGGTTTGTTTTGATTTGAGTTGGTATTTGAGTTTTTGAAATGGGTTTGTTTTGGGTTGGTGTTGTTTTTGGTTGGGTGTTAGATTTTTGGTTGTATTGAGGTGTATGTTGAAAGTTTATGGTGTTTAAATGTTGTTGGTTTGATGGTATATGTGTTGGTGTGGATTGGGGAAGAAAAATGGAGTAAAAATGGTGAAAAATCGGGTTGCAGGAAACGGCGATCGATCGCTCGTTTCTGGCTATCGATCGCGCGCAGGCAGTGTGCTCCAGTAGTGCTTGGCGATCGATCGCCACATTTGGGCGATCGATCGGTGGGGCTGGCGATCGATCGCGCCAAATGTGGCGATCGATCGCCGAGTGCAGAATTTTTGTGGTTTCGGGCAGTGTGATCTCGCGATCGATCGGGGCCTTGTGGCGATCGATCGCGAGTCACCAAAAAGTGTTGTTTTGATTATTTTGTGGGATTTTTGGTATTGTGCTATTGTTTGGCTTCTAATATTGGTTTGTGTGATGTGTAGAACCATCACATGTGGCCACACAACAAAGGAGATAAAGTCTCACGACATCTCCACTTTTGGAAGAAAGGTACGTAGTGAGACGTACGAGCAATTGGTGATGAGATTATGTTATTTGGGTTTATGCATTGTGCATTGTTATGTGTTTGAGAATGATCGATATTCCGGTGGTTGTTATATTCGAACGATGGATGTAGTACTTGCCAATGTCATATGAAGCGATGGAATTATGATTATGCCGCTGTCATGTCGAAGCGATGATTATGCCGCTGTCATGTCGAAGCGATGATTATGCCGCTGTCATGTCGAAGCGAGGGACATCATATGATGCCGCTAAGCGAGGGGTGCTAAAATACCGCTGTTATAACAGGACCTGAATAATCATACTGGGTGAGTGATTATCGATGAGTATTGTTGCATATAAATGAAATACGGAGTCGATCACTTATATTATGCACTAATGACCATGTACATGAGTTATGAAACAGGAACGACCGGCGAGAGTATGTGAATGCGGCAACTCAGGGAGTATACATGATATATGTTTCTTGCAATTTATTATATTATTGTCCTTGAGTTTTGTTCAAGAATGTTGTATATGCTCATGGTGGGGTTGTTCCTGTAGGTACATTTTGGACGAAAAGAACTATGGACCTGGGTTGACGTGGTGAGCTTGAGGAGTGCTATTGGATAGTACATTGAAGTCATTTTGTATAGTTCCTAGTCTAGGAGTAGTATGAAACTATAGGATTAACATTCTTTCGGTTGGGAATGTAATTTAATCCATTTTGGAAGTAATTATATTTTTGGCATATAATACTTAAAGCTCAAGGCCTCAACACGGTTTTTATACTCTGATTTATTTATGCTTAGTCCTAATTGTACCTAAATCTTCACATAAGGCATTAGGGTCCTTACATTAGTGGTATCAGAGCAGTGGTTAGAGAACCCGGGAATGAGTGAAGGGTAGCCTTAACAACTTGTTGGCTAGGTGTTCACTTATGAGCATGTTTATGCATGTAGTGCATATTGATGTATATAATTGTCATACTAACATGTTTATTGCTGTTCATGTTATCTAACTGTGCAACATATATATTGTTTCTGGTATGGTGGTTAACCTCTATATTACAGCAGTGCAGCAAACATTGAGATATGCGATGCTGTGAGTGTTAATGCAAGTGTTGGACAATCCAATCCTCTACCACCGCCTGCCTTGGGTCAAGAGCCGACGGAACATCAGCTGTTGCCAGGAGAATTGAGTTTGACCCAATTTCTTGCATTCCGACCGCCGATGTTTGAGGAGACTGAGACTGGGGAACAGGCCGAAGAATGGTTGGAAAGATTGGAACAGATCTTTGTAGCGGCCCCTTGTGCAAAGTCGGCTTGGATCAGATTAGCGGAGTTCCAACTCGCCAAGAAGGCGTTGATGTGGTGGAGACAACATTAATGGAAGAAGAGGCTCAAGGGCACGAAATCAACTGGGGATTATTTAGGACTCGGTTCCCGATATTTTTCGGCTGCTGCACGACAAATTAAAGAGGACGAATTCACCAATTTGAAATAGGGCAACATTGCAGTATCAGATTATGCTCTTCACTACTCTTCATTACTAAGATATGTGCCTCATATCGGCACAAACACTCAAGCATAGATGAGGCACTTCTTGAAAGGTTTGAGGCCCGAACTATATGACAGGGTGATTACTAATGGCCCTACTTCCTTTGACGACGCCCTTACACGAGCTGAATTGGCAGAGTTGGGAGTAGGTGCATATCCAGATGCAATACCACCGCCAGTGCCCCCACAGAAGTCAACCACTGATAGTCTGAAACCAAGAGGTGACCAATTTAAGTCGAGAGGAGTTTCATAATCTGCTAGATTCAGTGGTCGATGATCGGATTTTCGTCGCATGGGGGACCGTAGGAGCAATACACAATCAAATAGGGGACAGACACAAGGGATTAGGTTTGGGGGAATCAGATGTTATCATTGTGGAGGGCCTCATCCGATAAGGGAATGTCCTGCTTGTTATGAATGTGGAAAGAAGGGCCACTTTGCTCGGGAATGTCCTAACCGGGGAGGACATCAAGACACCATGGGGAGACCCTCAGACAGAGCGGTACAACAAAGAGAACAGTATGCCCCGACGCAAATGGGAGGTCAGACGATGGGACCGCCTCAGGGGCAAGTTTATGCACTTACTAGGGAGCAGGCCGAGGCATCTACAGAGGAGGTGATTGCTGGTACGTGTCACTTATTTACGTACCTCGCTTTTATTTTGATAGATACAGGTGCCTCCCATTCTTTTGTATCGGTTGGTTTTGTGGAGAAGCATCACATGCGCACGTCTCCGTTACCCACGTCCCTCATGGTCTCGACACCCACTGGGAATAGTGTTGTTGCTAATCAGTTTATTACGGTCTGCCTCATTTATTTTGAGGGCAATGAGTTGAAGGCAGATTTGATCGTGTTGGGTATGTCAGACTTGGACTGCATTGTGGGCATCGACATTCTGAACAGATATCAGGCAGTAGTGGATTGTCGCCAGAGGACAATTCGGTTCAGATCTGATATGGAGATTTAGTGGACTTTCTATGGGAACGATTTTCGTGTGAAGATTCCGTTGATAGCAGCGATCAAGATGTCCC
The DNA here is from genome assembly GCA_907163345.1 of Haberlea rhodopensis. Taxonomy (NCBI): domain Eukaryota; kingdom Viridiplantae; phylum Streptophyta; class Magnoliopsida; order Lamiales; family Gesneriaceae; genus Haberlea; species Haberlea rhodopensis. The sequence goes on from CAJQUN010000443.1 coordinate 177,194, forward strand.
AATTATTGGAACGTGGACACGCGGGCTATCTTATCTATGCAGTGGACACGCCGGGAAAGAATAAAGAGTTGAGGGTTGAGGATGTACCAGTGGTTTGCTGATGTGTTTCCGGAGGAGATTCCAGGATTCCCACCGGCTAGAGAAGTCGAGTTTGGGATTGAGTTATTACCGGGGACGTCCGCTATTTCTCGTGCCCCTTACAGGATAGCACCGGCGGAGTTAAGGGAATTGAAGGAGCAGTTACAGGAACTCCTTGACAAAGGATATATACGCCCTAGCGTATCGCCTGGGGCGCAACGATTCTTTTTGTGAAGAAGAAGGATGGTTTGATGCGTCTGTGCATCGATTACCGGCAACTGAATAAGGCCACGGTGAAGAACAAGTATCCTCTCCCAAGGATTGATGATTTATTTGATCAGTTGCAGGGCACTAAGCTATACAACAAGATTGACTTGAGATCAGGTTACCATCAGATACGGGTCAGGGAGGAGGATGTACAGAAGACAACATTTCGGACTCGGTATGGGCACTACGAGTTCCTAGTGATGCTGTGAGACCCCGTTATCACATCAAGTCACTAAGGTGCAATTTAGAGAACTAAACATTCATGTGAATATATCAGAGTAACGTATCGTGTTGATTAACCTGAGCTTTAGAGATTACAGTACCAAAATATTTCAAAAAGGAATAACACAATTCCTACAAAGGCACTACATTATAGTCTTACTCTACCCAGTAGAAGCTATACAAAAATTTCTCTAATCATGCTAATCCTGTAGCACTCCTTACAGCTCAGCAAATCAACCCCGACCCTGGTTCTCGTCAACAAAAGCACCTACAAAGACAACCCCCAACACGTGAGCATAAAACAATTCATATTCAACATAATATGAAAGTAAGGCATAAATGCACAATCCTAAATACAAGCACTTCCTGTATTTTCCCGCATTTATAACGCCCAATGGTTGTCCCTGTACCATAGTTCATAATAAAACACATTATATGAATGTATGGCTTTACAAATGAATGTCATGACATTTCCTCTTTTTCTTGAGGTCAGTCATCAGTTATTTTAATGCTTTCTTAATCTCAAACAAGCGGTATCGCATACACGCTTCATCATACTAGCGGTATCTCTTCCTCGCTTAGTATGGTATACCTCGCCTCCATGTGCCAGCGAGCCTCCCCCCACCCGCTCCACATGCGCAGCGATAAAGCATAAGCATTAAAACCTTAACTGTGATCGCCCTGACTCGTGGAATACACCTCTTTATCCCACATCACAATATGCAACAACAATGCATAATATGCAACACAATGCATAATAACATGTATCATAATCTTAATGCATCACATTGCATTCATCATGCGTCACACAGACAAACATAAGTACATGTTACCGTTGGGATGCCCGTACGTCGCTTACGTACCTTTCCAAAATGTGGTGTGTTGCAGGACTCTATCCCCTGCGCTGTGTAGCTACCAGTGAAGGCTCTACACCAGTGTACAACACAATATTAGATGTCTCATTACAATCCAATATCAAAACTTTAACAAAATATAACAAATTATATTTTTCAACATTCTGGGTCTCTCGATCGATCGGCCCCTCTTCCCGATCGATCGAGAAGACGCCTAAAATTAGAACCAAGGTTCTGCCCCGCTCGATCGATCGAGATGAAATATCGATCGATCGAGATGCTCTGTTCGAGAAATGCCAACCCAGAATTCTCGAACACCTGAAATCACACCCTTAAATCCAACATGTAAGACATACAACATGCCCAAAACAACATGCTATTAGTTACAACACACTGCCCTGAGTGTATTCATACCAAAATTACATCCAAACATAAGCCTATAAGCATAAACGACGACCATTTACACAAGTACTCGATCATCTTTTCGGAAACAGGGCAACACATTTTATTTCCAGATTTCCTGAGTACTTCATTTCATGCTATATTAACTATCACATATAACATAAAGCATGCTCGAACAAACATGCCAAGGGCTTTACAAAACTACCATGCATAAACTCAAATCGAAGGTTCACCACAAACCCTTCTAACATGCATGATACCACCCCCTCAAAAACACTCCCTAACCATATTTTCCCAGAAAAACAGGGCATACACCTACCCAGATTTCCGAACACCCTTCTCTACATGCTTATATCCTCAACATAAAACATGCAACATGCTCAAGGAAAAATACAGAGAGCCTCACAATAACACCATAAAAGCATTTAAATCAAAGGTTTCAAGAAACCTAATCTAACATACCGTTTTCTCGCCACCTAAAAACATGTACTCAAACAAGTTTAAAAACAAAAACAGAGCATGGTTCTCACCCTACTTTGCTCCGATTTTTGAAGGCTTTCCAGGCGATGAAAAGGGGCAAGCTCCTCAGATTATTGCTTAGCAAGTGCTGGTGAGGAATTGGGAGAGAAAGGTCGAGATTTGGGATGGCTGAGAGTGGTCAAATGATTGAGCCAAGTGGGATGGGAAGTCAGCCTGGGCACAGTGTGATTGGCATGGGTTGGGGGGGGGGGGGGGGGTGGTTGGGTGTTGGGTGGTATGATGTGTTATGTTTTGGTCCCGGTATTTAGCACGATGTATAAAAATATCCTCACATGATATTTATAGCATTTTCTCAATAAAATACTTCAATGCTTTACCCAAAACAAACAACACACACCCCAAATAAACAAGCCACAACCCCCAAATTCTCAACATATATCACATGCGCCCTGAAATGAAACTCCCCAATAATACTAATCCAAACCCATGAATTAATACCCAAATCATCATAATTTAACTCAAATGATTAACATCACAATAATAATTTCGGGGATATCACAGATGCCGTTCGGTGTGACGAACGCCCCGGCTGTCTTTATGAGATTGATGAACATGGTGTTCCAACCATATCTCGACCAGTTCGTCATAGTGTTTATTGACGACATACTTATTTACTCTCCGAGTGAGGAGGAGCACGTGACACTTACGGACGGTGCTCCAGATCCTCAGAGACAACCAGTTGTTTGCTAAGCTCAGCAAGTGCGAGTTCTGGTTGAGCAGTGTAGTATTTCTCGGGCATGTTATATCTAGCAGTGGGATATCAGTGGATCCCATGAAGATCGAGGCTGTGATGGAGTGGGCTGCAACCATTTATGTGCCCAAAATACGGAGTTTTCTTGGTTTGGCAGGTTATTACCGACGTTTCGTCGAAGGGTTTTCAAAAATTGCTAAGCCATTGGTGATATCCCCGAAATAATTAATTGCAATTTGGGCATTAATTATGTTTATATGATTAATTATGGTGATAATTGGTTTATGGGTTGGAATTAATTATCTTGTTAAAATGCTTAGTCACATGGTAGGCGTGACCCGAGGGTGCATGTTGTACATGTTGGGAAAACTGGGTATTAACATGGTTTATTCATGTTGGTTGTTAATTATTTGGAAAGCATGAATTTATTGGGAGTTTGGTGCATTTTTGTCAAATGCTTTTAAAATACCATGTTGGGGTATTTTATACATCATGTTAATTAATGGGGTACAAATTTAATTATAAACTCTTATAACCCCACTACACCCCCACTTTACATTCACTTTACTCATCACTCTTAAATCCCCAAATTTCATTCCCAACCCTAAACCTCTTCCCATTTTCGAAATTTGGCAAAGGAGGAAGGAGAAATCTTCACAAAATCTTTGTTTGTGAGATTATTGGTAGGATTTGGAGTCCTCAAGAGATATGGAACCCTTCCTAATGTTTTAATGGTGTTTGGTTTTGAAATGGGTTAGCATTTTGGGATTTTTGTGGATTTGTTTTTGAGTATGTGTTGTATGTGGTTGGGTTATGATTTTTGAGGTCTTTCATGTGGGTTTTAGTGAGTTATGATGATATTTGAGTTGTTGGAATGTTTGAGTTTGAAGTTAATGTGGTAGAACTTGGAATATGCTCAAAAATGGTGAGAAATCGCGCACACAGCAGGTGGCGATCGATCGCTACAAACGCAGCGATCGATCGCCGAAGGACAGTGCGAAAACCTGTTGCAGGCGATCGATCGTCATATCAATCGCCGCGAGCCAGTGAAGTCTGGCGATCGATCGCCATGTCAAGGCGATCGATCGGTAAGGCTCGCGATCGATCGCCTCGACACAACGATCGATCGCCAGCTGCTGAAATGTGGGAAATGATGTTTTTTGTTGAATTTTTGGTATTTGGCTATTATCTGGCTTCTAATATTGGGTTGTGTGATTGTGTAGAACCATCCCAGGTGGCGACGCAACCAAGGAAGTAAAGTCATACCAAATCCCACTTTTGGAAAGGTACGTAGAAGACGTACGGGCACCCAACGTACATGTATCTATTATACTCATTGACTATGCATTGTTGATGCGAGTATATATGGAATTGTGCATTGTGGATGCAAATACATGTTGAATTATGCATGATGATTGTATATGCATATGATGATTATTGGTGCACATCCCATGAGTCATGGTTATAATGGTGATGATTTTAATGCTTTGCCGCTGTCACTTGAAACGATGATAGAATACTTGCCGCTGTCATATGTAGCGAGGAAAGAATATTTGTCGCCAAATGTTGAAGCGAGGGTGTTGCCGCATGCCGCATTTGCGCGAGGTTATTCAATGCCGCTAATATGTCGAAGCGATGGGTATTAATGTCGTTGTCATGACAAGCGATGTGCATTAAAACACACTATTATAACAGACTAGGGATTGGTAATTGGTGAATATGGAATGGTGTTATGTCATGACATGTGTGAACCATTAAATAATCTATTGATTATACTCATGAGTTATGGTACAGGGACAACCAAAAGGGAGCGTTTAAAATGCATTGGAAAAACAGGAAGTGTTTTATTACGGTTTATGCATTTACGCCTTATATTCATATTGTGTTGAATATGGATTATTATATGCTCATGTTTTGGGGGTTGTCCTTGTAGGTACATTTTGGCATGATAAAGGGGCTAAGGCGGGTTGAGGCGGTGAGCTCATGAAGAACGCTTTTGATAGGAAGGACATGATTATTTTTGTATGGTGTCTACTCTAGGAGTAATGTAAAGCTATAGTGAATAATATTCATTGTTAGAGAATGTAATTAATCCATTTGAAAGTCCTTAACTTGGCATGTAATTCTTAAGGCTCAAATCTCAACACGAACTTTTATACTCTGATAATGCATGTTAGCTCTAATTATGCCTTTAATCCGCTCTTAAGGAACTAGGGTCCTTACATTAGTGGTATCATATCCAGGTTAGAGAACCCGGGATCGAGTGAAGGGTAGCCTTAGCATGATTGACTAAGTGTTTACATTTGGGCATGTTTATGCATGTGGTGCATATTGATGTATATACTGTTATACTAACATGCTTATTATTGTTTATGTTATACAACGGCAAACATATATATTTTGGAACTGTTGTTAACCCTTGTGTTACAGCATGACGGGTATGAACTTGGGGAACCTCAATGAAGAGGTAGGTGACGTTGGCAGTGTTAATGCGAGCATTGGTCAGACAAACCCTTTACCTCCACCAGCTGTAGGTGTGGAACCAGTGGCTCAGTTGTTACTACTTGGTGAGCTCAGTTTGACTCAGTTTCTGACCTTCCACCCACCCCGGTTTGAGGGGACAGAGACAGGGGAAGAGGCTGAGGAGTGGCTTGAGAGGCTAGAACAGATTTTTGTGTCCGCTCCTTGTGCTAGGACGGCATGGCTGAGGTTGGCAGAGTTCCAGCTAGCAAAGAAACCTTCCATGTGGTGGAAGACTACAATAATGGAACTGAGGGCTCATGGTATGTTAATTGATTGGACTCTTTCTGAACCGGTATTTTTCTGCGGCTGCGAGACAGGTAAAGGAAGATGAGTTCACAAACTTGAAGCAAGGAGGCATGACAATATCAGACTATGCTATGCAATATTCTTCATTGCTGAGGTATGCCCCTCATATTGCCACAAGCGGACATGCAAAGATGAGACACTTTCTGAAGGGGTTACGGCCGGAGCTATTTGACCGGGTTATCACCAACAACCCCACTTCGTTCGATGATGCTCTTACGAGAGCAGAACTTGCGGAGATCGGAGTTGGGGCCTATCCTAATGCTGTACCCCCACATGTGCCACAACAGAGGCAAGTTCCTGATAGCTTGAGGCCCCGAGGAGAGTCATTTAAGCCTCGTGGTGCTTCTTCATCCTCTAAGGTTAAGCGGAAAGAAATCTTTTAACCGAAAGCAAGAGAACAAGAAGAGCAATCTATTGGCCAACCGGGGGCCCATGCAAGTGAATAGATCGGGGGAGTCGAGGTGTGACAATTGTGGAGGGCCACACTCTTCGATCAATTACCCTGCAGTTGTGGTAAGATGGGCCACATCTCTCGGTATTGCCCCACTCGGGGAGGACCGTCAGATTTCCAAGGAACAAGCCGAGATTTGAGGACAGGACAGTGCATTAGAGGCAGCAGATTATGCCTAAACCATCGGGAGGTCAGACAGTGGGACCGTCCCAGGGGCAGGTGTATGCACTGACCAGAGAGCAGGTCCAGGCAGCTCCGGAGGAGGTGATCGCCGGTACGTGCTATTTATTTACGTACCCTGCTTTTATTTTGATCGATATAGGTGCCTCCCAGTGTTTTGTATCTGTTGGCTTCGTGGAGAGACACCATATGCGCACGTCTTTTTTTACCCACGCCTCTCATGGTCTCGACACCCACTGGAAGAAATGTTGTTGCTGATCAGTTTCTTACGGATTGCCTCATTTATTTTGAGGGCAACGAGTTGAAGGCAGACTTGATCGTGTTGGGTATGTCAGACTTCGACTGCATTGTGGGCATCGACATTCTGAACAGATATCAGGCAGTCGTGAACTGTCGGCAGAGAACGGTTCGGTTCAGATCTGATTTGGGGATACAATGGACTTTTTATGGGAACGGTTCTCATGCGAAGATTCCGTTGATTTCGGCAATCAAAATGTCCCAGTTGTTGGAACGTGGTCACACGGGCTATCTCATCTATGCCTTGGACACGTCGGGAAAGAGTAAAGAATTAAGAGTTGAGGATGTACCAGTGGTAGTAGAGTTTGCTGATGTGTTCCCGGAGGAGATTCCCGGATTCCCATCGGCTAGAGAAGTCGAGTTTGGGATTGAGTTATTACCGGGGACATCCGCTATCTCTCGTGCACCTTACAGGATGGCACCAGCGGAGTTAAGGGAATTGAAGGAGCAGTTGCAGGAACTCCTTGACAAAGGATATATATGCCCTAGCGTGTCGCCATGGGGCACACCGATTCTCTTTGTGAAGAAGAAGGATGGTTCGATGCGGTTGTGCATCGATTACCGGCAACTGAATAAGGCCACGGTGAAGAACAAGTATCCTCTCCCAAGGATTGATGATTTATTTGATCAGTTGCAAGGTACCAAGCTGTATAGCAAGATTGATTTGAGATCGGGGTACCACCAGATTCGGGTCAGAGAGGAGGATGTGCAGAAGACAGCATTCGGACTCGATATGGGCACTATGAGTTCCTAGTGATGCCGTTCGGTGTGACGAACGCCCCAGCTGTCTTTATGAGCTTGATGAACATGATATTCCAGCCATATCTCGACCAGTTCGTCATTGTATTTATTGACGACATACTCATTTACTCCCGGAGCGAGGAAGAACACGTGAAACACTTGAGGACAGTACTCCAGATTCTCAGAGATCATCAGTTATATGCAAAGCTCAGCAAGTGTGAGTTTTGGTTGAGCAGTATAGTGTTTATGGGGCATGACATATCTAGCAGTGGGATATCGGTGGATCCCAGGAAGATTGAGGCTGTGATGGAGTGGGCTGCACCCACTTCTGTGCCCGAGATACGGAACTTCCTTGGTTTGGCCGGTTATTTTCGACGCTTCGTCGAGGGATTTTCAAAGATCGCCAAGCTGTTGACACAGTTGACCCAAATGGAGTACCATTATTTTGGTCTGAGGCTTGTGAGGAAAGCTTCCAAGAGTTGAAGCTACCAGGCAAGCATTCAGATGGCTCCTTTTGAGGCCCTTTACGGCAGACAGTGTAGAACACCCTTGTGTTGGGATGACTTGGACCGTAAATCAGTCGGAGGACCGGAACTGGTTCGGGAAATGGAAGAAAAGATTAAGGTGATAAGACAGAAAATGAAAGCAGCCCAGGATAGATAGGCAGCTTATGCGAATAAAAGGCGGAGACCGTTGGAGTTTCAGTTGGGAGATAAGGTCTTCTTGAAGATCTCACCTTTTAGAGGTGTGGTGTGATTTGGGATGCGCGGGAAACTGTCTCCGAGGTATGTTGGGCCGTACGAGATCTTGCAGCGCATTGGCACCTTAGCTTACCGACTGGCTTTGCCACCTCCTTTGTCTGGTATACACGATGTGTTCCATGTGTCTATGTTGCGAAAGTATGAGCCAGATCCGTCGCATGTGTTGCAGCCTTCCGAGGTTCAGTTAGAATCCGATGTATCTTATGTGGAACGACCTGTTAGAATTCTGGATCGAGCAGACCGTAGACTTCGGAACAAAGTGATACCTATGATCAAAGTTCAGTGGGATCGCAGGGGTGTCGAGGAGGCTACGTGGGAGACGGAGCGGCATATGGTGCAGCACTACCCGGAACTGTTTTTTGGTATGTGATTTATGTTTAGTTTCATTTTGGGGTAAGTGCATGCGATTTCGAGGACGAAATCTTATAAGTAGGGGAATATTGTGATATCCCCGAAATAATTAATTGCAATTTGGGCATTAATTATGTGTATATGATTAATTATGGTGATAATTGATTTATGTGTTGGAATTAATTATCTTGTTGAAATGCTTAGTCACATGGTAGGCGTGACCCGAGGGTGCATTTCATGGTGCATGTTGTACATGTTGGGAAAACTGGGTATTAACATGGTTTATTCATGTTGGTTGTTAATTATTTGGAAAGCATGAATTTATTGGGAGTTTGGTGCATTTTTGTCAAATGCTTTTAAAATACCATGTTGGGGTATTTTATACATCATGTTAATTAATGGGGTACAAATTTAATTATAAACTCTTATAACCCCACTACGCCCCCACTTTACATTCACTTTACCCATCACTCTTAAATCCCCAAATTTCATTCCCAACCCTAAACCTCTTCCCATTTTCGAAATTTGGCAAAGGAGGAAGGAGAAATCTTCACAAAATCTTTGTTTGTGAGATTATTGGTAGGATTTGGAGTCCTCAAGAGGTATGGAACCCTTCCTAATGTTTTAATGGTGTTTGGTTTTGAAATTGGTTATCATTTGGGATTTTTGTGGATTTGTTTTTGAGTATGTGTTGTATGTGGTTGGGTTATGATTTTTGAGGTGTTTCATGTGGGTTTTAGTGAGTTATGATGATATTTGAGTTGTTGGAATGTTTGAGTTTGAAGTGTATGTGGTAGAACTTGGAATATGCTCAAAAATGGTGAGAAATCGCGCACAGAGCAGGTGGCGATCGATCGCTACAAACGCAGTGATCGATCGCCGAAGGACAGTGCGAAAACCTGTTGCAGGCGATCGATCGCCATATCGATCGCCGCGGGCCAGTGAAGTCTGGCGATCGATCGCCATGTCAAGGCGAACGATAGGTAAGGCTCGCGATCGGTCGCCTCGGCACAGCGATCGATCGCCAGCTGCTGAAATGTGGGAAATGATGTTTTTTGTTGAATTTTTGGTATTTGGCTATTATCTGGCTTCTAATAATGGGTTGTGTGATTGTGTAGAACCATCCCAGGTGGCGACGCAACCAAGGAAGTAAAGTCATACCAAATCCCACTTTTGGAAAGGTACGTAGAAGACGTACGGGCACCCAACGATACATGTATCTATTATACTCATTGACTATGCATTGTGGATGCTATATGGAATTGTGCATTGTGGATGCAAATACATGTTGAATTATGCATGATGATTGTATATGCATATGATGATTATTGGTGCACATCCCATGAGTCATGGTTATAATGGTGATGATTTTAATGCTTTGCCGCTGTCACTTGAAACGATGATAGAATACTTGCCGCTGTCATATGTAGCGAGGAAATAATATTTGCCGCCAAATGTTGAAGCGAGGGTGTTGCCACATGTCGCATTTGCGCGAGGTTATTCAATGCCGCTAATATGTCGAAGCGAGGGGTATTAATGCCGTTTGCATGACAAGCGATGTGCATTAAAATACACTATTATAACAGACTAGGGATTGGTAATTGGTGAATATGGAATGGTGTTATGTCATGACATGTGTGGACCATTAAATAATCTATTGATTATACTCATGAGTTATGGTACAGGGACAACCAAAAGGGAGCATTTAAAATGCATGGGAAAAACAGGAAGTGTTTTATTACGGTTTATGCATTTACGCCTTATATTCATATTGTGTTGAATATGGATTATTATATGCTCATGTTTTGGGGGTTGTCCTTGTAGGTACATTATGGAATGATAAAGGGGCTAAGGCGGGTTGAGGCGGTGAGCTCGCGAAGAACGCTTTTGATAGGAAGGACATGATTATTTTTGTATAGTGTCTACTCTAGGAGTAGTGTAAAGCTATAGTGAATAACATTCATTGTTAGAGAATGTAATTAATCCATTTGAAAGTCCTTAACTTGGCATGTAATTCTTAAGGCTCAAAGTCTCAACACGAACTTTTATACTCTGATAATGCATGTTAGCTCTAATTATGCCTTTAATCCGCTCTTAAGGAACTAGGGTCCTTACACCATTGACTCAATTAACCCAAAATGGAATACCGTTCTACTGGTCGGAGGCTTGTGAGCAAAGCTTTCAAGAGTTGAAGCGCCGGCTAACTACGACGCCTGTGTTGGTGATTCCCACGGAGAACAAGAGATTTGTTCTGCACACTGATGCATCACTGCAGGGCTTGGGATGTGTTCTGATGCAAGATAAGAATGTGGTAGCTCATGCATCGAGACAGTTGAAGCCACATGAGGCTAGATATCCAGCCCATGACTTGGAGTTGGCGGCCATTATTTTTGCTCTGAAGATTTGGAGGCATTACTTGTATGGTACGTCATTTACCATTTATACAGCTCATAAGAGCCTGAAATTCTTGTTTACTCAGGCGGAGTTGAATATGCGGCAGAGGAGATGGATGGATTTACTCAAGGACTATGACTGTGAAATAGAGTACCATCCGGGAAAAGCAAACTTGACAGCAGACGCCTTGAGTCGGAAGGTGAAGAGTACTGCTGAGGATGCCATGTATTTATCGGCTATGACGACTTCTTACTGCCATCTGGGCTATGATTTTGATGTGGATACATCACCGGTACGTGTATCGACTTTATTGACAGAGCCGGACATTTATGATAATATCAGGAAAGCCCATAAAATGGATGATGAGGTTCAGAGATGGTCCTCATTGGTACTTCAGGGACAACCATCAAAATTCATAGTGGCTCAGAATGGTTCTTTGAGGCTCGGTAACCGTTGGGTAGTCCCGGGAATGCTGGAATTGCGTAGAGGATATTACAGTGAGCTCATAGCAGCCGATTCAGTGTCCACCCAGGCGGGAGAAAAATGTATAAGGATCTTTGTGATCAATTTTGGTGGAAACGGATGAAGCGTGATGTGACCGCTTTTGTCAAAAGGTGTTTAATCTGTCAGCAAGTTAAGGCAGAGAGGCAGAGACCTGGTGGCGAGCTAAGGAGCTTAGATATACCGGAATGGAAGTGGGAACACATATCCATGGACTTTGTGACCCACTTACCGAGGACTACTTCGGGTTGTGATGCCATTTGGGTGGTCATTGATAGGCTGACGAAGGTAGCTCATTTCATTCCCTACAATATGACGTACACATACTTGCGGATGACTCAGCTGTATGTTCGGAATATAGTGAGACTACACGGGATTCCAGTGTCTATTGTATCTGACAGAGATCCTCGGTTTACATCTCATTTTTGGGGAGGTCTTCAGTTAGCTTTGGGTACCGAGGTGAGGTTGAGCACATCATATCATCCCCAGACGGACGGTCAGACTGAGTGTACTATACAGACGCTCGAGGACATGCTACGGGCTTGTGTATTAGAGTTTGATGCCTCATGGCAAGATTCATTGGCCTTGGTAGAGTTCTCTTACAACAATAGCTATCAGGCGAGTATTCAGATGGCTCCATTTGAGGCTCTGTATGGTCGGCGTTGTAGGTCGCCATTATATTGGGATTATTTGACCAGTAAAGCAGTAGGAGGACCCGAACTGATTCGGGAAATGGAGGATAAGATAAAGGTTATCCGTCAGAAAATGAAGGCAGCCCAGGACAGGCAGGCAGCCTATGCCGTTGGAGTTTCAGTTAGGAGACAGGGTCTTTTTGAAGATCTCACCTTTCAGAGGTGTTGTGTGGTTTGGTATGCGTGGGAAATTATCTCCAAGGTATGTTGGACCGTATGAGATCTACAGCGCATCGGTACCTTGGCTTACCGTTTGGCCTTGCCACCGTCGTTATCTGGTATTCACGACGTATTCCACGTATCTATGCTGCTGAAATATGAGCCGGATCCGTCGCATGTGCTACAGCCCTCTGAGGTACAGTTATATTCTGATGTGTCCTACGAGGAACGGCCAGTCAGGATTCTGGATAGAGCTGATCGCAGGCTTAGGAACAAAGTGATACCGATGGTCAAGGTTCAGTGGGATCGCAGGGGTGTCGAGGAGGCTACGTGGGAGACGGAGCGGCATATGGTGCAACACTACCCGGGACTATTTTCTGGTATGTGATTTATGTTTAGTTTCGTTTTGGGTAAGTGCATGCGATTTCGTGGGCGAAATCTTGTAAGTAGGGGAGTATTGTGATATCCCCAAAATAATTATATGCAAATTGGGCATTAATTATGTTTATGTGGTAATTATGGTGTTAATTAATTTAGTGTTGGAATTAATTATTATGGCGAAATGCTTAATCACATGGTAGGCGTGACCCGGTGGTGCGTTTCAGGGTACATGTTATGCATGTTGAGAAATTGGGTGTTATCATGGTTTAATTGTGATGGTTGATAATTATTTGGTAAAGCATGTATTTAATTGAGATGTTGGTACATTTTTGGAAAATGCTTTTAAAATATCCTGTTGGGATATTTTATACATCAAGCTAATCTTTGGGGTACAAGTTTTAATTAAAACCCCCCTTATACCCCACTACCCCCACACCCCCTTTCACACTTTACCAATCACCAATCACTCTCACAACCCCTCTTAAACCCATTTTCGTTTTTTGTAAGAAGAGGAAGGAGAAATCTTTGCAAAAGCTACATTTGTGTTATTCTTGGTAAGATTTGAGGTCTAGGAAGGGTATAGATACTTCCTTGTTGTTTTTGTAAGGTTTGGTTTTGATTCGAGTTGGTATTTGAGTTTTTGAAATGGGTTTTTTTGGGTTGATGTTGTTTTTGGTTGGGTGTTAGATTTTTGGTTGTATTGAGGTGTATCTTGAAAGTTTATGGTGTTTATATGTTGTTGGTTTGATGGTATATGTGTTGGTGTGGATTGGGAAGAAAAATGGAGTAAAAATGGTGAAAAATCGGGTTGCAGGAAACGGCGATCGATCGCTCGTTTCTGGCTATCGATCGCGCGCAGGCAGTGTGCTCCAGTAGTGCTTGGCGATCGATCGCCACATTTGGGCGATCGATCGGCGGGGCTGGCGATCGATCGTGCCAAATGTGACGATCGACCGCCGAGTGCAGAATTTTGTGGTTTCGGGCAGTGTGATCTCACGATCGATCGGGGCCTTGTGGCGATCGATCGCGAGTCACCAAAAAAGTGTTGTTTTGATTATTTTGTGGGATTTTTGGTATTGTGCTATTGTTTGGCTTCTAATATTGGTTTGTGTGATGTGTAGAACCATCCCAGGTGGCCACACAACAAAGGAGATAAAGTCCCACGACATCTCCACTTTTGGAAGAAAGGTACGTAGTGAGACGTACGAGCAATTGGTGATGAGATTATGCTATTTGGGTTTATGCATTGTGCATTGTTATGTGTTTGAGAATGATCGATATTCCGGTGGTTGTTATATTCGAGCGATGGATGTAGTACTTGCCGCTGTCATATGAGGCGATGGAAATGATGTTTGCCGCTGTCATGTCGAAGCGATGATTATGCCGCTGTCATGTCGAAGCGAGGGACTTCATATGATGCCGTTAAGCGAGGGGTGCTAAAATATCGTTGTTATAACAAGACCGGAATAATCATACTAGATGAGTGATTATCGATGAGTATTGTTGCATATAAATGATATACGGAGTCGATCACTTATATTATGCAATGACCATGTACATGAGTTATGAAACAGGAACGACCGACGAGAGTATGTGAATGCGGCAACTCAGGGAGTATACATGATATATGTTTCATGCAATTAATTATATTATTGTCCTTGAGTTTTGTTGAGGAATGTTGTATATGCTCATGGTGGGGTTGTTCCTGTAGGTACATTTTGGACGAAAAGAACTATGGACCGGGGTTGACGTGGTGAGCTTGAGGAGTGCTACTGGATAGTACATTGAAGTCCTTTTGTATAGTTCCTACTCTAGGAGTAGTATGAAACTATATGATTAACATTCTTTCGGTTGGGAATGTAATTTAATCCATTTTGGAAGTAATTATATTTTTGGCATGTAATACTTAAAGCTCAAGGCCTCAACATGGTTTTTATACTCGATTTATTGATGCTTGGTCCTAATTGTACCTAAATCTTCACATAAGGCATTAGGGTCCTTACAATTGTGATTTATGGATGCATACCATGGGTACCACCAGATTCCTTTGGCTGAGGAGGATCAGTACAATGTCAGTTTCAACACTTCAGATGGAACATATTGATACGTATTGATGCCCTTCGACCTAGAAAACGCCGATGCCACGTATTAGAGGCTGATGGATAAAGTATTTGAGGGCCAGGCTGGAGGAACATTGAGGTCTATGTCGATGATATACTGGTAAAGTCAAAAAACAAGTTAGATCTCATACACGATTTAGAGGAAACATTCGCCACCTTAAACAGATTCGGACTCAAGCTGTGTATTCTGAGTGAAGAGTGGGAAGTTATTAGGTTTCATGGCGACGGACAGAGGAATCGAGGTCAACCGGGAAAAGCTCAGGGCCGTGCAAGACATGACCCCACCTAAAAATGTAAGGGAGGTGCAAAAGATGACAGGTCGAATCGCCTCCTTGGCGCGATTCATCTCCAGATCAACACATATGAGTTATCATTTCTTCCAAGTACTAAGGAAAGCAAATAAATTTGAGTGGAGTGAGGAGTGCGAAAATGCTTTTATGGTCTTGAAGAGGCATTTGGCTGAGTTACTTGTGTTGGCCAAGCCTGACCCAGGGGAAATGCTATGGGTTTACCTCTCTGCCACAGAAAGCGCAATAAGCTCAGTGTTGGTCAAGCAGGAGGAAAGAGATCAGAAGCCGGTTTATTATGTCAGTCATGCTCTGCTGAGCAGAGCTCAGATACCAGAGGTTGAGAAGCTGGCATTAGCTCTGGTTTTAATCGCGAGAAATTTTGTTTCACCCCATCTCGGTCCTGACAAATAGCCCTATGGGCAGGATAATGACACATCCTATATATCAGGAAAATTGGTCAAGTGGACGATTGAGCTTGGCGAATATGACAATACCTATCAATCTAAGACGTCTATCAGGCATTGTCCGATTTCCTAGCGGAAATGATCGGACCTGAACAATGTGAGACGTGGAAGGTGTATGTAGATGGGGCCTCAAACAGTGAGAGATGTGGAGTAGTGGTTGTGTTGATCTCTCTGAGATGAGAAAATGAAAGTGATGGTCAATTGGACTTTCGGGTCTCAAACAATGAAACAAAGTATGAGGCAGTACTAACCGGGTTGAAACTGGCCAAGGAAGTAGGCGCTAATAGGGTAGTCCTTCACTCCGACTCCCAACTAACAACCCATCAAGTGAAGGGGAATTTCGAAGTCGAGTGAGAAATTGATCGATTATTTGAGAGCTTTCCCTGAAATCTCCGAACGTTTTACGGAGTGGAGTATAGTGCAGATACCCCCGAGAAGACAACTATGAAGCAGACCAACTCGCGAAGTGGGCCACCTCTTGGCCCCTCTGTCATAGAGAGAGGTTGTATTTCAAACCGAGTTGACCCCGTCAATTCAGCCCGGGGTGGATTATCCTCCTTTGGATTGCTGGATGAACTCCCATCCTAAGCTTTTTGAAGAAGTCCGAGCTTCCTGTAGACATAAACGAAGCGAGGATGTTGAAAAGGTAGGTTTTTTTTTTGCCTTGGTCAGAGATACTTTATACAAGAGATCCTTTGATGGGCCCTCCTCAGGTGCCTGACCAAAGAAGAGGCTAAATATGTGCTTCACGAGATACATGAAGGTTGCTATGAGGATCACCTAGGGAGCCTAGACCTGTCTCAAAAACTCTCATGGCCGGGTACTTTTGGCCTACTTTGAGGAGAGATGCAATGGAAGTTGTGGCTACATGTGAGGGATGCCAGAGGCATGGTAAATTCCAATCGCAGCCATCCTAGTTCATGAAATCCGTGGTAGCAGCTTGCCCATTCGACCAGTGGGGAATGGACCTTTCTTCATCGCCCCGAGGCAGAAAAAGTTCCTAATAGTGGTTGTGGATTACTTTAAGAAATGGGTGGAGGCTGAGGCCCTAGCCCGAATTACTGAGGAAGATGTGCTGAACTTCCTATATAAGAATGTCGTATGCCGAGGAAGTTGATTTTCGATAATGGGAGATAATTCCAAGGGCGAAGGCTGATAGCTTGGTGCCAGGAGATGAAGATCGACCATGCCTTCACCTCCATGGCCTATCCTCAAAGCAATGGGCAGGCGGAGGTCACTAACAGATCTATAGTACAAGCGCTGAAGGCAATGTTGTATGGAGTAGGGAAAGACTGGGCTGATGAACTTCCCAGTGTTTTGTGGGCTTACAGAACTACGCCCTGAACCCCTACGGGGGAAACACATTTCAGTATGGTCTATGGTTCAGAAGCAGTCCTGCCGGCAGAGATAGAAGCAACTTCGGCTAGGGTACAAGCTTATGACAATGACAACGATGAACGTCGAGCCTTGGACCTAGACATGATATGCGAAAAGAGAGAAAGGGCGGTAATCCTAACGGAGGCCTATCGGAACAAAATAATCAAGGCTTATAACAAACGAGTTGTGCCTCGAAGTTTCCAGGTCGGAGACCTTGTACTCAAAAAGGTTCAGCCAACGGAGTTCAAGAAGCTTGACCCTAATTAGGAAATACCCTACAATATAGTTCAAAAGTTGCTCGGGGGTATACTATTTGGAAGATGCAGAAGGAAGAAAGTTGAAAAATCCCTGGAATGCTTTTCACCTCAGGAAATATAACTCTTAAGCACATGTATTTGTTTTATGTATGAGCTCATAGCATCAAGTTCTTACTATGAAGTATTATTCAGAAGTGCTGTCCCATGTGTAACCTGACCAATAAAATAGTCCACGTCGGCCATGACTATAAAAAGAAAAGTCCAGGTCCGTGCTGACTAAGAAAATAGTCCAGGTCCACCCTAACTATAAAAAGAGAAGTCCATGTTCGCCCTGACTAAGAAAATAGTCCAGGTCCGCCCTGACTACAAAAATAAAATAGTCCACGTCCACTCTGACTAAGGAAATAGTCCAGGTCCACCATGATTATAAAAAGAAAAAAAGTCTAGATCCGCCCTGACTATAAAAAGAAAAAGTCCAGGTCCTCTTGGACTATAAAAAGAAGATAGTCCAGGTCAGCCCCGACACAAATTTATTGCTAAGTTAAACCCTGCTCCGGTTTAGCCACAATTATTTATAGTTATAATTTGAACCGCAAATCAGCCCTAGTTCATTTGCATTCAAAGTAAATACTAATTATAACCATCATTGGAAGTTAGCAAAACAAACATTTAATTGAATGAAAATGTACAACAGAGCGCATGGATTACAACCTAGCCCGTATTTGGTTAAAACCAAAACAGAAAAAAAAAAAAAAAGAAGAAGAGAGAGGGGTGTACAACCTTATATCAATTGTCCTAGTCTATAAAATCAGGAGGGATGGTGGTCACAATAGCATTGAGATCCAAGAAGTCGTGTGGGTCTTGATCCTTAGGAGGGAAGCCTTGGGTTCTGAACTGATTTGCATCCTTCAAAGCCCAGATCGAGAAACTTGAATGCCTTGGCCGCAAGAAGCTTCTTGAAATCTTCCGATCTCAGGAAAGCGTCTTTCCACCCGACCCCAGCTATGTATGCATTCAACTCAGATCGAACACTACTTACCTCTGCATTAGAGTGGGTCAGGGCAATATCTTTCTATGACAGAGCATATCGGAGCCGATCAACCTCAGCACGGTACTTGGCTAACTCAGTATCCACGGCCTCGAGCCGTTTCGCCTGACTCATCTAGATTTCTTTCAGTTCAGCCTCTGCGGCCTCAACCCGGTCTTTTGCCTCTCGAGCTTTCTTCCGGGCATCAGACGATGACTGACCATAATTAGCTCCCCGATGAATGCTCTTGCGCAACATTATTAAGCCTTGTAAAAAGTAGAGAACAAATAAAAAACAGGAGATAGCGGAGGTGTAAAAATGGGCTGCATCTTCTTCTCACCGATAAGGCTTGGGTTAGACCATCCTGAGCCAGGGGTCTCCACCTCATCTCAGCCATAGCCTTTTGATCATCCGATGTTGTAAGGCACTATAATATCTCCACCGGCAGCCTAGAAATCGGATCAGGCTAGTAGCCTTGTTATATTCCACAGGCAGCCTGTGAGAGCCCGGTCCAGCAGAGCTTGCTGATTGGGGACTCTGGAGGGAATCCTTCGACACCCCTACCTCATGAGGTGCCGGGGAGGTGACCACCTCTTCCCGAGTCAAAGAATCAATTGCTTTACTGGTCCCAACACGTTTCGAATACATTGCTGAACAACCTCAAGGAATCAAATAAGGATACACAGTCCGGTTGTTTGCTCATTCTACTAGTAAGTTATATTATAATTTTATAATTTTTGTTGGACTATTTTTTCATATTTTTTGTCATAAAAATGTCGATCACAAAAATCGATCTGTAATATTGTATGTGTGAGAGGACATACTTGATTATGCCAGTCAATACCGACCTTGAACCTAGATTCCTGAGATGGAATCTTAAAGAGTTTTACAAAAAGTTTCAGAATGTTGACATCAACGCCCTTCCCTGTGATAATGTAAGTCTTTATGTCGTATATTTGTACAACACTGGTACGGTGCATGTTCACACACTTCATCTGTACACTGATTTGAATGCGTTCACAATAGACAATGACGGTGGCTGCAATTGCCCTGTTGCAGTCCACTGAAAACATGGGAACTTCAATCGGAGAGGAAAGTGGAGCACAATTCAATTTATCAAATGCTGGCACCACAAATGAATCACCATCAACTGGCATCCGACAATGAAATTTGTTAATTGGAGCACCAACATCATATGAGTCTTCAATAGCAGAAGGCAAAGACGATGAAGAAAAAGAATCATAATGTTGGAAGACAATGGATTTGATGAAGGCTGTCCAGAAGCAGGAGAAACGTCTGGAAAAAAACTTTCAACTTCATTCGTACCATGCCTGTTTACAAGAAATTGAGGAAAGAGGAAAGGGAGCATCTCTTAAATATAAACATAAGGGAGGGAGAATGGTATGTGTCAATGAGCATAGTCGATACTAAAAAACTGTGATATAAAAATTTTGACTTTTTGCAGGGGGATAATATGGTATGATGAAGCATCAGGAAGTCATTACATGTTAGAGATGCATGATTAATTGTGAACAATAAAGCCCTACCGAACTTTGTAAGTTAAGCATTACTCACTAAAAGCACAATTGTTTTGTCATGATGCACGAATAATTATGAATACCAATGCACGACTGATGACTATGAAGGATGCATGAATGATTAATTTGAAGGATGCACGACTCATTATTCACAAAGATGCATGATTGATTAATGTGATGCTGCACGATTGATAAATGCGATGATGCAAGATTTATCAATATAATGCGATGCTGCACAATTTATCAATATACTGAAGCACGATTGTTAACTGTAATGTTGCAGGATTGGTTTTTTCACATGTTGCACTTATACTTCCATTTTCCCATAGATTCTTGACTGCTGGGCAATCAATATCGATTGCATGCTTGTCAACGATGGAATAAAGAAGTCAAGCTACGCATTTGACAGCATGGCATGGGTAAATCAAGAAGCTGAACTATGATTTCCTTATTCAATTTAAATATTCATTCCGTTTTGTGATTGGTAATATATTGCAGCAATATGTCATGAAGATACCACAGGGGCCATACTACAACAAAGCATCATATAATCTTATTAATAAAAGGCTTCATGAGGCAATGTCACATAGGTGTTTAATTTTCCCAATAAACACATGCGGCAGAAAAGACCCGCATCACTGGACATTGCTTGTATTTGATAACCTTGAATGCAAGTGGATGCATTACAATACAATGAGTCCAAGACATGGTAAACAACGGGATTACTTCTTCGAGAAAGCAAAAATATTGGTATGCTGCACTAATCGTAAGTCTTCTTGTGAATACTGATGATGACATTAACAAAATTGCTTTCAATTTGGACAGAAGGACTACGTTGAAGATACAATGCATACATTAAGTGAGGAAAATCCGGTCTTGTCAATTTTCCAAAAAAGTCCAAATAAACATAAATATGAAATTGAATCATATAAAGATGCAGCACAACAAGAACCTGGATCTATGGAATGCGCTATCTTTTTCTGCATGAATATGGAACAAATTATGACCAGACAACTAGTACCAAATAAAGAAAAAAGGAGAGCTAAGTACAAACTATCGAGCAAAAATGATCCGAGTGATCTTGAACAAAGCATCTTGACTCGGCTGCAAATATCATATATTATTTTCTTGTAAAGATCAAGTTTATGAGAGCCCAACTTGTCTTTTGTTGTGAAGATTGATAATATGTATTTATATTTTTTTTGAAAATTTGGTAGCTTTTATTTTTGTTAGCGACGTGCAGCAATTGTATGTTATATTTGTTAATTAATGCACGAATCAATTTAGTAATGGATGCATGATTGAATTTATTAATGGGTGTAATATTAGTTGTTTTTATTAATGTGTGCACGATTGAATTGAATATACACAATTGAATTTGTTAGCCGGTGCACGATTAGTTGTTTTTATTCAGCAGAAAACACCATTCGGTGTTATTCTTAGTTTGATATTTTCAGACAGAGTTGTTGTAGACCACTGCAAGAAGCGTGATCGACCAATTATTGAATTGATATCTTGCTTCAACCTTGGTTCCAAAAATTTACTTTCGGGGGATACACAATGATAATTAATGTCATTGATGTACGTATAATTTTGGAATTAAAGATGGGGTAGGGTTCATACATAGAACTGAAATCCTCGGAGTATGCATAAACATCATTCTTACGTAGGTGTATCCCTCAGAAGGAAAGTCAAAAAAAATTTAGGATGAGTAAGAGCATGCTATACAATAAATTGACAAGCAAGGTTTCAAGTTTCAATCTCGTAGATGTAGAAGATGTCGTTAGATTGGCAACACTATACATATTTGGTATCCTTTTTCATTGCCACCAAATTAGGCAGCCTCCCATGGGCGTACACGTCTGTTGTTGATGACCTGGAAACAATGTGCTACCTCAACTGGTCAGAGCACATCTTGATGGCGTTGCTGAGCAACCTCATCCAATCAAACAATGATAAACACTCGAGTTGTGTTATGATTTTACATGTACGTCTTCTTTCAAAAATAAACACATTTGCATTTAGATTTCTTAATAAATGCATGATAGTATGCAGTTCCATTGTTTTGTAATATTGGTTTTGTGAGCGGACAAGTTTGATAAGTACAATCCAGCTGAATGCAGTGCCGAAGTTTATGAAATGGAATCTGAAAGATTTGTATGAGAATATGCAAATAGTTGACATCAAGAATCTTGACCGTACTTACGTAAGTACTTACAGTAATTATGTCATATACTTGTACTGGTGCACAATTGATTTGTGATGTACTACTGCAGGATTAATTAGTAATGTACTGTAGCACGATTAATTATAGATAATGAGCAGATGCATGATTACTGGTATTACTTGTTCACGTTATTTTTTTAATAAACGTAACAAAATAATTCAGATTTTGAAAAGTATTCTGGAGATTTCACATGAAGAAGATGAGATTGTTGGCAATATTGAAGCATGTGAACCACATACTCCAACACATACAACCGCCCAGATTGGTGAAAAAACAACTCACGACGAAACGACAACTAATTTTTGCAAACAAACAACGTGCATCAACACCAGATGCAACAATTGCAGGAGTCCATGTTGTGTTAAGGGACTACACTGAACAAAATGACAACTTGTACGATGATATCCAAACGTCATTTGAACATAATTTGGTGGAAGTCGGTGTCGCAGAAGAGGCAGAAACTCATATTGTGAGTCATGAGACGCAACAAGATCCATTGTTCCTTGTCCTTCATTACAAAATGAAGGTCTTGACACGATAATTGATGTGATTATTGATACATTCCCAACTTCCCAGTTCCTTTAATCTCCAGACCTCTTAGCACAGATCAAAGAAACAAAGGCTTTGCTAATGACAAAGGAAAATGAGTTCAAGAATCTGAAAGACAAATTTATAGAAGTTGTTGAGATCCAAAAACAACTTGTAGAAATGAAAAAAATGATTTTTGTGAAAGATGAAGCATTCAATGAGCTGCAGTCTGCACTTGATGAAATTCAGAGGCTGAAAAAGGACATCAAAAATGTAAAAGCACGGCTGCATGAGGATAATGAAAGGCTTCCGGTCATGTAATGGAAAATTCATGGCTGCAGGAGGAGAATGAGAGGCTTTCGATTGAGGTCGCAAATGTTAAAGACAAATTAGAAGCCTTTGTCCAAGAGGATCATTCCTACTGCACCATTTCTAGAAGTTGCTGAGATCCAAACACAGCTTGAGGAAACAAAAACATTGCTTTTTGAGAAGGATGAAGAATTGGATGACCTGCAGGCTAGATATGATGATATTAAGAGACTGAAGGAGGACATGGAGAAAGAAAATGCACGGCTGCATGAAGAGAATGAAAGGCTTTCTCATGCAAAAGAGACATTTACGATTGAGGTCGAAAATCCTAAAGACACATCATTGGCAATGATGCATGAAACAGTGAAACAGACCTCATTGGTAAGAAGGATAAAGGGAAGGAAGGACAGAAGGCCAAGGATTTTGGAGGACCACACAGCCGGTAACAAGAAGAAAGGTAAAATGTCAAAGAGAGAACTTGAGAAGGAAGATGAGGAAGAAAAACAAAGGAAAGTAGAAATGGAAATTTTGAGACTCTTAGAAGATGATTTCATCTAAATCAGGGGCAGGAAGGGAAAGAGAAAGATGGTGAAGGATGGATCTAAGTTCAACACAAACTCTTCTGCTTACCGAAAATTCACAAAAGAAGTAAGAGAAGCCATTATAAAAATAAATAAAAAGGATGGAAGATGGTAAGTCGTACTTACATTGTTAGCAATACTGCAGAAACAAAAAAATCTTACAGTGTTTATTTATCGCGTGTAGGGTAACAATCTGGAGAGATGAACGCACTAAGATGGAACTAGACGTTAGAGATATTGGCGCAATCCTTAACAATCAGTCTTTGACGACCGAGGTATGTAATATCTTCGGGTTTTAATGGTTTCATTGTGCACGAGTAGTTAGAGTACAACTCCCCCATTCAATTATGTTATGATACATGAGTAGTTAGAGTAAAGGCGCATGATTTATTAAAATTAGTGTCCCCAGCACGCGTTGCATGCTTGCACAGTCTTTTTTTCAATTGGTTTTTTAACTTCTTTTCGGAATTTAATTACAAATATTATGTGAGATGATAATTTTGTAATTGACAATATTATTAAGTGCATTACAAACATTTTAAGAATATAGTATATTAGGATAAATTGAAATTATTAAAAAGTCTCAGATATTTTAGTCATTTTGCATGTTGGCTTACTATTTGTGATTAATAAAAGATTTAGGGGCATTTTGGTAATTGCATGGTCATACCAAGAGGCCAAATAGTTTCTCTAGTATGCTCCCTCTTTAATATATAGTAATAGATATTGAATTTAGTTTGTTGTATGTGCACGATTCAATTTATGAATGGGTGCACGATTGAATTTGTTAGAGGTTGCATGATTGAAAATTTTGATTGGGTGTACTATTGAAATTTTGAGTCGGTGCATGATTGAAATTTTGATTGGGTGCACGATTAATTGTGTTCTTCTGCACAAACAATGTAATATTGATTCATGACATGGATGATGATTCTGATAGTGGGTGCACGAAAGGATTTATTATTTTTTTGTGCACGATTGAATTTGTTAGAGGTTGCACGATTGAGATTTTGATTGGATGCAAGTATGAAATTTTGAGTTGGTGCACGATTAAAATTTTGAATAGGGTGCACGATTAAATCTAATAGGGGATGCACAATTAAATTTAATAGGGGATGCATGATTTAATTTATTATGGGATGCACGATTTAGTTTATTATGGGATGCACGATTAATTGTGTTCTTGTGAACGAATAATGTAATAACTGATTCATGATAGGGATGATTGAATATGCACAAATGTTTCTGATAATGAGTGCACGATTGGATTTATGAGTGGGTATACGATTAGTTTTGTTGTTTGTGCATGACTAATTAAAAGATTTAGTTTGTTTTTATGTGCACGATTGTAATTTACATTAAAGTGCACGTGTGTTCATGCACCATGTTTAATATTTACGTATGTTAATCTGTGGAGTACACAATTCAAAATCAAATTCATAATCTGATGATTATTTTCAGATTATCGATCGGTGGGCTGTTGTTGTGAATAGAGACATGGAAAAGAAAAAAAACAGAGTAAACATGGCTTCGTTTTTGCGGCCTCTGTGGGTAATGTATCTCAACTTACAATTCAAATATTTTAAATAAATTCAACTGTCATATATTTTCATTTTTTAAACTTTCGTAGCAATACATTATACGGTGTATGAAAAGTGATCTTCCGCCCGAGGAAGTCGAGAACAACAAGGGGATCGCTGAAATGCACATTTAAGAAGCTACCAGAAGCAATGTTGTACAGATTTCTAATTTTCCCAATAAACACATATGGGAAAGAAGACCCATAAACAACTGCTGGATATCACTGGACACTCCTTGCAATTGATAACTAGGAATGCATATGGATGCATTACAATTCCATGAGGCCACCACACAGAGAGTCTACAAACGTTTTTTTTTTAGAAGGCCAAGATATTGGTGAGTTATACGGAAAGTAAACGTAGTTTTGCTTTTTATGTTGCTGATTATGTTCTTATGTAATGTGAATTCAATTTCAAAATACAGAAGGACTAAAATTGAAGAAAAGATGCATAAGATCATCATGGAGTGTCCAACCACCAGAGGTGTCCAGTACATCCCTAGTGAATAATTTTACCCAATACAATCATATAAAGAAGTGGCACAACAAAAATGTGGCTCCGTAGATTATGCTGTTTTTGTCTGCATGAATATGGAGCATTTAATGACAGACAAACATGTACCTAAGCAAACAAAGGAAGACTTCAGTTCCATGTACAGAACTAAGATGGTGACCATGATCGTCAAAGCTTAATCATTGAACAAATAGTTACACCTACATATGCATATATTGTAAAAACTTATAATCGTAAAGGTGCACAATTGAATTTTGTAAAATCTTAAAGGTGCACGATTGAAATATAATGAAACTGCACAAATTTTTAGTTGATTGGGACACGATTACTTCAAATAATGACTTTAGTTTGTTTAATATGCATGATTGAATTTAGTTTGTTGTTTGTACGCGATTAGTTAAAAAATATTGAATTTAATTTGTTGTATAAAAATGATTGAATTTATGAGAGGGTGCACGATTAATTAAAAGATTGACGCATGACAGGGTTGAACGATTAGTCGTGTTCCTTGTGCACGATTAATTAAAATACTTGCGCATGACAGGGTTAAGTGAGGATGCACGATTGATTAGGTTTGTGCACGATTGGATATATAAATGGGTGTACGATTAGTATTTTTTTTCTGCACGATTAGATTTAAGGTGCACGATGTAAATTTGAGATGGTGCACGCTTGTATTTTAAAACATAAAACAATTCAAGTTTCCGACAAAACTGATGTAGGAACAAATAAATATTACCCAGAAAAATTTCATAAGACATGCATCAATAAATAGGTTTCTTACAAGTCTTCCTATTATGACCATATTTACGACAACGACTACAACACACTTGTGTACTGGTTTCACCTCTCGCCTCTCGATCTAATTCTTCACTTCTTTGGATGACCAAGTTTCCTTTTTGTTTGAGGAGGTAAAATATTTGTTCCGAAAGCACGTGGAGGAAAATCTACATTCCGACATCTAGGAATCGGAAAAATAACTCCTTCATAGCATGATCTGTAGGTATTAGCATGAAAACATTTTTCAACAACTTCATCAATGGACAATTTATTCCTCCTGAATACAGCAAATGCATGAGGACATGAGAATTCATCCAGCTGCCACATGTAGCAAGTACATGTCTGCTTATCAAGGTGCACAGTAACTGAAGGGTATGAGAATACTTCAAAACAAGAATCAGATGACATCTTCACATTTCATGTGCGAACCATGTTTACATAAGAAGACCATCTCTTCTCCATCCTAAACACAAAACACCATTCCATCGGGCCGCCTTTAACCTCCTATCACAAAACAAAACCATCAGCTTCGCCCAGATACAATCCACCATGTGAGTGATAGGCAGGCCCCCCGCCTATAAAATCCATGAATTGAATGACTCAGCTGCATATGAATACATCTCTCCATATCGCAAGCCAGTTGAGTAAGCGTTTTTCCACTTGTCCAAAGCAATTCCTTTTAAAATTCTTCCACTATTGATCCACCTTGTTGTTTCAAACCAAAAGCTTTTCACTGAAAGTGGCCTTCGTTGTTGAATATGCACACTCATCAAGCAAGAAACACAACCTCTCCCGAAACTGATTGGAAAAATGTTTGCCAGCATATCTGTCATGAATGCTGCATTTAAATGATAAAGACAAAAAAATGTTTCAGAGTAGGTCCAATCACGAGAGGTAAGGCCTCTATTAAACCAACATTCCAATCTGAAATGTACACAACATCTTTGCCATTGTCAATAATGTTGATCAAGCAATTCAAAAACAAATACCAATTATCGAAGTTCTCGGCATCTACAACAGCAAAAGCCAAAGGGAACAAACCTGCATCGTAAAATGAAGAAATCTAAAAGATTGTAGTTATTAAATGACAATTCCGGTTACATGTCGAAAATAGTGTGAACCTCAGGGTGCACATGTACAATATCACATAATGAATGTCCACGTGTCAATGTTCATCTGAATAGTTGCCCGTGCATGATACATAACAGAGCAATGTGCAATGGTGCATCAGTACACAATCGATTAATGTGCAGCAACATCTAAACACAAAATATTAGATAATTTCATACCTTGATCACCGTACTTGGCAGTGGCAGACAAAAGGATGTCCCTTGAAACAGGATTTCAAAAACGTTCCATCAAGGAATAACATTGGCCAGCAATATTTGAACCATCAATGGTAGCACGAAATGAAACAAACAGAAGGCTGAATCGACCACTCTCATCAACTTCAAGCTTTACAAAACTTCCAACATTAATTGATTTCACAGCATCAACATACGACTTCAGTTCCTGGAAGGACTCCTCGTAACTTCCAAATGCAGTAAACCTAGCCTTCTCCACGCTTTTCCATGCTTTACTGTATGTGAAATCCAAGCCATAATCTCTTTTCATTAGATCACACAAAGACATTGTAGAGAAGGTAGGATTGACACTGACTCATTCAGCAATAATTCCAGAAAATATATCTAAACTCATCCTCTTTGATTTGTGTTTCACTACCCTAAGCCCACAAGTGTGAACATTGTTCAATTTCTTGATATAATAAGAACCATTTACTCGTGAAATGTTGGCATTCACAAACCAACCACAACCTTCATCATGCTTATTCACACACACAAACTACTCTAATTGTTTTTAATGTAGTTAAAATCAGAACCAATTTCAACCGAATATTTGCTTAATTCACACCGAAACTCTTGTACACCACCTCTAAAGTCTTGACCTACCCTACTAATAATTGATGACCAACCATTACATAACAACAACTTTTCCTTAATGTTGACATCACAACTTCGATGTTCGGAATCATAACCAGAAGATGAATTACAACCTTCTTCAATTACATCATCTGCACATGTTGAGTCTTCTGGTGCAGGTGCATCACAGGCACCTTGGTTATCTCTTGGTGCAATTGCATTTACATCACGTGCATCATTTGATACATGCGCTGCACGTGGCACCCGTACACCACATGACTCAATCGGTGCAATACCGTGACCTTCACTAGCAGACGGCATAATCCAATTCCTACTACCAGTCGAAGCTCCAAATAATACTATTTTTTCATCGTCGACATCCAATGTCAACAAATGCGCATCAATTATTTTCCATAACAGAAACATGTTTCTCATATCATCTTCATTGTTCAAACAACAATTAGAGTGTCCTGTAATGGAACACTTAAACGAAACCCCGTCAAAGTTATAATCAGACCACTTACCAGATGCAGTAGATGTTAATTCATTGAATGAGAAGCCATAATTCACATTCAACACTTGGGTTTCACATCTGAACTTCAACAAAAAGATGAATGTCGAATCCATCGCAGGTGTTTGGATGAAAAAAACACGTTAATTAGATCGCAGTGTATAGATGAATCAATGAAATAGTTAATTGATCAATGGGTATTGATGATTCGACGATTTTTGAATTTTGATGGAATTCAAATCCATCACAGATGTGTGGATGATAAAAAAACACGTTTATTTGATCGCACTGTATATATGAATCAATGAAATAGTTAATTGATCAATGGGTATTCACGATTCGATGGAATTTGAACTAAAAAACAACTCTGGGCATGGTTTCAAGTCCGGGTATTTTCGTCTTAATAATAGAGTTAACTACATAAATACTTAAAAATGGACCTATTTGAATTGTGTTTTTGCTACTGAGAATTTTCATGTAATGTAAAAATTTCCCTGGATTTAGTTGAATTATTGTTTTGTTATTGGTACATTTTTGAAATTTCCTCAACTTTTTTTTTTCACCGCAGTCAATAATTTCCAATTATTTGTCTCAACAAAATTCTTAAAAGCCCGCTGTGTGACAAAACGTCGAGATCAAATTTCAAGCTTTACAAATATAAGTATCTTTAGTATGACATTAAACGTAGAAAAATATTTTAATTTTTATTATAATTTTAATTATCTCAAACTAATCAATATTAAATAATATGTAAAAAAATTTAAGACTGAATAATGATTTATGGTAAAAAAATATTAATTAATGAGATTTATCGGCGAAACGAGGAATGAAACATGATATTTAATTGAGCTTTTTAATTAAGTTATCATTTAAGGTGATATAAAATTTAAAATATGTTAATCTTTAATGTTGGAATATTTTTAAGTTTTGGTGATAACAAAAGCCTACCGAGTTCAAGAGTCTATTGTTTGAAGAAGCCTACTTGTGACACCCCTACATTTTCATTACACATGACACGCATATCTCTTTTATACACGTGAAAATACATGAGGCATGTTGCCTAACATTTATCCTGTAAGAGCGTCACATCACTTATATACATACGCATGACTGTGACTATAGCATTACTATAGTAAAATATTTAATTCGTTTCAGTGAAAATTGTACTTTATAATATATAAATTTAAATTTTTTTCAATAACAATATGTACATGGTATATATGCCATAAAATTGACCGATATTGTATCCCTCATTACCCATACCAAAAACGTATACACATATATGTACAATGATGAGCAGAGGGAGAAGTACTACAGATCAGCCGACCAACCTTGTACCCATACATCAAAATACTTCAAAAAGACGTCTAGACCTTCCTCTGGATCGACTTTTACTTTGGATTATCTGAATTAAAACACTTCATTGAGTATAATAACCGATATTCAACATCACATGAGTACACAACTCATCATATTTGTGGTAAAACTTATAAAACAATTAATTCACATGTACATATGTATATATGATTATTTGTTCTTATGTGATGGACCAACTAGAATCAGGAGCAATTTGTGATCACGAGATGGCCATGACACTCTGTAGATTGAGTTCTCAATTAACTCGGGAGCGATATTCTTTAATTCTGTAATTATGACCGTACTCAAAATGCAATAACACATGGTTCAAGATCCTTAGCAGCCATAATAGAGTTATTTAATCTTTTTTGTATGCACATGAATGCACAATTCATAATCACATGTCAATATAATGAAAGTATCACATAAATTCATCATATACAACACGTACTTACACCCATTATAAAATCAACTCACATAACATAAATCATATACTTATGTACAATGAAATACCAAGTTATAGGATATACTCACAAACTATACACATATCTCAAACAACTCTTTTTAGTTTGCCTTATATGTAGCTTGTTCGAGATTATGACATATAAATACCTTTATCTCAAACACATTAATAAAACATCTAACATTTACATTGAACATGTTTTCATAGTCCACATACATCATATTAGGCTTCCCATACTTTAAAACTTCAAAGAAAACCATTTCTTTTTTTAAAATTTTGCTTGAGAGATCGATCTCATAAGGAGAGGCGATCGTTCTCTATAGGAGCAGAATCGTTTTTAGTGGAAAATCGTGAATTTCTGCATTTTTCAGCTTTGACACATTTTTGTATAAAATTCATAACTAATTCATATAAACTCCAAATGAATCTCAATTAGTGTCAAATTAAAGATAACTCAACATACTACAACCTTTATTTAAACACCAATATCAAAATCAAAGTCTAAGAGTTCCAAAAACTCGAAACACCAGAACATAAGAATAATGTTTTCAGCAGATTTCTAAAATTCATGTTCTTTCTTTCAGAACATCTTCTACCTTTAAACCTCTTCCCTCCATGTATAACATCAAACTACATAGCTCTTTCCTCAATATGTGAAATCCTACTTCACTTTCTCAATAAACATCAATAAAACATGTTTAAACTAAGAAAAAAACATGTATATTCATTGATATTCCTTTTTAAAGCTTTTTCTCTATTCAACTATGGATTATCAAAGTTTCTCTATCTTTTGTATGTAAGAAATGAGCCAAAAACGTGAGGAAGGAGGAAACTTCATGTGAGGGCTCGGTCATAATCGTACGTTTAATGATCACACAATGATGATTATTTACGTAAACAACGAAAGATTAGTTTCAAAAGTTCCAAAACTTGACCTTAGTCTTTTTTCGATAATATTACATATATCAAATCACTTTCCAGTCAATACTGAAAATATAAGTAATGTCATTTTCTCATTCAACATCAGTTCATACAATTCATAAATCATGCAACAACCAAATTCTCAGACACATCATACTTAAAAATACATCTACTCGGGGCATACCCTGGGAAGTAAATTAATCCTTTAAAAGTGTTTAACAATTAACTGGGACACAAAACATAAAACATCAACCTGAGCTCGCTGTCAAGGAGCTCTGGTACTCCTAGATGCATCATCGCAAGCATCTTCAGGATGTCCACCTGAAACACCTATCATGCCCATACAACAAAGACATGACATGTAATGCCTAGATATGAAGCATGCATGTTTTATGTGATTATTGTGTAATTATGAGATGTAATGTAAGGACCCCCGTGCCCTTAACCCGCTATTAGTGTATTTAACCCATGTATTTAGTGCATACAATCATATAATCAGGGGGGAAGAACCACGTGCTACCATAGTATAACATACCAATAATAAAATTTCTTACATTAAACCATGTAACGTCCAATTTCCCCCAATCAAGTCCACTCACATAGCATGCACCATTATAATACACTAACATGTTCTCAATTCATTTAGCAATTCCTCACATTAATTGCATACAACATATGAATGAAAAGAGAAAGGCCCTTGCCTTTTTATACAAACCATATACACATATAACAGTGCTCACATGCGAGCATCAAAATGAGAGAATGTGTATTTAATGTATAAAGTACTCTACACGATACCGGCACTGGTACTTTGGTCCTGGAAGCACCTCCGATCCATAGCTCGATCTCAACTACGGAGCTATCGATGTACCTGTTCCACCTGCCCCAACAGAGACAGCCCCCACACGGGGTGAGCATACCAATACCATCATTCCAATAATCACAATACATAATTTACAGAATATAAAACTGTAATATAAAAGATACTCCCTGTATAGTATCGTTACCACATGGAATCCCGCGTGCTGTTCCTGTTCTCAAAATAACCGAAACCATCAAATTCCCAAAAGCCAGTTAATCATTTCATTGATTAACTAAATCTGTTCCCTAATTTACCAATTTCCATAATTAATGAAATCCAATCATTTATAATGTTTATAGATATCACAAGTATCTAAACGATATTTCCACATTCCCATGTCACCGCTTACTCAGTAGCAGCGGCATTCATAACCGATGTTCGCTCCAGAGCGACAACATCTCAACTATTGCTCACTCCATAGCGGCACCATATAGTTCTCAATACATACCCATTCATGGCAATAACAGTATATCATGCATTTCACAGTTGCAATAATATAAAAGGCTATGCTCGTACGTTATACGTACTTTATAATCTCGTAGTCCGAATCAAACCTTGCCTTAGCCCCGCGACCCGGTGAATTATGTGCTACCACATAAAATAACTCAGAATTAATTACAAGCATGCAACCACGGGGCCAAGCACGTTCACAACCTCCAATTATATCGCCAATCCATGACGATTAACCATTTTAAAAGACCGGGCGAAGCGTGCATACTAACCAAAATATTCCATTTTGAGGGTTTAGAGATAACCAATAGTATAATTGAGTAGTTCATTTTTATTAAAGTTTGGCTCCAACCATTCCATTTTAAAAGTGTAGCATTCTCATTGGAATGTAGACGTTGCCCCGAACAATCGGCTAATTAAACCCCGTTTCCAAAATCTCAACTTTTAACAAAGTTTTGAAAAAACTCAAAACTTTCGAGCCGCGATCGATCGGCGCTTTTGTCCCGATCGATCGCGCGCACCCGCTGCCAAACAGAGCCCTCTCCCGATCGATCGCGAGTCTCTGCATCGATCACCAAACCCCTAGCGATCGATCGTTGACACTTAGCGATCGATCGCCAGCACTGTGCATCTTCTTCAATTTCCAGACTCTTGTCACGATTGATCGGCGCCTTGCCGCGATCGATCGCGACCTGCGATTTTCCAAAAAACTAGAGCTTTAATGGTTTTTTTTCCACACCCAACTCAAAACCAACCCCCCAACACCTCTACAACTTCAAACATACCAATAAAACTCAATAAAAACTCCAATAACAAACTTTAAGATTTTTACCAAAAATCTCCAAATCCAAACCTGTGATGCCCGGAGATTAATGGTGTTAATCCCGGGGTGGTAATAATCCTTAATGGATTTTTGTTGTGGCAATTATGAATTAATTGCGGTTTTGGGACTCCCGAGGA
The DNA here is from genome assembly GCA_907163345.1 of Haberlea rhodopensis. Lineage (NCBI taxonomy): Eukaryota > Viridiplantae > Streptophyta > Magnoliopsida > Lamiales > Gesneriaceae > Haberlea > Haberlea rhodopensis. The sequence goes on from CAJQUN010000443.1 coordinate 211,018, forward strand.
TTTTAAATCCGGTTTTTGGAGTCGTGGGACCCAAGGGATGAGATTGTATTCTCGTCGTGGTGATAACCTTGGAATTTGGTCTTTGGTGGATTTGGGGTCCGGAGTACTTTGTACTGGGGCTATTAATGAAAATAGAGATTGTGAGGTAATTATTGAAAACAGATGATTTTTAATGAGTCATGATGTATTTGTAGAAGGATTGGTATTTTCGAGTTTTGGTACTATATATACCAAGTAGACTCGGTATTCCGTCATTTGGCATGGAACGCTTCCCCCTCTCCTCTCTCTATATGCTCAAAGCCCTTCCCCCATTTCCCCTCTTTTCCCTTGGTGGAAGAATCGTTGGTAGCTTGGCTCGGGAGCCGGATTTCTCGAAGATAATCAGGTATTCATCTTCCCCTCACCATTGTCTTCGATTTGTAGTAGTATTGTAGAGTTTGATTGGGTTTTGAATTGGTTATGGAATTTGGGGATTTTTGGTAAAAATCCAATGTTGAGTTTTTGAAGTTTTTATTGAGTTTAAATGCTGTATTGGTGGTGTTGAGGAAGTTAGGGGTGTTGGTTTTGAGTTTGGGTGTCAAAAACACCATGGAAGCTCGAATTTCTCGGAAAATCGCAGGTCGCGATCGATCGCCGAGGAGGGCCGATCGATCGCGACGAGCACCTGTTAATTTGGTGATGATGAACAGTGCGGGCGATCGATCGCGATTTCTCGGTGATCGATCACGAGCGAGTTGGCGATCGATCGCGATAGGGCGCTATTGCCCACTGGACAAGGGCGATCGATCGCGCTAAAAGCGGTGATCAATCGCCGCCCGTAGGAAATTGTTTTTTTTTTGGAAATTTTGGAAAAATGACGGGATTTTGGAATCGAGGTTTAAGTAGCCCGTTTCTGGGCAATGTCTACATTCCAATGGGAATGCTATACTTTTAAAATGGATTGGTTGGAGCCAAAGTTTAATAAAACGAAATTCTCGGTTGGGTTTTTGGCTATCTTTTAAACTTATAAAATGGAATATTTTGGGTATTATGCATGCTTAGCCGGGGACTTTTATTTTGGTAATCGTCATGGATAGACTATTGGAAATTTTGAATGTGCTTGGGCACGTGATTGCATGCCTATGTTTAATTGTGAGTTATTTATGTGTTAGCACATAATTCATCACGTCGTGGGACTCAGGCAAGGTCGGACTCGAACTACGGGATTATAAGGTACGTATGACGTACGAGCATAGCCTGTTATAATGTTGCAACTGTAAAATGCATGGTATGTGGTAATTGCAATAAATAGATATTGAAATGCATGGTATGTGGTAATTGCAATAAATGGATATTGAAATGCATGGTATATGGTACTTGCTATAAATGGATAGTGATATGCATGGTAGATGGTAATTGCGTTAAATGAACATACATTGGAAACCATACGGTGCCGCTATTGAGCGAGCAATGATTTGGGATATTGTCGCCGTTGAGCGGCCATCGGTTATGACACCGCTATTGTTGAGCGTGCGTGGGGTTAAAATGCCGCTATTGTGGAGCGAGCCATGAAATAGAAATATGGAATAATTGGCTAGATACATGTGATATCTGTAGTACCCTATTTGATGATTTAATCATATTTGATTATGGAACTGGTATAGCAGGGATGGTTTTAGTTGATCAATGAGATGATCAACTGGCTTTTGAAAATTTAATGGTTTGGTTATTTTGAGAACAGGACAATACAGGGGATCCCGGATGAGGATGATACCATCCAGGGAGTATCATTTAAATTCATGGCATTTACATTTTGTAAATATGAACTGTAATATTATGATTATTGGATTTGTGGTATTGGTATGCTCACCCCGTGTGGGGGTTGTCTCTGTTGAGGCAGGTGATACAGGTGTAGCAGCAGCTTTGGAGTTGAGCTTGGGCTGTTGATTTGAGGTACTTCTAGGATTGAAGTACCAGAGCTGGTTGATTGAGTACGTAGCTCTAGAGTTGAGATTGAGCGGTGCATGGGAGGTGCTTCCAGGATCGAAGTACCAATAACCGCATTCGGTAGAGTATCTTATACATTAGATACACGTTTATTCATTGTATACTCTCATGTGAGTACGTTTTTACGTGTATATGGAATGTATAAATGGGCTATGGCTTTTCTCTCTTCATTTATAGTTTGCATGCAATTAAATATGGAAGTGCTAAATGAACTGAGAGCATGTTAGTGTATTATAAGGGTGCATGCTATGTAAATGATCTTAGTTGGGGAATTTGAATATTATGTGGATCAAATGCAAGAAATTTTCTGGATAGTATATGGTGTTACGCTTGCAGATGGCTTTTTCCCCATGATAGTATGATTATATGCACTAATGGTATGGATTAATACACTAATAAGGGGTTAAGGGCACGAGGGTCCTTACATTAGTGGTATCAGAGCAGTGGTTTGCTCTTTGGGGCTTTTGAGGGCCTGGAACATGCTGATAGGAATGGGTAGCACATATTTATGCATGATGATAGTTAGTGTTGTGTGGCACAACTATATTGCTTATGTGCGTTTATGATATGTGTTCATAATAGGAATATGTTGTTGCTAACCATGATGGTTGCAGGGTCACAGGGGACATGGATCATGCATTACGGTTGCATATTGGAGTGATGATTTTAATGCTTTGTCGCTAAATGTTGAAGCGATGGTAAAATTCCGCATGTCACATTTGAAGCGATGTGCATTAAAATACACTCATGGCAATGTTTATTGAGATATGGGTTATGCATTGCGGTTGCATACATGGCATAGCGATGTGAATACTTGCCGCCTTCATGGCGTAGCGATGTGAATACTTGCTGCTGTCATACCGTAGAGATGAGAGAATATTTGCCGCTGATATGAAGCGAAGAACACGACCGCTGTCATATCATAGCGAGGGATATTATTTTCCGCTGGTATTGTCTAAGCGAGGGGTATTTCCCCTGTCATGTAACGTGAGGGGTATTTCCGCTGTCATGATAAAACGAGGAGTAGTGGCGCCGCTGTCATACCACCGTGATGAAGAATATTTGCCGCTTAAGTGAGGGATATTATACCGCTAATATGGCGTAGCGATGAGCTTTCCGCTGTCATATGATAGCGACGGAGGATATTTGCCTCTTAAGCGAGGGATATTATGCCGCTGGTATGTCGAAGCGAAGTAGCGAAGAGGGATATTTGCCTCTTCTTAGCGAAGGATATCATGACGCTAGTTTATTGGCGATGGTTCATGCCGTCGGGTATCTATATAGCGATGGTTCATTCCGCTAGTTTATTAGCGATGGTTCATGCCGCCGGGTAACTATATAGCGGTGGTTCATTCCACTAGTTTATTGGCGATGGTTCATGCCGTCGGGTATCTATATAGCGATGGTTCATTCCGCTAGTTTATTGGCGATGGTTCATGCCGCCGGGTATCTATATAGCGATGGTTCATTCCGCTAGTTTATTGGCGATGGTTCATGCCGCCGGGTATCTGTATAGCGATGGTTCATTCCGCTAGTTTATTGGCGATGGTTCATGCCACCGGGTATTCATAGCGATTGTTTATTACGCTATTCTATTGGCGATGGTTCATGCCGCCGGGTATTACATAGCGACGGGTCATTCCTCTACATCTATGGCGATGGTTAATGCCACCAGGTATCATATAGCGATGGTACATTCCGCTACATCTGACTCTATGACGAGGGATCATGCCGCTGATTCTATAGCGGTGGGTTATACCGCTATGTGCGTAGCACTGGATTATGCCGCCTACGAGCGATGGGTGCTTCTTGTGTACCGCTGGTGGACGATGGATACAGGTATGCCGCTATCTTGATAGCGATGAGGTATGGTATATTACTATTTTGTTAGCATTATTGTGAATACCATGCGTTGTTATATATACCGTCATGTGTTTGACGATGAGATTTTGGATGTCATATGTTGGCATATACCTTCACAGGATGACGATGACATAGCGGATGTTCTATGTAGATGGTAGCGCTTATCGTGTACGCCCAAATTAACCCCACTCAATCCTCAAGATTGATAACACTAATGTAGTAGCGTGAGTAGGGATCGATCCCACGAGGAGGTGTGAATCTTTGTGTTAATGAAAATCAAAACAAAAGAATAATAAAGGATGGGGTTGTGAGGTTGAATTATACTAATGAAAATTAAAAACAAAGATTAACTAATTAAAGTGATTCTTGGTATCGGTCGACTCTACCTTGGATATTATCATCTATTTCATCGATTCACAAAAGACTCAATTTTACTTGAATATTCATCAATTGGAAATCTAATTCCTCCCTCACCTTATTCATAGTCAATTAGTCCAAGCGTTCTAATTTAACTTTCACCAATCAATCAATCTCTATATGCATATTCAAGATTAAAATCATGACATCATTCAAAACTAGTGAGCGATGAATCTAAACAACATAAACACAAGCGGTTTATATAATTTAGTCAATGGTTTCTCTAAGAATTTAATAACACCAACAGCAGGCAATTATCGATCTTAGTTGCTTCTTCAATTAGATTACTCAAACAATCTCTTATTTGATATCCAATTAGCAATAGATTATATGCAAGTTACTAGGTTGTCAATCCAATAAACAAACATCAATCATATCAACAAAATCAGAAAAACAATGAATTCAATAAAATCGATAAACAAAAGCGTATGAATCTCTCCAAGATAAATAAATCCAAGGTTTTGTCTTCCTCAACCAAGAATTAAGACTAGCTACACATAATTAAAACAAAACTATAAATAAAAACAAGGGAAAGAAAACTAATCTGATCTCCGCTTGTCGAGGTGTCAATCCCGCCTTCGCTTCGATCTTCGTAGCCGTTCTTCAACAAAATTGAAAAGAAAATATAAAACTAGTCTAAAATTATTCTACCATAACTATCTAGATTGTTAAAAGGTCTCAATTTCGAGTTCTATATGTAGGGAGGCTAGGAGGTAGGTTAGAAATCATGTAGGAAGGAAATAAATCAAGAATTCAAGCTTTCCAAAACTCTGCTGGAGATCGATCGGCGCTGGCTGGCGATCGATCGCCAGCCTTTAATTTCAGGCAGAATGTATCGGCGATCGATCGCGGATTTTGCCGATCGATCTCGGATTTTTAACGTTTTCTGGCGAGTTTCGTATTTTGGCCATAACTTTCTCATACAAACTCCAAATTCGACGAATCAGCTGTCCACACGAAGATAACTCAAAGATCTACAACTTTTCTATGGACCACATTTCCAAAACTTGGCTTGAAGATATATAAATTTGAGGAGAAAGGAGCAACATGTGTCTTTGATTCCGGTTGTTTCCTCTTTTCTTCAACTTTACTCCTTCTTTCATCATTTTAGCTTGATTTCTTCACATTTTCCTACATTTACACAAATATACGATTAGGTAGCATATGTATCAATTTATTCATCAAAATATACCAAATCGTAGACAATTAAGCGCAATAGATGTGTCTATTTTTAGCCATATCAAACACCCCCATACTTAATCTTTACTCGACCTCGAGTAAATCAGACAAAACTACGCTTTTTTTACTTTGGCTCATAGGTTCATAACTAACTAACTTGTTCTCACTTTAATGCCTCAATAATTTTAAACATGTATAGTAATGAAAGGCGGCGAAAAGTTAACAGTGGAACAAGTTCAATCCCTAAACATTTCATACCCATCAAAGCAGTGAACGTGCGTGTGTGGTCATAAACAAATGTCATATGCAAATTATAGATCCAACAAATGTAAACCTACAATAGTTCAAGTTGTACACCAACACAAGTATAAGCTCACTTGCACCCTCTTCTCCACTATCTTAGCCACTTGCAAACACAAATCAAGTAGGTCTTTATTAGCTTGTAGCTTGGCCTAGGTATTGGCTTATGAAAGAAAGGGAAAAGATGCATCAAAACAAGAGAGTATTGTGATATGCACAATAATTAGCTTCTCTTCTTGCATGATTTTTTTGCAATGTAAACTTTAATCATTTTTTTTCTCTTTTGTGCCTTGGCTCCCCTTGGAGTCATATTTGTATTAATTCTTTTCAAGGCATCCCCTTTTCTTTCATGCATTTCATTCTTTTGACAATAAAGCTCACAGAACATTGAATCATTGATAACATAAGTGCATGTGAATGAAACACATCATACTCCCAAAGGTATGGATTAAAATTATATTTAGGCTTATTAGGGAAGGATGATAAGCTAATCAAAGAATGTCGAATGGGGGTTGTTTGTATGCTTAGCATACAACCATTCTTTTGCATTAAGGCTCAAAAAGGGTACTAGTGATTGATTTTCTTTACATGGTAGGCTTGAAAGGCTCAAACGCATCAAAGATCGCCTATATCACTTTCATGTCTGCAAGTAGTCTAGACATACGCCTCAAAGAGCATGTAGTTAAGTTCTAGCATGTATTAGAGACTTCTTAAGACTATCACAAAGTTCACACAATCTTCACTAAGCTATGCACACTTCACAAGTCATGACAATAATGTGCTCAAAATATTCAACTACTATGTTAAAGTACACTTTGCATTAGAGTTCAAAGTGTTCCAAGGTTAACAATTCACCTATGTTCAAAAACATGCATGCCATTAATTAGGTTTCATCATGGGCTAGTGATTCTAAGCATGTGTTCATTACTAACTATGAGCTCAAAATTTTCAAATTTTTCGATTTTTTTGTATTTTTGTAATAGAAAAGCAATAACACACCACTAATCTCTCCCCCATACTTAAATCTTACATTGTCCCCAATGTAAGGCAAAAATACAAGTAACGAGAAAAGTCTAACTAATAAAGCAATAAAAAATAAAAAGAAAGGGAAACTAACTCCCCTTGGGTTGCCTCCCAAGCAGCACCTCTGTTTAACGTCGGTGGCCCGACTCCAATGCTCGTGCTCATGGTGGGTCATGTTTGGTGTCCAATGCCACATTTTCCCACCACAGTATCCTTCTGACAGCTCGAAGGCGATGCTTATTCGCCTTATACTTCTTGGAGGTCCTCAACCCTTTTCGCATCCCCTCATTTTCTATTGATGTATCGTGAGGTTCAGGAGGAAGTTTCAGCTCAGGTACCTGCAATTCAAAATTGAGATTTTTAAAAGGAGAATTTGGTAAAGCAGTAGTAATACATGAAGTGTCAGTCAAAATTTCTCCCATACCTCCTTCGTCAACAGGTCGATCAGTAGTTACCCCATGTTCATGCTCAATGACAGTATGTGTGACATCCCCGAAATGGTTAATTGCTATTGGGCTTTAATTGTGTTTACATGATTAATTATGTGGTAATTGATTATGTGTTGGGATTTATTTACCATATGGAAAATGCATGGTCATATGGATAGGGTGACCCGGGGTTGCATTTCAGGGTGCATGTGGTGCATGTTGGGTAAATATTATGGGAAGCATGATTTATTTGCCTTGGTTAGCAATTTATTAGAAATCATGTGTTAATTGATATTATGGTGCATTTTGAGTAAATGCTTTGAAAAATATCATGTTGGGGTGTTTTATACACCATGGAATTAATTGGTATGCATTTTGATTTAATAAAAACCCACCCTTTATTTCCAACTCTTATAACACTTTACCAAAATCATTTCCAAACACCCAAACCCTTCCCTTTTCTTCACATTTTCGTTCTTGAGCTTTAAGGTGGAGAGAAGTCCTTGCAAAATCTTGTTTTGAGGAGATTGTTGGGTGATTTGAGATCCCCAAGAGGTATGGGTACCTCATTGTTAATTTTGTAAGGTTTTATTTGAGTTTAGTTTGGTTTTAAAGGGTTTAAAATGGGTTTGAGTTGGGTGTTGTGGTTTTGGTAGTGTTTTGGTTGGATGTTGTTTATTTGAGTTTATGTTGATGTTTAGTGTTGGTTTTGAGTTATTGGTATTGGTTGGTGTTAGTGTATGTGGGTTTAGATGAGTTGGGGAAAGAGATGGGTGAATAGTGCCCGAATCTCGATTTCCCGCAGCTCGGCGATCGATCGGCGATTTTCTCGCGATCGATCGCGAGCAACAGGGCTGAGGCAGTAAGCCTCAGCGATCGATCGCGAGCTGGGCGCGATCGATCGGCGAGGCCGCGATCGATCGGCGCTAGCTCCGCGATCGATCGCGGATTGTGCAATTTTGTTGCCCGAGACAGTGTGTTCTCGCGATCGATCGGGGCTTGATGGCGATCGATCGCGAGACACCAAAAATGATATTTTTGGGTGTTTTTGTGGGATTTTTGGTATTGGACTATTATTGGGTTCTAATATTGGTATTTGTGAATATGTAGAACCAACCCAGGTGGCAACGCAGCCAAGGAATTGAGGTCCAACCACATTCCACATTTTGGAAAGGTACGTAGTGGACGTACGGGCACCCAACGGTAACATGTATTTTATATACTCATTGTTTATGCATTGTGGATGCGGGTATATATGTGGTATTGCATAGTGGATGCATATACATGTTGATTTATGCCATATGAGGTATTGCATAGTGGATGCATATACATGGTAATTTATGCATATTGATGTTAGATGCACATTATGATTATTGGATGCACATCCCATGAGTCGTGGTCATCCTTTGATGATTTTAATGCTTGCCGCTTTTTGTATTGGTTCCGCCAAATGTGAAGCGAGGGGTGGGAGCGCCGCATGTCACATTTGAGCGTGGTTGTCATATGGGGCGAGGAAAGGGTATTTGCCGCTCTCTGTGAAGCGAGGGGTGGGAGCGCCGCATGTCCATTGTAGCGAGGTTATCCTATGCCGCCCATATGAATATAAGCGAGGGGCATTAAAATACACTGTGATGGACAGACTAGGGAATGGTGACCAATATGTGGTACAGTTGAAATGGTATATGATGTCATGACATGTTTTGGCCATTAAAAATAATCTGTTGATTATACTCATGAGTTATGGTACAGGGACAACCAAACGGGAAGCGTTTGAAATGCATGGGAAAACAGGAAGTGTTTTATATTGATTATGCATTTACGCTTTATCTTCATATTGTGTTGAATATGAATGATTATTATTGCTCATGTTTGGGGGTTGTCCTTGTAGGTACCTATTTTGGCATGATAGATGGGCTTGAACGGGTTGAGACAGTGAGCTTCACGAGCATCTTTGGTAGATGAAAGGACAGGATTCTTTTGTATAGTGCTTACTCTAAGAGTAGCGTAAAACTATAGTGGAACATTCATTGATTGGAATGTAATTAATCCTTTTTGTAGTCCTTTATTTTGGCATGTAAAGGCTTAAGCTCATAGACTCAACATGTTTATTCTACTCTGATCATATTATTTAGCTCTATTATGCCTTTATTCCGCACTTAAGGATTAGGGTCCTTACATTAGTGGTATCAGAGCAGTGGTTAGAGAACCCGGGAACGAGTGAAGGGTAGCCTTAGCATGGTTGGCTAGGTGCTTACATTTGGAGCATGTTTATGCATGTGGTGCATATTATTGTATATCCTGTTATACTAACATGCTTATATCACTCCTGTTATCTAACGACATGTTATATATTGCTTTGGATTGTTGTTAACATTTGTGTTACAGCATGGCTGCTAATGAGGAAGTCGGAGATGTTGGGAGTGTAAATGCGAGTATTGGACAGGCTAATCCTCTACCTCCACCGGCTGTGGGAATGGAACCAGTAGTCCAGTTATTGCTACCGGGTGAGATTAGCTTGACGCAGTTTCTGTCTTATCATCCGCCCCGGTTTGAGGGGACAGAGTCCGGAGAAGAGGCTGAAGAGTGGTTAGAGAGACTTGAGCAGATCTTTGTATCGGCTCCTTGTGCTATTACTGCTTGGCTGAGGCTGGCGGAGTTCCAGTTGGCTAAGAAACCATTGATGTGGTGGAGGAGCACAGTGATGGAGATGAGAGCACTGGGTGCTGTGATTGACTGGACGCTCTTCAGGACCAGGTTCTTGAACCGATACTTCTCCGCGGCAGCAAGGCAGACAAAAGAGGATGAATTTGCTAGTCTGAGGCAGGGGAACATGACCGTAGCAGATTATGCCACACAGTACTCATCACTACTGAGGTATGTCCCCCATATTGCCTCTGATGGACGTGCCAAGATGAGAAATTTCATGAAAGGACTGCGACCGGAGCTCTACGACCGGGTTATCATCAATAACCCAACTTCTTTTGATGATGCTCTCACAAGAGCGGAACTTGCTGAGCTGGGAGTGGGAGCTTATGCCATGCCACCCACCGGTACCGCAACAGAGGCAGACTAGTGACAGTTTGAGGCCTCGGGGTGAGCCATTTAAGCCCCGTGGTGCCTCTTCATCTTCGCGGTATGGTGGAAAGAAACACTTTGGACAGAAGCAGGATAACAAGAAGGGTAATTGGTCGGCCAATCGAGGATCTTCACAAGGGGAGAGGCCGGGAGAGCCTAGGTGCAACAACTGTGGAGGGCCACATTCTTCAAACAAGTGTTCTGCATGCTATGTCTGTGGCAAGATGGGCCACATTGCTCGGTATTGTCCCACCAGGGGAGGCCAGTCAGAGTATCAGGGCAACAGGCCGAGATTTGATGATCGGACAGTGCAGCAGAGGCAACAGTTTGGGCCTCGTCCATCGGGAGGTCAGACAGTGGGACCACCCCAGGGACAGGTATATGCACTGACCAGGGAGCAGGCTCAGGCAGCTCCAGAGGAGGTGATTGCCGGTACGTGCCATTTATTTACGTACCCTGCTTTTGTTTTGATAGATACAGGTGCCTCCCATTCCTTTGTGTCTGTGGGATTTGTGGAAAGACACCATATGCGCACGTCTCCTTTGCCCACGCCTCTTTTGGTCTCGACACCCACTGGAAGAAACGTCGTTGCTGATCAGTTTTTGGCAGATAGCCTCATTTATTTTGAGGGCAACGAGTTGAGATCAGACTTGATTGTGCTGGGTATGTCAGACTTCGACTGCATCTTGGGTATTGATGTTCTGAACAGATATCAGGCAGTGGTAGATTGCCGGCAGAGAACAGTGAAGTTCAGACCTGAGTTGGGCAGTCAGTGGACTTTCTTTGGCAACGGGTCTCGTGCGAAGATTCCGTTGATTTCAGCGATCAAGATGTCTCAGTTGTTGGAACGTGGGCACACGGGCTATCTTATTTATGCCGTGGACACGTCTGGAAAGAGTAAAGAACTGAGAGTTGAGGATGTACCAGTTGTGGCAGAATTTGCTGATGTATTTCCAGAAGAGATCCCAGGATTTCCACCGGCCAGGGAAGTTGAATTTGGGATCGAGTTGCTGCCAGGGACATCCGCTATCTCTCGTGCACCTTATAGGATGGCACCGGCAGAGTTGAGGGAGTTGAAAGAGCAGTTGCAGGATCTCTTGGACAAGGGGTATATACGCCCGAGCGTGTCGCCATGGGGCGCACCAGTTCTCTTTGTGAAGAAGAAGGACGGTTCGATGCGGCTGTGCATCGATTACCGGCAACTGAATAAGGCTACAGTGAAGAACAAGTATCCTCTCCCAAGGATAGACGACTTGTTTGATCAGTTGCAAGGTACCAGGGTGTATAGCAAGATTGATTTGAGGTCCGGGTATCATCAGATTCGGGTCAGAGAGGAAGATGTGCAGAAGACAGCGTTCCGGACTCGCTACGGGCATTATGAGTTCTTAGTAATGCCGTTCGGTATGACGAATGCTCCAGCAGTCTTCATGAGTCTGATGAATAGAGTGTTTCAGCAGTATCTTGATCAGTTCGTCATCGTGTTTATTGACGACATTCTTATCTACTCCCGGAGTGAGGAAGATCATGTGAAACACTTGAGGACAGTGCTTCAGATTCTCAGAGAGCATCAGTTGTATGCTAAGCTCAGTAAGTGTGAATTTTGGCTGAGCAGTGTAGTGTTTCTGGGGCATGTCATTTCGAGCAGCGGGATATCAGTGGACCCGAAGAAGATTGAGGCTGTGATGGAGTGGGCTGCCCCCACTTCTGTGCCTGAGATCCGGAGTTTTCTTGGTTTGGCCGGGTATTATCGGCGCTTTGTTGAGGGCTTTTCGAAGATTGCCAAGCCGCTGACTCAGTTGACTCAGAAAGGAGTGCCTTTCTTTTGGTCAGAAGCTTGTGAGGAGAGCTTCCAGGAGTTGAAGCACCGGTTGACGACGGCGCCAGTGTTAGTGATTCCGACGGAGAACTCCAGATTTGTTCTGTATACTGACGCATCACTGCAGGGCCTTGGATGTGTTCTGATGCAAGATAAGCATGTGGTAGCTTATGCATCGAGGCAGTTGAAGCCGCATGAGACCCGATATCCAGTTCATGACTTGGAATTGGCGGCTATCATCTTTGCCCTGAAGATCTGGAGGCATTACTTGTATGGCACCTCCTTTACCATTTATACGGATCACAAATGCCTCAAGTTTCTATTCACTCAGGCGGAGCTGAACATGAGACAAAGGAGATGGATGGACCTACTCAAGGACTATGATTGCGAGATTGAGTACCATCCGGGGAAGGCCAATTTGACAGCAGACGCTTTGAGCCGGAAAGTGAGGAGTTCTGCTGAGGACGTCATCCATTTGTCGACTATGATGACCTCCTATTGCCATCTCGGCTATGATTTTGATATAGATGCATCACCAGTGTATGTCTCCACCTTGTTAGCTGAGCCAGATATTTATGAGAATATCAGGAGAGCTCAGAGATCAGATGCTGAGGTTCAGAGATGGTTGTCTATAGTGCATCTTGGTCAGCCGACGAAGTTCAGAGTGGCCGACGACGGATCTTTGAGATTGGGTAACCGCTGGGTAGTTCCGAGTACGCCGGAGTTGCGTAAGGGAATCTTGGGGCGAGCTCACAGTAGCAGACTTAGCATCCACCCAGGCGGGAAGAAGATGTACAGAGATCTGCGTGGTCAGTTTTGGTGGAAGAGAATGAAGTCCGATGTCGTCGCTTTTGTGAAGAGGTGTTTGATCTGCCAGCAGGTTAAGGCAGAGAGACAGAGACCTGGCGGCGAGTTGAGGAGCTTGGAGATACCGAAGTGGAAGTGGGAGCACATTTCCATGGACTTCGTGACTCATTTGCCGAGGAGTGCTTCAGGCTTCGATGCTATTTGGGTGATTGTGGACAGATTGACCAAGGTAGCCCACTTTATCCCCTATAGCATGACATTTACATTTTTGAGGATGGCGCAGTTGTATATTAGAGATGTGGTGAGATTGCATGGGATCCCCGTTTCTATTGTGTCAGATCGAGATCCGCGATTCACATCTCATTTCTGGGAAGGCCTTCAGTCAGCTTTGGGAACTGAGGTCAGATTGAGTACTGCTTATCATCCTCAGACGGATGGCCAGACCGAGCGCACTATTCAGACGCTCGAGGACATGTTAAGAGCTTGCGTTTTGGAGTTCGATGCCTCTTGGCAGGATTCAGTGCCTTTGGTAGAGTTTTCGTATAACAATAGCTACCAGGCAAGTATTCAGATGGCTCCGTTTGAAGCTCTTTATGGCAGACGATGTAGATCACCCTTATGTTGGGATGATTTGGACAGTAGATCAGTCGGAGGGCCTGAGTTGATCCGGGAAATGGAAGAGAAGATAAAGATTATAAGGCAGAAAATGAAAGCAGCCCAAGACAGACAGGCTGCTTATGCAAATAAACGGCGGAGACCGTTAGAGTTTCAGTTGGGAGATAAGGTCTTTTTGAAGATCTCGCCTTTCAGAGGCGTTGTGCGGTTTGGGATGCGCGGGAAACTGTCTCCGAGGTTTGTGGGACCGTACGAGATTTTGCAGCGCATTGGCACATTGGCTTACCGACTGGCTTTGCCGCCTTCTTTATCTGGGATACATGATGTGTTTCATGTATCGATGCTGCGAAAGTATGAGCCGGATCCGTCTCACGTGTTACAGCCTTCCGAAGTTCAGTTGGAATCAGACATATCTTATGTGGAACGGCCTGTTAGAATTCTGGACAGAGCAGACCGTAGACTTCGGAATAAAGTGATACCGATGATCAAAGTTCAGTGGGATCGCAGGGGTGTCGAGGAGGCTACGTGGGAGACGGAGCAGCATATGGTGCAGCACTACCCGGAACTATTCTCTGGTATGAGTTTATGTTTAGTTTCTGTTGGGTTAAGTGCATGTGATTTCGAGGGCGAAATCTTATAAGTAGGGGAGTATTGTGACATCCCCGAAATGGTTAATTGCTATTGGGCTTTAATTGTGTTTACATGATTAATTATGTGGTAATTGATTATGTGTTGGGATTTATTTACCATATGGAAAATGCATGGTCATATGGATAGGGTGACCCGGGGTTGCATTTCAGGGTGCATGTGGTGCATGTTGGGTAAATATTATGGGAAGCATGATTTATTTGCCTTGGTTAGCAATTTATTAGAAATCATGTGTTAATTGATATTATGGTGCATTTTGAGTAAATGCTTTGAAAAATATCATGTTGGGGTGTTTTATACACCATGGAATTAATTGGTATGCATTTTGATTTAATAAAAACCCACCCTTTATTTCCAACTCTTATAACACTTTACCAAAATCATTTCCAAACACCCAAACCCTTCCCTTTTCTTCACATTTTCGTTCTTGAGCTTTAAGGTGGAGAGAAGTCCTTGCAAAATCTTGTTTTGAGGAGATTGTTGGGTGATTTGAGATCCCCAAGAGGTATGGGTACCTCATTGTTAATTTTGTAAGGTTTTATTTGAGTTTAGTTTGGTTTTAAAGGGTTTAAAATGGGTTTGAGTTGGGTGTTGTGGTTTTGGTAGTGTTTTGGTTGGATGTTGTTTATTTGAGTTTATGTTGATGTTTAGTGTTGGTTTTGAGTTATTGGTATTGGTTGGTGTTAGTGTATGTGGGTTTAGATGAGTTGGGGAAAGAGATGGGTGAATAGTGCCCGAATCTCGATTTCCCGCAGCTCGGCGATCGATCGGCGATTTTCTCGCGATCGATCGCGAGCAACAGGGCTGAGGCAGTAAGCCTCAGCGATCGATCGCGAGCTGGGCGCGATCGATCGGCGAGGCCGCGATCGATCGGCGCTAGCTCCGCGATCGATCGCGGATTGTGCAATTTTGTTGCCCGAGACAGTGTGTTCTCGCGATCGATCGGGGCTTGATGGCGATCGATCGCGAGACACCAAAAATGATATTTTTGGGTGTTTTTGTGGGATTTTTGGTATTGGACTATTATTGGGTTCTAATATTGGTATTTGTGAATATGTAGAACTAACCCAGGTGGCAACGCAGCCAAGGAATTGAGGTCCAACCACATTCCACATTTTGGAAAGGTACGTAGTGGACGTACGGGCACCCAACGGTAACATGTATTTTATATACTCATTGTTTATGCATTGTGGATGCGGGTATATATGTGGTATTGCATAGTGGATGCATATACATGTTGATTTATGCCATATGAGGTATTGCATAGTGGATGCATATACATGGTAATTTATGCATATTGATGTTAGATGCACATTATGATTATTGGATGCACATCCCATGAGTCGTGGTCATCCTTTGATGATTTTAATGCTTGCCGCTTTTTGTATTGGTTCCGCCAAATGTGAAGCGAGGGGTGGGAGCGCCGCATGTCACATTTGAGCGTGGTTGTCATATGGGGCGAGGAAAGGGTATTTGCCGCTCTCTGTGAAGCGAGGGGTGGGAGCGCCGCATGTCCATTGTAGCGAGGTTATCCTATGCCGCCCATATGAATATAAGCGAGGGGCATTAAAATACACTGTGATGGACAGACTAGGGAATGGTGACCAATATGTGGTACAGTTGAAATGGTATATGATGTCATGACATGTTTTGGCCATTAAAAATAATCTGTTGATTATACTCATGAGTTATGGTACAGGGACAACCAAACGGGAAGCGTTTGAAATGCATGGGAAAACAGGAAGTGTTTTATATTGATTATGCATTTACGCTTTATCTTCATATTGTGTTGAATATGAATGATTATTATTGCTCATGTTTGGGGGTTGTCCTTGTAGGTACCTATTTTGGCATGATAGATGGGCTTGAACGGGTTGAGACAGTGAGCTTCACGAGCATCTTTGGTAGATGAAAGGACAGGATTCTTTTGTATAGTGCCTACTCTAAGAGTAGCGTAAAACTATAGTGGAACATTCATTGATTGGAATGTAATTAATCCTTTTTGTAGTCCTTTATTTTGGCATGTAAAGGCTTAAGCTCATAGACTCAACATGTTTATTCTACTCTGATCATATTATTTAGCTCTATTATGCCTTTATTCCGCACTTAAGGATTAGGGTCCTTACAGTATGTGATTTTTCTAGTGATACGTGATGTGTGATGCCAATAGTATAATCAGTAGTAGGAGGATGAACGGGATCATGAGTATTGAACTTAGCTACCTCACCATTAAACTCCATAGTAAAAGCACGACCATTTACATCTATTATGCACTTGGAAGTTTTCAAAAATGGTCTCCCTAACAGAATATGGCTGCTTTTATTATCATTTTCCATGTCAAGTACGTAGAAGTCAGCAGGAAAGACCAAATTATCGACTTTGACTAGAACGTCCTCAAGTATTCCCCTAGGATGCACAGTAGACCTATTTGCTAATCGAATAGCAATTTTAGATTTTTTAAGAGGTCCTAGGTCTAAAATGGTGTAGATTGAATAAGGCATAACATTTATTGCTGCTCCTAAGTCTAGCATGGCCTTATCAATTCTATTATTTCCAATCATGCATGGGACAGTGATCAAACATGTCCATTTCATCACAGTATTCGACCTTCGGTTCCTTTTTCTCTTCAAACGGTTCAAGATCATATTCAACATAGGGGGTTGTTGGAGACATACCTTGTGGAGATGTATGATGTAGAAACTCCTCTTCTTCTAGTGGCACATGTGTCTCCTCTTCTAGCTTGGGTGGCATCAGTACCACCTCCCCCGGGGTTCCTACCTCTTCGTCACTCCTTGAGGCGATTGCAACCATGTTCTCTCGTGGTGCCTCCATCGTCCGGGAGGGTATAAAGTCGGTGGGTTGTGCTGCTATCTGATCGGCTGATTTAATAAGTTGCTCGATTTGGTTACCCAAATTCTGAGTGCTAGACCTGAATTCCTGTTGAAATTGCAAAGTATTGTCATTAAGTGTTAAAACAAGATTCTCTAAAGACTCACCAGGGGTAAGGTATTGAGGTTGTTGCGGCCATGACGAATATTGTTGTATGTATGGCGGTAGATAGGATTGTATGTAAGGTGGAGGTGGGCTCATCCATTGATTGTCATAGTTGAGATTGGGATGATCACTCCAACTTGAGTTGTATGCACTTTGTCCACTCCCTACGCCAAGTTGGTGCACAAGATACTCCAATTCGTCTAGTCGCCTATAGTCCTCCATGATAAGATCTGATTGTTAAGAAATCAACCTGTAAGCACGAACAAACAAGAGTAGCGGTGGGGGGAAAGAAAGAGAAAGAAACAAAATAGAAAATATTAACACAAAAATATACAACGCCTCCCCGGCAACGACGCCAAAATTTGGTAGCGCTTATCGTGTACGCCCAAATTAACCCCACTCAATCCTCAAGATTGATAACAATAATGTAGTAGCGTGAGTAGGGATCGATTCCACGAGGAGGTGTGAATCTTTGTGTTAATGAAAATCAAAACAAAAGAATAATAAAGGATGGGGTTGTGAGGTTGAATTATACTAATGAAAATTAAAAACAAAGATTAACTAATGAAAGTAATTCTTGGTATCGGTCGACTCTACCTTGGATATTATCATCTATTTCATCGATTCACAAAAGACTCAATTTTACTTGAATATTCATCAATTGGAAATCTAATTCCTCCCTCACCTTATTCATAGTCAATTAGTCCAAGCGTTCTAATTTAACTTTCACCAATCAATCAATCTCTATATGCATATTCAAGATTAAAATCATGACATCATTCAAAACTAGTGAGCGATGAATCTAAACAACATAAACACAAGCGGTTTATATAATTTAGTCAATGGTTTCTCTAAGAATTTAATAACACCAACAGCAGGCAATTATCGATCTTAGTTGCTTCTTCAATTAGATTACTCAAACAATCTCTTATTTGATATCCAATTAGCAATAGATTATATGCAAGTTACTAGGTTGTCAATCCAATAAACAAACATCAATCATATCAACAAAATCAGAAAAACAATGAATTCAATAAAATCGATAAACAAAAGCGTATGAATCTCCCCAAGATAAATAAATCCAAAGTTTTGTCTTCCTCAACCAAGAATTAAGACTAGCTACACATAATTAAAACAAAACTATAAATAAAAACAAGGGAAAGAAAACTAATCCGATCTCCGCTTGTCGAGATGTCAATCCCGCCTTCGCTTCGATCTTCGTAGCCGTTCTTCAACAAAATTGAAAAGAAAATATAAAACTAGTCTAAAATTATTCTACCATAACTATCTAGATTGTTAAAAGGTCTGAATTTCGAGTTCTATATGTAGGGAGGCTAGGAGGTAGGTTAGAAATCATGTAGGAAGGAAATAAATCAAGAATTCAAGCTTTCCAAAACTCTGCTGGCGATCGATCGGCGCTGGCTGGTGATCGATCGCCAGCCTTTATTTTTCAGGCAGAATGTATCGGCGATCGATCGCGGATTTTGCCGATCGATCGCGGATTTTTAACGTTTTCTGGCGAGTTTTGTATTTTGGCCATAACTTTCTCATACGAACTCCAAATTCAACGAATCAGCTGTCCACGCGAAGATAACTCAAAGATCTACAACTTTTTTATGGACCACAATTCCCAAACTTGCCTTGAACATATATAAATTTCAGGAGAAAGGAGCAACATGTGTCTTGGATTCCAGTTTTTTCCTCTTTTCTTCAACTTTACTCCTTCTTTCATCATTTTAGCTTGATTTCTTCACATTTTCCTACATTTACACAAATATACGATTAGGTAGCATATGTATCAATTTATTCATCAAAATATACCAAATCGTAGACAATTAAGCGCAATAGATGTGTCTATTTCTAGCCATATCAGTAGACGTGTAGCGTCGTTTTGATGAATAATACGTCGGGGCGTATGTATTTAGTTGTATGGTTGGAGTGCCAATGGTGGGCACAGAGTAGTGTCTGGGTCACTAGTTGACGGGACCATTATGCCGAGCAGGTTTGCTCGATGGACTATTGGATGCATCGTACCGGTGAGTGTACCGCATCATGTGCTAGGGGTAAATATTTTCGAGTAAGCGATACCTTTGGGTATACTCGCTGGAATGGCTAAGGCCAATGATTGGTGGTAAGCGTAGTCATAGAGGAAAATACTCACTTGTTGTTGTAATGTGTGGTAGACATGGTTACACCCACCCTGAGGGTGATGAATAAGTCCTAATGGATTAGGATTGCACCGTGGTTGAGCAAGGACACCGGGATGTCCATTATGCCTTGGTGTTTTAGAGATATATTGGGTGATGACCCACAACTCTAATGGTTTGTACGGTATGGCATACCGGGATGGGACGTGTGTCACGTTGATGGGTTGGTATGGACCTATGAGAGCAGCGAATCGCTAGCCAGGTATTATTGCAGTGATATAGTGTGCTTGTTGTAGCCATTACACTGCTCGCTGGAATTGAGTTTGGTGAATCGTACCGTGATACGATGAGGGTTTATGGTAGACTCTTGTAGTCTCTATGTGGCTTGATGTTTGAGGCAGGGAATGCCTCACGGGGACGTTTATACGTCAAATGTTTCGAGGGACTTGTACAGGGACAACTCGATTTTGTTGGGAATACCAACGTGAGTGTCAGCAAGTCGTTGTTAGCTCTGGTTGAGCGTCCTTGCATATGGAATGCAACGGGAGTCACAATTGGAATTGTGGGATATAGTTAGTGGGGTAACACTACTATATTGATTTTATCTCTTGGAAAGATTTGGATTGTACTGTCATGGAGACAGTTGGTACCGATCGTGGGTTGATTGTAATTCAACCATGGTAATCATTACTGATGATGGACTAGGTAATGGCTTTATATTTCCGGTAAGACGTACGAGGAGGCGTCTCTGGGAGATGCTCGAGGTTTATGGAGTACTATGGCATTAGTACAGAGCATCATTAGAATGAGTATACGTGGTGTATACGGGTTTCGATTTGGTAATAGTGGCATTGATGCACTATCATAAGCAGTTGTGTATTTCTGGGTTCCGGAATATATTTGGTATAAGTATATCCAGGTTTTCCAAACAGTGGTTCGAGGTTGGAGGGTCATGGATTCATGACACTTTCCTTGTGAGGAAGGCGGTATAGATATACCTACAGTTGAATCTTTTGGGAGATTCGTTGATTTGGTTTGTGTAGTGTTGATGTTAAAATCACACCCTTTTTGGTTTGTCAACCATCATTCTCCGTGGAGTGAGAATAATTGAGGATTGACAGTTGGTTTTGGGATTTTGGGTATGATTGGAGATACCCGAGTCTATTGCATTGAGTATGCATGTGGTGTTGGTGCTTGGACATGTATGCCGGTGTGGGTATACGAATGCCAGCATTTTCTTGGTACTCGTCGAGCATCGGATTTATATGCTTTGATGAATGATCTCCGGTGAGAGATTGTGGCACCTTGAGATTGGTAATCTCGATGGCACGATGTATTCTGAGGAATAATCGTGAGGTCCGGTTGACTTCCCCTGAGGAGGGATTGTCGTGTTTTGGGACCATGGTAATTCTTGCTAGTTAATTCAATAGCTTCCTTGTATTAGGATTGTTGAATCCTAGGGTAAACGAGGGATGGCCATGTTTCAGATGTGTTGGGTGTCGTAGTTGGCACGTGAGGCGGGAATGCGATTGATTGTTTTGCATGCCCTTTCAGGAATTTGAGACCTTGTAGAGTCTCGATGATGTGTTGGACCAAGATGTGATTTTCTTCGAACTTATGGATGTAGACATCTTTAGAGATGTGTTTTGAGTTGATCGGTAGTGATGAGTTGCCCGATCCGTATTGCAATGTGGTGCAACTACTCCTTTGATGGAGATGGATTTGGAAAGAGGAACCGGATGTAGTTTAGGTACACTGTGGTGTACTGGTTGTCACTTTGGTAACGATGTATGTTTAACATCGTTGGCTATATCATAGAGATATCATTGGGACGATATATATTTTGGAATCACGAAGGATTCGTTTGATTTGCAGTTATGTTTTGCTGACTGCTTTTGAAATGGTTAGCATCGGGGAAATGCTGACGTCTTTCTTTGAGTTTGTGATGGTTTGGGAGATTACTCCATTCCAGGATTTGGTGCGAGGTCGATGTCCTCACGGTTGGTGTATCGTTCATGATATGTTCGTGATTCGACGGTGTTGATCCATTTTGATTATGTGGTTTTGGCTGTACAGGGAGTACGCCTGTGCAAAATTCGGGGATGAAATATTATTAGTGGGGGATAATTGTGATGCATGGGAAAAATGGTGTTAACCCCGGGGTTGTAATAATCCTTAATGGATTTTTATTGTGGCAATTATGAATTAATTGCGGTTTTGGGACTCCCAGGGATTTTAAATCCGACATTTGGAGTCGTGGGACCCAAGGGATGAGATTGTATTCTCGTCGTGGTGATAACCTTGGAATTTGGTCTTTGGTGGGATTTGGGGTCCGGAGTACTTTGTACTGGGGCTGTTAATGAAAATAGAGATTGGGATGTAATTATTGAAAACAGATGATTTTTAATCAGTCATGATGTATTTATAGAAGGATTGGTATTTTTGAGTTTTGGTACTATATATACCAAGTAGACTCGGTGTTCGGTCATTTGGCACGGAACCCTTCCCCTCTCCTCTCTCTCTACGCTCAAAGCCCTTCCCCCATTTCCCCTATTTTCCCTTGGTGGAAGAATCGTTGGTAGCTTGACTCGGGAGCCTGATTTCTCAAAAATAATCAGGTATTCATCTTCCCCTCACCATTGTCTTCGATTTGGTAGTAGTATTGTAGAATTTGATTGGGTTTTGAATTGGTTATGGAATCTGGGGATTTTTGGTAAAAATCCAATGTTGAGTTTTTGGAGTTTTTATTGAGTTTAAATGGTGTATTGGTGGTGTTGAGGAAGTTAGGGGTGTTGATTTTGAGTTTGGGTGTTGATCGCTTTTATTTTAAACAATTAATTCCAGTCTAGCGATTTTTTACCGCAAGTGCACGGTGTCAAGTTTTAGTATAGATAGGATGAATACGGATTGTCGAACCCACATGGACTAACAAGCAAGTACCAAATAAGATGCTTTTAACTATATTTAACCTACGAAATTGAATTAATAATTAAACTACTAATTAATTAAATTAACTACTAATCCAACCAAGTCAATAAAAGTAAACGAGAAAAATCCACTAGAGAAGATTATCGAGACTTTGGCTCACCAATGCAATCCCCTACAATTCTCGATTGAATATCCAAATATTTCTAAGGTGACGAGTTCTCCGAATTTATCTAATATACTATCTCGAGTTATATTAAACCTAATATCAAATTGCAGTAAGTCACTCTCGTGTACTTATTTAACAACTCAATATTGCATAAGATCCATGAAAACTCCTAGCTTTCAATTACTAGATATCTATGGCTAACACGCATGTATTTGACGTCATCTCTCGATCTCGGTCTGAAATCCATGGTATGAGTTATTAATTCCGTATCATAAAATCATCTCTCGATCTCAATTACGATACTAACAACATTCAAAGGTGATCAATCATCTAAAAGCATGAATGACATAAAACATACGCAAAGAACTATAAGAATTCAATCATCAAATCATCAAATCGAAGGTTCATAACAAAGGTTCGCCTAGTCTCGATAAATAAACTTAGTTCACACTCATAAATAAATACCAATACTCAAACATGTCTTGCAACAATCCAAGCATGATATAATCAAACAAAACTAAACTAAAGTTTAAAAGTAAGAATAAACTCACGATGTCGACTCCGATCGTAGATCCTCGCTCATTCTCTTGTTTCCTTCTCGATCGTCTCTTTAATCGCCTTGTTGGAGTTGTTCCAAAGTCATAGGGTGAAAGGTTGAAGGTTTATGATGGGGAAGAAAGGCTGTTGGCCGTGAGTTTGGTGTAGGAGGAAAGATGGTCTGGACGTGTGGTGAGATGGATGTTGGGGCGTGAGTTTTTTTTGTTTTTGGAAGAAGAGGCGTGAGTTTATTGGTTAAGGGAGAAGGTGATTGGTGGAGTGAGGTTATGAAAAAGGTGTCAAAGAGGCGTGTGGTTCTTTGTGTAGAAAAGATGAAATCTGATTGGTTGCTCTCCCGGAAGGGCTTTGGCGTGTGAGTTGATTTTAGATGGAGAAATCCACGTGGCATGAGTTGATTGGGCGTATATCTTCTATCAAGTCCTCCTTAATTCTCGGCCAATCTTTTCTTTAATTCAAATATCTATCTCAATATTTTATTCCCCTAAATATAGTGTTGGTCAAAGAACCCAAGAATTTCCTTGTTTTATTCTCCTCCAATCCAATTGATATGTGATAAATAATATCTTATGAATAAAAAAATCAGTCTTTCCATGCAACATATCTTTCCTTCTTTGTCCCTATCTGC
The DNA here is from genome assembly GCA_907163345.1 of Haberlea rhodopensis. NCBI lineage: Eukaryota > Viridiplantae > Streptophyta > Magnoliopsida > Lamiales > Gesneriaceae > Haberlea > Haberlea rhodopensis. The sequence continues at coordinate 234,593 of CAJQUN010000443.1, forward strand.
ATGATGTCACGTGAACTTTGATATATTTGCGATGTGGATTTGGTATCACGTGAATTGTGAATGTGCGATTGTGCGAGAAATATGCGAGAATCAAATCACGTGTGTCCCAATTCGAATCCTATCACTTTTATGCACTTTTCATCATCTTTTTACTCTTTTTCTTCATTTTCTCACATTTTAACAAAGATTCCTGAAACATGCAAATTAATACCAAAAAGCGTCATATCATCCAAGAATCACCGTAAAATAAAACGAGAAATAATAAAAATATAAGTGCAAAAATGACACTTATCAACTCCCTTGACCGCTTATTTTTTAAAACAGAAAATTTCTTTGTAGCGATTCTACCGCAAGTGCACGGTTGTCAAGTTTTAGTATAGTTAAATGAAAGTAAGGGTTGTCGAATCCACAGGGACTAACGTATAAATACCAAATAAAACTAGTAAAATTATATTTAGCCTACGATTAAAAAGGGGGTAGATTAACTAATGCAAATTTAGAACTAAAGAATCCAAATAAAACAAGAATAATAAAATAAATGGGTTCCGGATATGCAAAGGAATTTCGCTCGAGAAATTTATCTAGTTCTTCGTTCAACTGTGTTTTCGTCAATGATTCGTTTGAATAAGCAACTACTAAACAATAGATTCTTAAGGTGAAAGGTTTTCACTGTTATTCAATACACTCTCTCGAGCTGTATAGAAATTAATATCAAATTAGAAGAAGTAACTCTCGTTCACTTATTTACTAATCCGATATTGCATAAATCTTCAAAACCTAATTACTCTAAATCTCTCGATTCAAAGTGCTCACGTATGTGATTTTATCTCTCGATCTCAATCTTAAACATACATCATGAATTATTGTAGCGTATTATAACGTTATCTCTCGATCTCGGTTATAACTCACAAATTCAATCAAAGTTAGCTAGGCTTTGATATCGTTAAGCAAATAATTCATGAACAATAAGAAATCAATCCACTCAAACACATTCGAATCAATAACTCAAACACAATTGTACTCAAACTCGATAAAATAAACTTAATTCAATTCAAATCAAATAAATGAGATGTTTAATTGTCTCTCAACCTCAAAAACATCAAATCAATATGAAAATCAAATAAATCAGAGTTTAGAAATACGATAAACGTGGGAACAAATCCGTGCGTTGCACCGTAATCTCTTCTCTTGCTCCTTCCTTGCACTCCGGAATTTACTCGCTCAAGCTCGGACGAAGAACGGAGGAAGATGGCTTTTCCTCGGGTTTTTCTCGGTGGCTCTAGGGTTCCTCCTCTCTATTTTCGGCTGTCCTTTCCCTTATGATATGTTGTTTTGATATGGAAAAGATCCTTCCCCTTAAACCACCGAGAAATCTTTCAAATATGGAAGATAAGATTTTTAAAAATTCGCGTATCGATCGATCGAAAATATTGTCCGATCGATCGGTGCACTGTTCACTTCAGCGTTTTAAACTCTCTGCCTCGATCGATCGAGATTTTGGTTCCAATCGATCGACACTTCGATAAATTTGTTGCTGAGTTCTCTGCCTCGACCAATCAATCGAGAAATATTCTCGATCGATCGATGCTTCAAAAATCTGAATTCTTCTCTTTTTCTCTTTTTCGCCTCGATTTCACCCGATTTCTTCATTTTAGCTCATTTCTACCATTTCCGACCTATTTTCCTGAAACAAGCAAATAAACACCAGAAAGCGTAATTTCATCGAGGAAAAAGTACAAAAAACGGTAAGAAATTACAGCTAAAAACACGTAATATCTAAGCCTATCAACTCCCCCAAACTTGGACTTGATCGTCCTCGAGCAAGCAATAACCTCAAAAAGTAGAGTTAAACTTAATACTTTGAATGAATCATCTTTACAACTCAAAGTACAAGCTCAGCAATCCTACTTACACATCAATAAGAGTCATTCAAAGTTCAACAGGAAGCGTTTTCTCCTAAGCTAAACAATACATCGCAACATCGGAACGTGCGTGTGTGCTATTGTCAATCATGAGGTATAATCATATCTTTAAGATCAAACTGTGCCATAAAAACTCAAAGTCAAGATTACTTTGGATTACTCTACAAATCTATTATCCAGCACTTCTCCACTAATGTAATTATTCCCAAGACTTGGATCAGAAGGTCTTTAAAAGCTTATAGCGTTAGGCCTTTTGGTGTCGGATCCAAATAAAAGGTAGGATGTATGCAAAGAAGAGAGTATAATAGAATCAGTTCAAATTTTGTTTTTCGCACAATATTGAGCTTCTCTTCAACTTTTTATAGCCTTGGCCACTTTGGGTGAATGTTTTCATTTTTTCTCTCAAGGCATTTCTCTACATCTTTTCTTATTGCTCATTCTTTTGTTCATTTTATTTTTCACAATGAACTCATCTACATATACAATTCAGTGCAATGAATGAGATTCATTATACTCGCTTAGGGACGTAAGTTTTTTTTCTTTAGGCTCAATCCAAGGTAGGTATAATGAGTTAGCCAAAAATGTCGAATGGGGGTCTAATTATATGCAATGCATATACCATTCTTTTTCAATAAGGCTCAAGAGGGGACACTAAGGAATGATATAGACAAGGTAAGATTGAAAGGCACAAACGGTCCAAAGATCGCCTAAATCATCTCCAAGTCAAGTTCCTAATTAAAAAATTTCGCCTCAAAGTGCTTTCAAATAAATGGTAGAGTTTTCTAAGATGCTCAAGACAAATCATAGTTAACACAAGTTTCCACTTCATTCAATACATACTTCACTCAATCATGACTCAAAACGTGCTCAAACTATTCCTCAATTTTGACGTAAGTACAACAAAGGATATATACAAACAAGTTAAACATTTTCATGACTCCTATCTAGATGGGGATTAATTTCATCATGTAGTATCGTTGCAAATCCAACTCATCATTTCTCAAGAATAACTCATTTTAAAAAAAAAATTTGTTGATAGTGCTCAAGGATGAATTATTCTCATAAGAGTGCAGCCATGCAAGAAAAGAAACAAGATAAGCAGCAAAAAGTGCAAAACAACAAAAATACTACAAATATAAACAAACCCCCCCAAACTTAATATGTGCATTGCCCTCAATGGATAAGAAAAATAAACGTAAAGGCAAAACACATACCATGACGACGATCGTCACTGATCGTCGTCCACATCATGCTCCGGAGGGGGAAATGGGTAGTGATGCTCCTCACCCTGGTATGGTGGAAATAGTGGGTAATCAGCAGGTGGGGGTGCATGCGGCTGATATGTTGGGAAGTATGGCTCTGGCGGGAACTGGAATCCTGGGAAGCCGTGGGCCATGGCAGTGTTCCATGCACTCTGGTAGTGCATGAACTCCATCTGACGCTGAGCTACCTACTCATGGTCCAACTGCAATGCTCTCTGCATGCTGTGTATGTCCCGCTGCATGCTATGGATGCTCTGCTGCTCCAGGCGAATGTCTTGGAGATCCCTGTGAAGGGAGTCCAAAGTGATGCGTTTACGCTCTGCAGCAGAGGATGATGATGCTCCGGCATGTCTGGTGTCCGAGGGTCGTGGCTCAGCCCTTCTTCGGACACCCAAACGCAGTCGAATCATGAACGCATCATGAACGACACACCAACCGTGAGGACACCGATCTCGCACCAATCTCTGGAATGGAGTAAACCTCCCAAACCATCACAATCTCACAGAGACGTCAGCATGCCTTGATGCTAACCACCCAAACGCAGTCAGTCAACCCTAACTGCTATTCAAAACAAATCGTTCGTGATTCCAACATAGATATCGTTTCCATGATATCTCTACGATTTAGCCTACGATGTTAAACATACATCGCTACCAAGGAGACCACCAATACACAACAATATGCACACTAAACCTGGTTTTCGCTCTCCAAATCCATCTACATCCAAGGAGTAATTGCACCACTTTGCAACTCTGATCGGGCAACTCACGGCCACCGATCAACACAAACACATCTCCATAGATATTGTAATACCCCCGAAATGTTATATGATTATGTGCTACGATGATGATTTACGATGTGTTTAAGAGGGTTGTGGTATTTTAATTGGGGGTTATAATTATGATATGATGATATGGTTTAGGGAACATGTTAGGTGTTTTTAATTGTTGTATGGATGTAGTAAAATTATAAAGTATCAAGGGGAGATATTTTAATACATCGTATGAAATACCGGGACACAATTAAACACCACATGGCACCCCAACCTCACCACCCCCCCCCCCCCCCCCAATCAATCAGCCACCCCACTTGCCAACCCATTTCCCCAACCCATACCTTATCCTCCTCTCCCACCACTCCACCTCCAACCACAAGTTTTCCTCATTCTTTCCCTCAAAATTGTCCTGCTAAGCTTCAGAAGGAGGAGGAAAAACCTTGGTAAAAAGGTGTACAAATCCTTGCAAAAAGAGGAGCAAAAAGAGAGGGGTAAGTTGGTACCCTGTTTTCTGGGTTTTTGATTGAGCTTGGGTTTAGTAGTGATGCTTTTATACATGCTAGTGTAAGTATGAACGAATCCTTGGTATGTATGTTTACATGGAAGTATTATGAAGTTCCTAGCATGATTGTTCGAGCATGTTACTTATGTAATGTATTGGTTTTCTTGTTATGAAAGTAAGTGCTCGAAATTCTGGGCAGAACTAACATGCCCTGTTTTCCTGAAATTGTGGATGAGGTTGAAGATTTTGATGAGGTTATGTAGCATGCTAGCTTAGGTTTTGTTGAACCTTGAATTTAAGTGTTTACATAGAGGTTGTATGAAGCCCCTAGCATGTATGTTTGAACATGTTGCATGGTTGTTAAGTGAGAATTATTGCTATGAAATGTAGTGCTCGAAAATCTGGGTAGAATTTATGATGCCCTGTTTTTCTGAAAATGTGGATGAGCACTGATAAAAAGGGGTAGTTTTAGTGCATGTAGGTTTAAGGTTTGAGTGGGACTTTAATTTAAATACATGCATGGAAGTGTAATGAAACTATTGATATGCTTGTTCAGGCATTTTACGTATGTTATGAAGTAGTTTGAAGTGCATGAAATGAAGTGTTCGAGATTTCTGGAAAATCTCGCATGAATAAGAACGACCAATCGATCGGTGATGAACACCGATCGATCGGCGCAAATGCCGTAGCTAAAAGAAGAAATGATGAACAGTTAGCGATCGATCGGTAAGAGAGACCGATCGATCGGTAGTTACTGTTCATATGTTATAAAATTTTATGTTCTTTTTCCTTGAAATTTGATTTCGATTCTCGTATCGGTGCCTAATATTATATTATGTGGTTGTGTAGAGCCACCCCAAGTACGAGCACAATCAAGGAGATAAGTCTGTTGACTCATCCTCCTTTTGAAAAGGTACGTAAGAGACGTACGGGCATCGGACGGTAACACACATCTTTACACTACAACTATGCTTTTATTGCATGAGTATTCACGATGAAATGATGATGTTTATACGATGTTTACATGATGATGTTCATAAGATGTTTAAGATGTTTATAAGATGCTTAAGATGTTTATAAGATGCTTAAGATGTTTATAAGATGTTTAAGATGTTTATAAGATGTTTACGATGTTGTCAAGATGTGTATATATATATTCATATGATGTTAATTGTGGTAAGATGCCACGGGGTAAGATGCCCCACATGGTAAGAGGCCATGATGTTATTTGTGGTAAGATGTCACGGGGTAAGATGCCCCACATGGTAAGAGGCCATGCGATGTTATTTGTGGTAAGATGCCACGGGGTAAGACGCCCCACATGGTAAGAGGCCATGATGTTATTTGTGGTAAGATGCCACGGGGTAAGATGCCCCACATGGTAAGAGGCCATGCGATGTTATTTGTGGTAAGATGCCACGGGGTAAGACGCCCCACATGGTAAGAGGCCATGCGATGTTTATAATGTGGTAAGATGCCACAGGGTAAGATGCCCATATGCATGATTATGAATCAGGGACAACAACAAGAAGGTAATGAATAACCAGCATGTCCACTTAACTAAGATGTCGTACATTTACTGTTATATTTTGTTATGATGCTACAAGATGATGATGATATAAAATGATGATGCTTATATGATGATGATGTTATAAGATGATGACATTTACAAGATGATGATGCTTATATGATGATGATGTTATAAGATGATGATATTTACAAGATGATGATGCTTATATGATGATGATGTTATAAGATGATGATATTTACAAGATGATGATGCTTATATGATGATGATATTATAAGATGATGATATTTACAAGATGATGATGCTTATATGATGATGATGTTATAAAATAATGATTTTAATCATTCATGTTAAGAATTAATGATTTTTATGCATGGCTATGAAACAGGGACAACCAAAGAGGGTTAACGCGATTAACCAGGAAGTATACGTTACCAATTATTTTCATGCATTTATTATATGCCATTGCCTTATGATGTTAAGTAATGATGTACATGCTCATGATGGGTTGTTCCTGTAGGTACACTTTTGGACTACAGGACTAAGGGTCGGGTTGAGGCAGTGAGCTACGAGGAACACAGGAACGTATAGGATTCAGCTTCTGTTTAGTATCTACTCTAGGAGTAGTATAAATCTAACATGTTAACATTCATTGTGGGAATGTAACTAATAAGCTTTAAAGTTTTAATTGGCCTGTAATTCTGTTAGCTCATGTAACAACTAGAACTCTAAGACGTTATTAATGCATGTATAGTCATTAAATTGTGTATTAAGATGAGGTGAAGGTAGGAAGACCCTACATTAGTGGTATCGGAGCAGTGGTTAGATAACTCGGGAATGAGTGAAGGGTAGCCTTAGCAATAAGTTGGCTAGGTGCTTACTTTTGAACATGTTTTATATGTATGTTGCATATGAAGTTCCTATGTTATGCTAACATGTTTAATTTTCTAACGATGTGCTTTATATGAACTGCTTTTGGGTATTGTTGTTAACCCTTGTGTTGCAGCATAGCAGCAAATGCAGAAGTAAGCAATGCGATTTCATATGCACTTCTCCGTCGCCCATGCCTCTTGTAGTCTCGACCCCCGCTGGAAGAAGTTTGATAACTGATCAGATGGTTTATGACGGCCTCAATTATTTTTAGGGCAACGAGCTGAGGACAGACTCGATTGTTCTGGGAATGTCAGACTTCGAATGCATTGTGGGCATCGATGCGCTGAACAAGTATCAGGCAGTTGTGGACTGCAGACGAGGACTGTCCGATTCAGGTCTGATATGGGAGTCCAATGGACGTTCTATGGGGATGGTTCCCGTTCAAGAATTCCGTTAATATCTGCTGTCAAGAAGGCGCAGTTATTGGAACGAGACCATAAAGGATATCTCATCTATGCTGTTGATAGTACTGAGAAGAGGAAAGAGTTAAAGGTTGAGGATGTGCCCGTAGTGGCGGTGTTTCCTGATGTATCTCCGGAAGAGATTCCCGGATTCCCACCGACGAGAGAGGTCAAGTTTGGGATTGAGCTGCTACTAGGGACGTCTGTAATTTCTCGTGCCCCATATAGGATGGCACCAGCAGAGTTAAGGGAGTTAAAGATTCAGTTGCAAGAACTCCTTGACAAGGGCTACATACGCCCTAGCGTATCGCCCTGGGGTGCACCTGTCTTATTTGTCAAGAAGAAAGTTGGATCGATGCGTCTATGCATTGACTACAGACAACTGAATAAAGCTACAGTAAAGAACAAGTATCCACTTCCGAGGATTGATGATTGGTTTGATCAGCTGCAGAGTACGAGGCTCTACAGTAAGGTCGATCTGAGGTCGGAGTATCATCAGATTCGAGTTCGAGAGGATGATGTACAGAAGACAGCTTCCAGGACTAGATATGGGCACTACGGATTCTTAGTCATGCCTTTTTAGGGTGACGAATGCCCCAGCTGTTTTATGAGCCTGATGAACAGGGTGCTCCAACCATGTTTGGATCAGTTCGTCATAGTTTTCATGGACGATATGCTTATTTACTCTCGAACTGAAGAGGGACACGTGAAGCACTTGAGGACAGTGCTCCAGATCCTTAGGGATTGCCAGACCCCTGGCACAGCTGACTCAGAAAGGAGTGTTGTTCTATTGGTCCGATGCTTGTAAGGAAAGCTTCCAAGAATTGAAGCGTCGTTTGACTACGACACCTATGTTGGTGATTCCTTCTAAGAATAAGAGGGATGCCTTGTACACGAATGCATCACTGCAGGGTTTGGACTGTGTGTTGATGCAAGGTAAGCATGTGGTGGCTATGCATCGAGGCGGTTGCAACCACATGAGGATAGGTACCCAGTCCATGATTTGGAGCTGGCAGCCGTTATATTTGCCTTGAAGATTTGGAGGCATTACTTGCATGGTATGTCGTTTACCATCTACACGGACCATAAGAGCCTGGAGTTTTGTTCACACAGGCTGAGATGAACATGCGACAAAGAAGATGGATGTCATGAATTTATCAGCTATGATGACCTCTTGTTGCCATTTGGGCTATGATTTAGATGTGGACACGTCGCCGGTGCGAGTGTCGACCTTGTTGGCTGAGCCAGTCATATTTGAGGCTATTAGGAAAGCCAAGAGGTCAGATGATGAGGTTCAGAGGTGGTCGTTTTTAGTACTTCGAGGACAGCCATCAAAGTTCAGAATGGCAGAAGATGATTCCTTGAGGCTGGGCAACCGGTGGGTAGTCCCAGATACGCCGGAGTTGCTTAAAGGAATATCGGAACGGGCTCATAGTAGTCGGTTCAGTATCCACCCAGGAGGAAGGAAAATGTATAAGGACCTAAGTGGTCAGTTCTGGTGGAGACGCATGAAGCACGATGTGATCGCTTTCGTTAAAAGATGTTTGATCTGCCAATAGGTAAAGGCGGAAAGGCAGAGGCCTGGTGGCGAGCTGAAGAGCTTGAAGTGTAAGGACCCTAATCCTTAAATGCGGAATCAAGGCATAATAGAGCTAATATAATGATCAGAGTGAGAAATAACGTGTTGAGTGTATGAGCTTAAGCATTACATGCCAAAAATAAGGACTACAAAAGAATGGATTAATTACATTCCCCATCTAATGAATGTTATCCACTAGTTTTACACTACTCCTAGAGTAGACACTAGGCAAAATAATCCTGTCCTTCAATTTCCAAAAGCATCCTCAAGCTCACTGTCTCAACCCGTCTAGCCCTCCTATCATGCCAAACGTGTACCTACAAGGACAACCCCCAAACATGAGCAATAATAATCATTCATATTCAACACAATATGAAGATAAAGCGTAATGCATAATCAATATAAAACACTTCCTGTTTTCCCCATGCATTTCAAACGCTTCCCGTTTGGTTGTCCCTGTACCATAACTCATGAGTGTAATCAATAGATTATTTTTCAATGGTCTAAACATGTCATGACATCATACCATCTCAACAAAACCAAATATTGGTCACCATTCCCTAGTCTGTCCATCACAGTGTATTTTAATGCCCCTCGCTTATTTTCATATGGGCGGCATAGGATAACCTCGCTTCAATGGACATGCGGTACTCCCACCCCTCGCCTCACAGAGAGCGGCAAATACCCTTTCCTCGCCCCATATGACAACCACGCTCAAATGTGACATGCGGCGCTCCCACCCCTCGCTTCACATTTAGCGGAACCAAAACAAATAGCGGCAAGCATTAAAATCATCAAAGGATGACCACGACTCATGGGATGTGCATCCAATAATCATCATATGCATCTATCATCAATATGCATAAATCAACATGTATATGCATCCACAATGCAATACCACATATATACTCGCATCCACAATGCATAAACAATGAGTATATAAAATACATGTTACCGTTGGGTGCCCGTACGTCCACTACGTACCTTTCCAAAATGTAGGGTATGGTAGGACTTCAATGCCTTGGCTGTGTTGCCACCTGGGTTGGTTCTACACATTCACAAATATCAATATTAGAACCCAATAATAGTCCAATACCAAAAATCCTACAAAAAAATCCAAAAAAAACCAAATTTTGGCTTTCGCGATCGATCCCCCCTCACGGCGATCGATCGCCAATCCTCACTGTCCGAGAATCAAAAATTTGCACCCTTCGGCGATCGATCGCCACCCTTGGCGCGATCGATCGCCAGCCGCGCCGATCGATCGCCCAAGAGTGGCGATCGATCGCCAAACGTTTGCAAAACCACTGCCTGGGCGTGATCGATCGCCTGAAAAGGGGCGATCGATCGCCAACCTCTGTTACCCGAAAAACTCCATTTTTGCACCTCAAAACCATTCCAATCCATTCCAACACTTAATCCAACCAACCAACAACATAAATATTAACATAAACCACCAAAACATATTCAAAACAAGTATAAATCTAACCATTAACCAAACCCACAACAACCCAACACAAACCCATTTTAAAACCATTCAAAACCAACCCAAACTTAAACAAAACACAACAAAATCAACCATGAGGTATCCATACCTCTTGGGGACCTCAAATCACCCAATATACTCCACAAAATAAGATTTTGCAAGGGCTTCTCTTCACCCCAAGGCTGGAACTCGAAAATGAGGGGAAGGGTTTGTGTGGGAAATGATTTGGTAAAGTGAAAGTGATTTGGATGAGATGGGGTTGGGTATAAAAGTGTTGGGTTTAATAAAGTGCATACCAAAATAATTCTATGGTGTATAAACACTCCAACATGATATTTTTCAAAGCATTTACTCATAATGCACCAAATATCAATTAAACACATGATTTCCAATTAATTGCTACCAAAGGCAAATAAATCATGCTTCCAATAATATTTACCCAACATGTACCACATGCACCCTGAAACGCAACCCCGGGTCACCCTATCCACATGACCATGCATTTCCATAAGGTAAATAAATAAATAAATCCAATGCATAATTAATTACCATATAATTAATCATATAAGCACAATTATTGCCCAAATGCAATTAACCATTTCGGGGATGTCACAATACTCCCCTACTTATAAGATTTCGTCCTCGAAATCACATGCACTTACCCCAAAAGGAAACTAAACATAAACACATACCAGAGAATAGTTCCGGGTAGTGCTGCACCATATGCCGCTCCGTCTCCCACGTAGCCTCCTCGACACCCCTGCGATCCCACTGAACCTTGATCATAGGTATCACTTTGTTCCGAAGTCTACGGTCTGCTCGATCCAGAATCCTGACAGGCCGTTCCACATAAGATATATCAGACTCTAACTGAACTTCGGAAGGCTGTAACACATGAGACGGATCCGGCTCATACTTTCGCAGCATCGATACATGAAACACATCATGTATACCAGATAAAGAAGGCGGCAAAGCCAGTCGGTAAGCTAAGGTGCCAATGCGCTGTAAGATCTCGTACGGTCCAACATACCTCGGAGACAGTTTCCCGCGCATCCCAAATCGCACAACGCCCCTGAAAGGCTAGATCTTCAAAAAGACCTTATCTCCCAACTGAAATTCCAACGGTCTCCGCCGTTTATTTGCATAAGCTGCCTGTCTGTCCTGGGCCGCTTTCATTTTCTGCCTTATTGTCTTTATCTTTCCTTCCATCTCTCGAATCAACTCCGGTCCTCCGACCGATCTGCGGTCCAAATCATCCCAACACAAGGGTGATCTACACCGTCTGCCATAAAGAGCTTCAAACGGAGCCATCTGAATACTCGCCTGGTAGCTATTGTTATACGAAAACTCTACCAAAGGCACTGAATCCTGCCAAGAGGCATCGAACTCCAAAACACAAGCTCTTAACATGTCTCGAGCGTCTGGATAGTGCGCTCGGTCTGGCCATCCGTCTGAGGATGATAAGCAGTACTCAATCTGACTTCAGTTCCCAAGGCTGACTGAAGGCCTTCCCAGAAATGAGATGTGAATCGCGGATCTCGATCTGACACTATGGAAACGGGGATCCCATGCAATCTCACCACATCTCTAATATACAACTGTGCCATCCTCAAAAATGTGAAAGTCATGCTATAGGGGATAAAATGAGCTACCTTAGTCAATCTGTCCACAATCACCCAATAGCATCAAAGCCTGAAGCACTCCTCGGCAAATGAGTCACGAAGTCCATGGAAATGTGCTCCCACTTCCACTTTGGTATCTCCAAGCTTCTCAACTCGCCACCAGGTCTCTGTCTCTCTGCCTTAACCTGCTGGCAGATCAAACACCTCTTCACAAAAGCGACGACATCTGATTTCATTCTCTTCCACCAAAACTGACCGCGCAGATCTCTGTACATCTTCTTCCCGCCTGGGTGGATGCTAAGTCTGCTACTGTGAGCTCGCTCCAAGATCCCTTTACGCAACTCCGGCGTACTCGGAACCACCCAACGGTTCCCCAATCTCAAGGATCCGTCATCTGCCACCCTGAACTTCGTTGGCTGACCAAGATGTACTAAAGATAACCACCTCTGAACCTCATCATCTGACCTCTGAGCTCTCCTGATGTTCTCATAGATGTCTGGCTCAGCTAACAGAGACGATACATACACAGGCGATGCATCAATGTCAAAGTCATAGCCCAGATGGCAATAGGAGGTCATCATAGCAGACAAATGAATGACGTCCTCAGCAGAACTCCTCACTTTCCGGCTCAAAGCGTCTGCTGTCAAATTGGCTTTCCCCGGATGGTACTCTATCTCGCAGTCATAGTCCTTGAGTAGATCCATCCACCTCCTCTGCCTCATGTTCAGCTCTGCCTGAGTGAATAAAAACTTGAGGCTCTTGTGATCCGTGTAGATGGTAAACGAAGTACCATACAAATAGTGCCTCCAGATCTTCAGGGCAAAGATGATAGCCGCCAATTCCAAGTCATGAACTGGATATCTGGTCTCATGCGGCTTCAACTGTCTCGATGCATAAGCTACCACATGCTTATCTTGCATCAGAACACACCCAAGGCCCTGAAGCGATGCGTCAGTATACAGAACAAATCTGGAGTTCTCCGTAGGGATCACTAACACTGGCGCCGTCGTCAAGCGGTGCTTCAACTCCTGGAAGCTCTCCTCACAAGCTTCTGACCAAAAGAAAGGCATACCCTTCTGAGTCAACTGTGTCAGCGGCTTGGCAATCTTCGAAAAGCCCTCGACGAAGCGTCGATAATACCCGGCCAAACCAAGAAAACTCCGGATCTCTGGCACAGAAGTGGGGGCAGCCCACTCCATCACAGCCTCAATCTTCTTGGGATCTACAGATATCCCGCTGCTCGATATGACATGCTCCAGAAACACTACACTGCTCAGCCAAAATTCACACTTACTGAGCTTAGCATATAACTGATGTTCTCTGAGAATCTGAAGCACTGTCCTCAAGTGTTTCACATGCTCCTCCTCGCTCCGGGAGTAGATAAGAATATCGTCAATAAACACAATGACGAACTGATCAAGATACTGCTGAAACACTCTGTTCATCAGACTCATAAAGACTGCTGGAGCATTCGTCACGCCGAACGGCATCACTAAGAACTCATAATGTCCATATCGGGTCCGGAACGCTGTCTTCTACACATCTTCCTCTCTGACCCGAAATTGATGATACCCGGATCTCAAATCAATCTTGCTATACACCCTGGTACCTTGCAACTGATCAAACAGATCGTCGATCCTTGGAAGAGGATACTTGTTCTTCACTGTAGCCTTATTCAGTTGCCGGTAATCGATACACAACCGCATCGAACCGTCCTTCTTTTTCACAAAGAGAACTGGTGCGCCCCATGGCGACACGCTCGGGCGTATATACCCCTTATCCAGGAGATCCTGCAACTGTTCTTTCAACTCTCTCAACTCAGCCGGTGCCATCCTATAAGGTGCACGAGAGATAGCGGATGTCCCTGGCAACACCTCGATCCCAAACTCAACTTCCCTAGCCGGTGGGAATCCTGGGATCTCTTCTGGGAATACATCAGCGAACTCTGCCACTACTGGCACATCCTCAACTCTTAGTTCCTTACTCTTCCCAGACGTGTCCACGGCATAAATAAGATAGCCCGTGTGACCACGTTCCAACAACTGAGTCATCTTGATCGCTGAAATCAACGGAATCTTCGCACGAGAACCGTTGCCATAGAAAGTCCACTGACTGCCCAACTCAGGTCTGAACTTCACTGTCCTCTATCGGCAATCTACCACTGCCTGATATCTGTTCAGAACATCAATACCCAAGATGCAGTCGAAGTCTGACATACCCAGCACAATCAAGTCTGATCTCAACTCGTTGCCCTCAAAATAAATGAGGCAGTCTGCCATAAACTGATCCGCAACGACATTTCTTCCAGTGGGTGTCGAGACAAGGAGAGGCGTGGGTAAAGAAGACGTGCGCATATGGTGTCTTTCCACAAAACCCACCGATACAAAAGAATGGGAGGCACCTGTATCGATCAAAATAAAAGCAGGGTACGTAAATAAATGACACGTACCGGCGATCACCTCCTCTGGGGCTGCCTGGGCCTGCTCCCTGGTCAGTGCATATACCTGCCCCTGGGGTGGTCCTATTGTCTGACCTCCCGATGGTATAGGCCCAAACTGCTGCCTCTGCTGCACTGTCCTATCCTCAAACCTCGGCCTGCTGCCCTGATACTCTGACTGTCCTCCCCGTGTGGGGCAATACCGAGCAATGTGGCCCATCTTGCCACAGACATAACATGCAGGACACTTGTTTGAAGAATGTGGCCCTCCACAATTATTGCACCTCGGCTCTCCCGGCCTATCCCCTTGTGAAGATCCTCTATTGGCCGACCAATTGCCCTTCTTGCCATCCTGCTTCTGACCAAAGTGTTTCTTTCCACCATACCGTGAAGATGAAGAGGCACCACGGGGCTTAAATGGCTCACCCCGAGGCCTCAAACTGTCACTAGTCTGCCTCTGTTGCGGTACCGGTGGTGGCATAGCGTAAGCTCCCACTCCTAGCTCAGCAAGCTCCGCTCTCATGAGAGCATCATCAAAAGAAGTTGGGTTATTAGTGATAACCCGGTCATAGAGCTCCGGTCGCAATCCCTTCATAAAGTTTCTCATCTTAGCGTGTCCACTGGTGGCAATGTGGGGGACGTACCTCAGCAATGAAGAGTACCGTGTGGCATAGTCTGCCACTGTCATGTTCCCCTGCCTCAGACTTGCAAACTCGTCTTCCTTTGTCTGTCTTGCTGCTGCGGAGAAGTACCGGTTCAAAAACCTAGTCCTGAAGAGTGTCCAGTCAATCACAGCACCCAGTGCTCTCATCTCCATTACTGTGCTCCTCCACCACAACAGAGGTTTCTTGGCTAATTGGAACTCCGCTAGCCTCAGCCAAGCTGTCACAGCACAAGGAGCCGATACAAAGATCTGCTCTAGTCTTTCCAACCACTCTTCAGCCTCTTCTCCGGACTCTGTTCCCTCAAACCGGGGCGGATGATAAGAGAGAAATTGTGTCAAGCTAATCTCACCCGGTAGCAATAACTGAACCACTGGTTCCATTCCCACAGCCGGTGGAGGTAGAGGGTTTGTCTGTCCAACACTAGCATTCATGCTCCCCATATCACCGACTTCCTCATTAGCAGCCATGCTGTAACACAAATGTTAACAACAATTCCAAAGCAATAAATGATATACCGTTAGATAACAGGAGTGATATAAGCATGTTAGTATAACAGGATATACAAAATATGCACCACATGCATAAACATGCGTCAAATGTAAGCACCTAGCCAACCATGCTAAGGCTACCCTTCACTCGTTCCCGGGTTCTCTAACCACTGCTCTGATACCACTAATGTAAGGACCCTAATCCTTAAATGCGGAATCAAGGCATAATAGAGCTAATATAATGATCAGAGTGAGAAATAACGTGTTGAGTGTATGAGCTTAAGCATTACATGCCAAAAATAAGGACTACAAAAGAATGGATTAATTACATTCCCCATCTAATGAATGTTATCCACTAGTTTTACACTACTCCTAGAGTAGACACTAGGCAAAATAATCCTGTCCTTCAATTTCCAAAAGCATCCTCAAGCTCACTGTCTCAACCCGTCTAGCCCTCCTATCATGCCAAACGTGTACCTACAAGGACAACCCCCAAACATGAGCAATAATAATCATTCATATTCAACACAATATGAAGATAAAGCGTAATGCATAATCAATATAAAACACTTCCTGTTTTCCCCATGCATTCAAACGCTTCCCGTTTGGTTGTCCCTGTACCATAACTCATGAGTATAATCAATAGATTATTTTTCAATGGTCTAAACATGTCATGACATCATACTATCTCAACAAAACCAAATATTGGTCACCATTCCCTAGTCTGTCCATCACAGTGTATTTTAATGCCCCTCGCTTTTTTTCATATGGGCGGCATAGGATAACCTCGCTTCAATGGACATGCGGTACTCCCACCCCTCGCCTCACAGAGAGCGGCAAATACCCTTTCCTCGCCCCATATGACAACCACGCTCAAATGTGACATGCGGCGCTCCCACCCCTCGCTTCACATTTAGCGGAACCAAAACAAATAGCGGCAAGCATTAAAATCATCAAAGGATGACCACGACTCATGGGATGTGCATCCAATAATCATCATATGCATCTATCATCAATATGCATAAATCAACATGTATATGCATCCACAATGCAATACCACATATATACTCGCATCCACAATGCATAAACATTGAGTATATAAAATACATGTTACCGTTGGGTGCCCGTACGTCCACTACGTACCTTTCCAAAATGTAGGGTATGGTAGGACTTCAATGCCTTGGCTGTGTTGCCACCTGGGTTGGTTCTACACATTCACAAATATCAATATTAGAACCCAATAATAGTCCAATACCAAAAATCCTACAAAAAAATCCAAAAAAACCAAATTTTGGCTTTCGCGATCGATCGCCCCTCACGGCGATCGATCGCCAATCCTCACTGTCCGAGAATCAAAAATTTGCACCCTTCGGCGATCGATCGCCACCCTTGGCGCGATCGACCGCCAGCCGCGCCGATCGATCGCCAAACGTTTGCAAAACCACTGCCTGGGCGCGATCGATCGCCTGAAAAGGGGCGATCGATCGCCAACCTCTTTTACCCGAAAAACTCCATTTTTGCACCTCAAAACCATTCCAATCCATTCCAACACTTAATCCAACCAACCAACAACATAAATATTAACATAAACCACCAAAACATATTCAAAACAAGTATAAATCTAACCATTAACCAAACCCACAACAACCCAACACAAACCCATTTTAAAACCATTCAAAACCAACCCAAACTTAAACAAAACACAACAAAATCAACCATGAGGTATCCATACCTCTTGGGGACCTCAAATCACCCAATATACTCCACAAAATAAGATTTTGCAAGGGCTTCTCTTCACTCCAAGGCTGGAACTCGAAAATGAGGTTTGGTAAAGTGAAAGTGATTTGGATGAGGTGGGGTTGGGTATAAAAGTGTTGGGTTTAATAAAGTGCATACCAAAATAATTCTATGGTGTATAAAACACCCCAACATGATATTTTTCAAAGCATTTACTCATAATGCACCAAATATCAATTAAACACATGATTTCCAATTAATTGCTACCAAAGGCAAATAAATCATGCTTCCAATAATATTTACCCAACATGCACCACATGCACCCTGAAACGCAACCCCGGGTCACCCTATCCACATGACCATGCATTTCCATAAGGTAAATAAATAAATAAATCCAATGCATAATTAATTACCACATAATTAATCATATAAGCACAATTATTGCCCAAATGCAATTAACCATTTCGGGGATGTCACATGAAGGTACCTAAGTGGAAGTGGAGGCATACCATTATGGACTTTGTGACCCATTTACCAAGGACGGCCTCTGGATTTGATGCGATCTGGGTGATCGTGGATAGGCTAACGAAGGTAGCTTACTTCATCCCCTACTGTATGACTTTTGCGTATCTAAAGATGGCCCAATCATATGTGTGGGATGTGGTGAGGTTGCATGAAGTTCCAGTCTCGATTGTGTCTGACAGAGACCCAAGGTTCACTTCACATTTCTGGGATGGTCTCCAGACAGCTTTGGGCACAGAGGTAAGACTGTGTACGGCCTATCGCCCTCAGACAGACAGCCAAACAGAGCGTACCATTCAGACGCTCGAGGACATGTTGAGGGCATGTATTTTGGAGTTTGATACTCCGTGGCAGGATTCAGTGCCGCTAGTGGAGTTCTCCTACAATAACAGTTACCAGGCGAGCATTCAAATGGCTCCTTTTGAAGCTCTGTATGGACGACAATGTAGATCACCGCTGTATTGGGAGGACTTGGCTAGTAAAGCGGTCGGAGGACTGGATATGATGAAGGTTATGGAAAGAAAGATTAAGTAGATACGCCAAAAAGATGAAAGCGGCCTAGGATAGGCAAGCTGCCTATGCCAGTGAGCGGCGATGACCGCTGGGATTCCAATTAGGAGACAAGGTCTTCTTGAAAACCTCATCCTCTAAGGGTGTAGCCCGGTTTGATATGTGGGGGAGATGACCTCCGAGGTGTGTTGGGTCGTATGAAGTTTACAGCGTATCGGTACAGTGGCCTACCGTTTGGCTCTACAGCCATTTTTATCTGGCATACACGATGTTTTTCATGTCTCTATGTTACTGAAGTATGAACCAGACTCGTCTCATGTCTTACAGCCTACTGAAGTACAGTTAGACTCAGATGTGTCCTACGTTGAACGACCGATCAGAATTCTGGATCGAGGGGATCGCAGACTACGGAGTAAAGTTATGCAGATGGTCAAAGTTCAGTGGGATCGCCGGGGTGTCGAGGAGGCTACGTGGGAGACGGAGCGGCATATGGTGCAGCACTATCCAGAACTATTCTCTTGTATGTTCTATGTTTAGTTCCATTATGATGATGCATGTGGATTTCGAGGACGAAATCTTATAAGTAGGGGAGTAATGTAATACCCCCGAAATGTTATATGATTATGTGCTACGATGATGATTTACGATGTGTTTAAGAGGGTTGTGGTATTTTAATTGGGGGTTATAATTATGATATGATGATATGGTTTAGGGAACATGTTAGGTGTTTTTAATTGTTGTATGGATGTAGTAAAATTATAAAGTATCAAGGGGAGATATTTTTATACATCGTATGAAATTTTGGGACACAATTAAACACCACATGGCACCCCAAACTCACCACCCCCCCCCCCCCCCCCCCAATCAATCAGCCACCCCACTTGCCAACCCCTTTCCCCAACCCATACCTTATCCTCCTCTCCCACCACTCCACCTCCAACCACAAGTTTTCCTCATTCTTTCCCTCAAAATCGTCCTGCTAAGCTTCAGAAGGAGGAGGAAAAACCTTGGTAAAAAGGTGTACAAATCCTTGCAAAAAGAGGAGCAAAAAGAGAGGGGTAAGTTGGTACCCTGTTTTCTGGGTTTTTGATTGAGCTTGGGTTTAGTAGTGATGCTTTTATACATGCTAGTGTAAGTATGAACGAATCCTTGGTATGTATGTTTACATGGAAGTATTATGAAGTTCCTAGCATGATTGTTCGAGCATGTTACTTATGTTATGTATTGGTTTTCTTGTTATGAAAGTAAGTGCTCGAAATTCTGGGCAGAACTAACATGCCCTGTTTTCCTGAAATTGTGGATGAGGTTGAAGATTTAGATGAGGTTATGTTGCATGCTAGCTTAGGTTTTGTTGAACCTTGAATTTAAGTGTTTACATAGAGGTTGTATGAAGCCCCTAGCATGTATGTTTGAACATGTTGCATGGTTGTTAAGTGAGAATTATTGCTATGAAATGTAGTGCTCGAAAATCTGGGTAGAAGTTATGATGCCCTGTTTTTCTGAAAATGTGGATGAGCACTGATAAAAAGGGGTAGTTTTAATGCATGTAGGTTTAAGGTTTGAGTGGGACTTTAATTTAAATACATGCATGGAAGTGTAATGAAACTATTGATATGCTTGTTCAGGCATTTTACGTATGTTATGAAGTAGTTTGAAGTGCATGAATGAAGTGTTCGAGATTTCTGGAAAACCTCGCATGAATAAGAACGACCGATCGATCGGTGATGAACACCGATCGATCGGCGCAAATGCAGTAGCTAAAAGAAGAAATGATGAATAGTTAGCGATCGATCGGTAAGAGAGACCGATCGATCGGTAGTTACTATTCATATGTTATAAAATTTTATGTTTTTTTTCCTTGAAATTTGATTTCGATTCTCGTATCGGTGCCTAATATTATATTATGTGGTTGTGTAGAGCCACCCCAGGTACCAGCACAATCAAGGAGATACGTCTGTTGACTCCTCCTCCTTTTGAAAAGGTACGTAAGAGTCGTACGGGCATCGGACGGTAACACACATCTTTACACTACAACTATGCTTTTATTGCATGAGTATTCACGATGAAATGATGATGTTTATACGATGTTTACATGATGATGTTCATAAGATGTTTAAGATGTTTATAAGATGTTTAAGATGTTTATAAGATGTTTAAGATGTTTATAAGATGTTTACGATGTTGTCAAGATGTGTATATATATATTCATATGATGTTAATTGTGGTAAGATGCCACGGGGTAAGATGCCCCACATGGTAAGAGGCCATGCGATGTTATTTGTGGTAAGATGCCACGGGGTAAGACGCCCCACATGGTAAGAGGCCATGATGTTATTTGTGGTAAGATGCCACGGGGTAAGATGCCCCACATGGTAAGAGGTCATGCGATGTTATTTGTGGTAAGATGTCACGGGGTAAGACGCCCCACATGGTAAGAGGCCATGCGATGTTTATAATGTGGTAAGATGCCACAGGGTAAGATGCCCATATGCATGATTATGAATCAGGGACAACAACAAGAAGGTAATGAATAACCAGCATGTCCACTTAACTAAGATGTCGTACATTTACTGTTATATTTTGTTATGATGCTACAAGATGATGATGCTATAAAATGATGATGCTTATATGATGATGATGTTATAAGATGATGACATTTACAAGATGATGATGCTTATATGATGATGATGTTATAAGATGATGATATTTACAAGATGATGATGCTTATATGATGATGATGTTATAAGATGATGATATTTACAAGATGATGATGCTTATATGATGATGATATTATAAGATGATGATATTTACAAGATGATGATGCTTATATGATGATGATGTTATAAGATAATGGTTTTAATCATTCATGTTAAGAATTAATGATTTTTATGCATGGCTATGAAACAGGGACAACCAAAGAGGGTTAACGCGATTAACCAGGAAGTATACGTTACCAATTATTTTCATGCATTTATTTATATGCCATTGCCTTATGATGTTAAGTAACGATGTACATGCTCATGATGGGTTGTTCCTGTAGGTACACTTTTGGACTAAAGGACTAAGGGTCGGGTTGAGGCAGTGAGCTACGAGGAACACAGGAACGTATAGGATTCAGCTTCTGTTTAGTATCTACTCTAGGAGTAGTATAAATCTAACATGTTAACATTCATTGTGGGAATGTAACTAATAAGCTTTAAAGTTTTAATTGGCCTGTAATTCTGTTAGCTCATGTAACAACTAGAACTCTAACACGTTATTAATGCATGTTTAGTCCATAAATTGTGTATTAAGATGAGGTTAAGGTAGGAAGACCCTACAGATATCAACATCCGTGCGTTCCAAGAAATCACATCTTGGTCCAAATAAGCCCTAGAGACTCCACAAGGTCTCAAGTTCCCATAGAGAACATGCAAAAAAAAAATCAATTGCATTCTCACCACCCGTGTCGACAACGACACCCAACAGATTGAATCCCGGCCATCCCTCCTTTACCCTAGGATTCAACAATCCTAGCACATGGATGCCATCAAATCACCCAGTAAAGAACTACCATGACCCCAAAATACTACAATCTCTCCTCAGAGGAAGTCAACCGGACTTCACGATCATTTTCAAAATACATCGTGTCATTGAGATTACAAATCTCAAGGTGCTCCAATATTTCACCAGAGATTCATTCATCCAAGCATACTAATCTGATGCTCGACAAGTACCAAAAATGCTGGCATTCGTATACACACGCCGCTATACATGCATAAGCACCAATACTACATGCATACTCAATGTAATCGACTCGGGTATCATCAATCATACCCAAAGTCCCAAATACAACTGTCAATCCCCAGTTATTCTCACCCTGCGGAGAATATTGATTGGCGAACCAACGACTAATGGTGTGATCCGAACATCAACACCACACAAACCGACTCCTCGAATCTTCCAAAGATTCTCAATAGGTATATAACTACCGCCTTCCTCACAAGGAAAATGTCATGAACCCATGACCCTCCAACCTCGAACCACCGTTCGGAAAACATGGATATATTTATACCAAAATGTATCCCGGAACCAGTAAATACACAACCGGTTCATAATAGTGCATCTTTGCCACTATTATCAATCCCAAACTCGTATACACAACGTATACCCAATTAACGATGCTCTGTACTAATACCATAGTACTCCATATACTCGAGCATCTCCCCAAAGACGTCTCCTCGTACGTCTCACCGAAAAATAGAAAGCCATTACTCAGTCCAATACCAGTAATGCCTACCATGGCTGGTTTTCATTCAACCCTTGATCAACACTAGCTGTCTCCATGACAGTATGTTCCAAATCTCTCCCAGAGATACAATCAATATAGTAGTGTCACCCCACTAACTATATTTCTCAATTCCAATTGCATTACATATGCAAGAATTCTCAACCAGCGCTAACAACGGCTTGTCGACACTCACGTTGGTACTCCCAACAGAATCGAGCTATCACAGTACAAGTCCCTTAAAACATTTAACGTATAAACATTCTCGTGAGGTATCCACTGCCTCAAACCTCATGCCACATAGTGACTACAAGAGTCAACTATAAACCCTCATCGTATCATAATACGATTCACCAAACTCGGTTCCAACGAGCAGTATAATGGTTATAACAAGCTCACTATAGCACTGAAATAATACTTGGATAGCAGATCGCTGCATCCTTAGGTTTATACCGAACCTACCAACATATCATACGTTCCACCCCGGTATACCATACCGTAGCATCAATTAGAGTAGTAAGTCATCACCCAATTTCTCTAACACCAAAGCACAACGGACATTCCGGTGTCCTTGCTCAACCACAATGCAATCCCCAATCCATTAGGATTTATTCCACACCTCCATGTGTGGGTGTGACTATGCCTACCATACGTTACATCGGTATACTCAAGTAGTTTTCTCAATAACTACTTCTACTACAAGTCACTTGGCCATAGCCATCCTAACGAGTATACCCGAAGGTACCACTACTCGTAAATTATTTACCTCAAATACGTGTTGCGGTACATTTACCTGTACGGCGCATCCATTTATTCATCGAGCAAACCTGCTCGGCATAATGGTCTCGTCAACCGGCGACGTAGACACCACCATGTGCCCACCATCGACACTCCAACTATACGAGTAAATACATATACTTACATGTATTCTTCATTATAATGACGTCCCACGTCTACATAGAGCATCACTATGTCATCGTCATCTCATGACGGTGCATGTCAACACATGACATCCACAATATCATCGTCAACCTGTGCGGTACATGTCAACACATGACATCCACAATATCATCGTCAACCTGTGACGGTACATGTCAACACATGACATCCGCAATATCATCGCCAACCCGTGACGGTACATGTCAATACCTGACATCCACAATAATGCTAACAGAATATTAATCTGCCATAACTCATTGCTAATAAGATAGCGGCATACATGTACCCATTACCCAATAGCGGTACGCAATCAACACCCATCGCTCGAAAGCGACACAATCCCATGAAATCAGCGGTATAAGCCCTCGCTATATAATCAGCGGCGTAAATCATCGCTATAGAATCAGTGGCATAAACCCTCGCTATAGAATCACCGGTATGAAACATGGCCATATGTATACTCGGCGGCATGAACCATTGAATTAGTGGAATGTACCATTGCTAAATATACCAGGCGGCATGAACCATCTCCAATAGACTAGCGGAATGAACCATCGCTATATATACCCCATGGCATGAACCATCGCCAAAAAACTAGCGGAATGAACCATCGCTTTATATACCCGGCGGCATGAACCATCGCCAAAAGACTAGCAGAATGAACCATCGCTATATATACCCGGCGGCATGAACCATCGCCAAAAGACTAGCAGCATGATATCCCTCGCTATAATATGACAGCGGCGTGTTCTTCACTTCTACATATTAGCGGCAAATATCCTTCATTGCTACCTCGCTTCGACATACCAGCGGCATAATATCCCTCACTATAATATGACAGCGGCGTATTCTTCGCTTCTACATATTAGCGGCAATATTTTCTTCATCGCTACGGTATGACAGCGGCATTAATACCCCTCGCTATAATATGACAGCGGCGTGTTCTTCGCTTCATATTAGCGGCAGTATTCTATCATGTAATACCCCTCGCTTCAACATATCAGCGACATAATATCCCTCGCTATAATATGACAACGGCGTGTTCTTCGCTTCTACGTATTAGCGGCAAATATTCTTCTTCGCTACGATATGACAACGGCAAGTATTCTCCTTGATATCTCATCATACCTGTATCAATACAAAGATATCAATATGTGCAATTAATACCACAGTTCACAAATCCTACTACGTTATATCGGTGGCTCAATGATATCCCTCGCTTTGACATATAAGCGACCCTCACTACTATATGACAGCGGCAAATATCCTGATACATTGCTAGTCGATATACCCGTAGTAGTACCAAAATTGCATTACCTTTGCAAGCACAATAACTCATGTAAAAACTGCATATTGCAGTTGTTGGGATATGCCCTAAGACAAGTCATTGGGATATGCCCTAAGACAAGTCATTAGATGATTGTTTATGACATACAATGTATTATGATTTTATTAATGGCACATCATTATTATATCTTATTCGAATATCTGTGCAATATGAATTGATATATAAGTTAATGTCCTTAGAATAATATTGTATTGTTCTTAAAGATTGTCCCTAGTCAAGTATTATCATGAATAAGGATAATGATAATGCATTGAGACTAGTATGTTTTGATTGATGAACTAATTCATGGATATGATATATCAAATCAACACATGGGTACATGTTAGAGAACGATGTACTGGACAGACCCACCATGAGAATGCTACATGGATAGTTATATGAGTGTCATAAGCAATTCTCATAGTGATAATAATGTATGTAATCCTTACGACTTGAGATCATCAGAGATCCCAACATAAGGAGTTATGTATCTTGATATTGTCAATCGTTGCCTGTAACAGGGTAAACTATAAAGGCGGCTATTGGCACACTACGAATTATGTAGAGGGATGTTGATTGATCAATATAGGATTTGTCCCTCCTATATAACAGGAGAAGTGTTTGGGCCCTTGATCAAGTAAGACTAAAATGCATGGCCGTGCTCGAATGAGTCGATATGTGATATCGAGCTTATTCGTTTATTCTAGTTCTACTTGGGGATCATGAAATAGAGATTGAATATACGAGTATGACTATTCCATGACTCGTGTTCAATCTAAACACATGGACAAAGGGATTAAGTTACATGGTTAATATTATCACAAGTTCTAAGGTTATGTCAAGTCAATGACATTCTTGTAATTTGGGTAGCCTTGATGTGTTGCTAGATACCGCTCATTGCTTGTGACATAAAATGAGATTTTATGTCACTGCCAACATTACAAGATCCTATCGGGTCGCACAAAAGATTAAATCGATAAGGGAAATTAAATTCATTGGATGAATTAATTAATTAAGAAGAGTCTTAATTACATGATTATAATGATTTAATTAAATCATGGGTTTGGGCCCATGAGGCTTTGTGAAAGCCTTTAATTAAATCAAACATATATCATGCTAACAAGGTTGAGAGAAATAATACAATTTTCGAAAAACCTAATAGCAACTAAATTGAGCTCTCGGCCGCCTCCTCCTCTCCTCCTCCATCTTCACGCCGCCGCCGTGAATAGTGGTGGAAGGAACGGCCGCCGCTGATCGGTTTTGAACCGTGAGTTCAGCTTTGGTTCAAGAATAAGTCTAGTAACTTGTTCTTGAACGTCCCTTGTTCGATTTGATCGTATGGATACCGTAGAGGCAAGAATCTTGGAGGTGTTGCTCGTGACTCGTGACATTGGCATCGTTTCTGCATCAAACACGCTACAAGGGTGAGACTCTTTTAATCATTCTGATATGAATACTCTGTATAGGTCTTCGGTTAGGAATCTAAATTTTTATTTCCGCTGCGCAGTTGTGTGTTGGATTCCTTTCAGTGGTATCAGAGCCGTGTACAAAGCTCATATCAGAATTATGTGGTTAATCGTTTAATCATATTTTGATTTGTATTGCATGCTTTAAAACTGTATATTCATATATGATATGGAATAAATCGAGTTTGTGAAATCATCGTATAATTGTATTTGATATAAATTGGCGAATTATACTATATGATACAAGAAGGAAAAATCAAACCTTGGCACATGATGATTCGGCCACCACCATCACAAATGACCCACGGCTGCCACATGAGGGCTAGGGTTTTCGAACCCTGGGCTCGAGATGGTCTAGCCGTTATGGCTCATGGTGTGCATGGAGGTGTCAAAACATGGCTAGGGTTTAGAACTTTTGGCTCGATTAGATGGTTGGCGGCTACCTCCACGTGAGAGCTAGGGTTTTTCGAACCCCTTGGCTCGAGATGGTCGAGCCGCCACCATCATGAATCGTGCATAAGCCAAGCCACCGCCGTTGGACTAGAGTTTCAAACCCTAGGGTTTGCATGGCTCACGGCCGCCGCATGTGAAGAGGCTAGGGTTTCAAACCCTTAGCCACATTCGGTCCATGATGGCGCCGAGATGACTAGGGTTTCGAACCCTAGTCACATGCGTGGTGGGCCGTGGTTTTGGGCTAAGGATCCGTGACATGTGATATCCCGAGCGTACGATAATTTCATAAAATTTATTTTACAGTTTTATTGGGATTATATTTTAAAATGTTTAGAATTTAATTCATTAATTGTTATAGCATGTTTTATATGTTTGTTTGAGCATGGTGCATGGTTATAGCCCTATGCCCTATTAGATAGGAGTTTGTGAATGTTCGTAATTTAATACGGCCTACGAGTCGTGCCTTCTCTATTTTTCTGAATGTATTCCCTCCCCTATGCTCCCCTCGAATGTAACTCGAGGAATTCTCTAAATCATGTAATTGTTATATAGTTTAGTTAGAGTTTTATTGATGGAGATCAATGAAGATGGACCATGGTGCCGGGATGAGAAGGCCATTCACAAAAGGGAGCCAAAGAGGTGCTTGGAGAAGTAACCTTAGGTGGACTTTTAGGATTTTCTCATTGTCTTGAGAAAATCGCTAGTATGGGCTATAACCATGTCACGTTTACTTTATGTTGATGTATGAGATGCATGTTTACTGTTTTATTTTATATTGATGCTTGATATATATATATGTAGATATGTATATATTCATATATGTACCAGACATATTTTCAATATTAATAAAATCATGAGATCAATAAATCCCTCTTATAATATTAAGTTTTAAGATGCCTTCCAATTAAAAATACTCGTCAAGACTTCGATTGAACATGTGTGGGTTTGCCAAAGAAAAGCACCGTGACAATCTTAGTAAGACGCGAAAGGATAAAAGTGATATCCGTGTTATTTAAAATTGGGTTCGACTTAACTAGCGTTATCTCAATAGGATTGGGAACCTAGAGGCATGGGGTTGGAAAATAATTCATTAGATGAATTTGAACAAAGCGTTGTTCGTCCAACCATCCAAGAATTGCATGTGATTGTAATTGACAAAGAGTTGTCTACCTAAATAACCGAGTCTTGGGCGATTAGCCAAAGCTAACTCAAGATTAAGTGAAATATGGATCTTGGCCCACTAACGTTTTCGAGGATTGATAATTTTAAACAAAATAGTGGGAGTGTCATTTAATATAAGACCATATTAAATGATTAAAATCATAAACTTATTTTGCATATGTATATTGTAGATATCCATGGCAACCATATGTATATTGTAGATATCCATGGCAACAAACAACGTTACAAGCACACTATCATTACGATCGGTCCTTGAGAAGGACAAACTTAATGGGACAAATTTCCTAGACTGGTATAGGAATTTGAGGATAGTCCTCAAACAAGAAAAGAAGCAATATGTCCTAGAGGAACCCTTACCTGCTGAGGAACCTCCCTTGACGGCTGCTAAAGCCGATAAAGATGCTTACAAGAAGCATCAAAATGACGCACTTAATGTTGGGTGCCTTATGCTTGCCACCATGAACTCCGAGCTTCAGAAGCAACATGAGGAAATGGAGGCGTTCGATATGATCGAGCATCTAAAGAAGCTGTACCAACAACAAGCAAGACAAGAGAGGTATGATGTCTCTAAAGCGTTATTCCAGTGTAGAATGGTAGAAGGAAGTCTGGTTGGAACTCATGTACTCAAGATGATTGGGTACATTGAGAATCTGGAGAAGCTGGGTTTTCCATTGGACCAAGAGTTGGCCACTGACGTGATCTTACAATCGTTGCCTGAAAGCTTCAGTCAATTTGTCTTGAATTACTATATGATTGAAATTGAAAAGACTCTACCACAGTTGCTTGGCATGCTGAGAACTTTTGAAGCTAACAACAAGAAGTCTAAACCTACAAATGTTCTTATTGTGAATAAGAGCAAAGGAAGGGCTAAAGCAAAAGGCTTAAAGAAGAACAAGAAAGTCTTTGTCAAATCTAAGCCTCATACTGCTGCACTTAAGCCAAAGGGAGGAGTGGCAAAAGAGGGGAACTGTTTCCATTGCGGTGAGACCGGACAATGGAAAAGAAATTGCAAAGTTTATCTGGAGGATCTTAAGAAGACGAAGGGAAGTGTGACTTCCACTTCAGGTATTTTTGTTATAGAAGTCAATTTATCTACTTCTTCATCATGGGTATTATATACTGGATGTGGATCTCACATTTGTGTTAATGTGCAGGATCTTAAAAGGAGTAGGACATTGGCAAAAGGCGAAGTAGATCTCCGAGTAGGAAATGGAGCAAGAGTTGTTGCATTAGCTATAGGAGATTATTCATTATCTTTGCCTTCTGGTTTATCTTTAGATTTAAAAGACTGTTATTTTGTGCCTTCAATTACTAGAAACATTATCTCTATTTCTTGTTTGGACAAGTTTGGATTTTCATTTATTATAAAGGACAATTGTTGCTCCATTTATTTAAATAATATGTTTTATGCTAGTGCACAAATGATTAATGGTCTTTATGTATTAAATCTTGATATGCCTGTCTATAACATAAATACTAAAAGGATTAAGAATAATGATTCTAATCCAACTTATCTCTGGCATTGTCGCTTGTGCCATATAAACGAGAATCGCATATCAAAACTTCATAAGGATTGAGCTTTAGATTCATTTGATTTTGAATCATATGAAACATGTGAATCTTGTTTAATGGGCAAGATGACTAAAGCCCCTTTCAAGGGATATGTTAAAAGGGAAAGTGATTTATTGAGTCTCATACATAGTGATGTATGTGGCCCAATAAGCACACAAGCTAGAGGTGGTTTTCAATACTTTGTTACATTTACTCATGACTTCAGTAGATATGGGTATGTGTACCTAATGAAACATAAACATGAAACCTTTGAAAAGTTCAAGGATTTCAAGAATGAAGTACAAAACCAGCTTGGCAAAGTATCAAAATCCTTCGATCAGATCGATGAGGTGAATACTTAAACCAAGAGTTTCATGACTATCTAAAGGAGTGTGGGATAGTCCCACAACTCACACCTCCGTATACTCCACAATGGAATGGCGTATCTGAAAGGAGGAATCGAACTTTGTTTGACATGGTTCGATCTATGATGAGTCATGCAGATCTTCCGATTTCCTTTTGGGGACATGCTTTAGAAACAACAATATTTATACTGAACCATGTTCCATTTAAATAAGTTGAAAAGACACCATATGAGATATGGACTAGGAAACGTCCTAGTATAGATTTTATGAAGATTTGGGGTTGTGAGGCTTTCGTGAGACGTCACGCCTCTAACAAACTTGGACCCAAATCTGATAAGTGTTTATTTGTGGGGTATCCTAAGGAAACGAAAGGATACTATTTCTATTATCCCACCGCGAACAAAGTGGTTGTTGCTCGGACTGGTGTCTTTCTTGAAAGAGAATTTATTTCTAGAAAAATCAGTGGGAGACATATAGAACTTAGTGAAGTTCAACCACAAGAAAACACTGAACATGAGATTGAGATGGAAACAGAGCAGTCACCACAAGCTGTTGTGGATGAAGTGCCTGCTCAAGAGACACAAGCCCAGCGTAGGTCTGTAAGAGAACACCGGGAGCCACAGAGATATGGATTTCTTGTGACTCAACGAGGTGACTTACTACTTATTGATGAGTATGAACCGTCATCTTATCAAGAAGCTATAATGGGCACTGATTCTGAGAAATGGCAAGAGGCCATGAAATCTGAGATGAAATCCATGTATGCAAACCAAGTATGGACTTTGGTTGACCCACCTGAAGGGGTGAGACCCATAGTGTGCAAATGGATTTTCAAGAAGAAGACCGACATGGATGGTAATGTACAAACCTTCAAAGGTCGACTGGTAGCAAAAAGTTTCAAACAAATTCATGGTATTGACTATGATGAAACTTTTTCACCAGTTGCCATGGTTAAATCCATTAGGATCTTACTTGCAATAGCTGCATTTCATGATTATGAAATCTGGCAGATGGATGTCAAAACAGCTTTCCTTAATGGAAATCTTCTTGAGGATGTGTACATGACACAACCCGAGGTTTTGTCGATCCAAAGGATGCTGGAAAGATATGCAAGCTACAACGATCTATTTATGGATTGAAGCAAGCTTCTCGGAGTTGGAATCTTCATTTTGATGATGCAGTCAAAGAGTTTGGTTTCATCAAAAACGTAGATGAACCTTGTGTCTACAAGAAGGTCAGTGGGAGCATAATTATCTTCCTAATATTGTATGTAGATGACATACTTCTAATTGGGAATGATATCCCTGCCTTACAATCTGTAAAGATTTGGCTAGGGAATTGCTTTTCTATGAAAGACTTGGGTGAAGCCACCTATGTATAAGGAACCAAGATCTATAGAGATAGATCGAGAAGATTACTTGGCCTAAGTCAAAGTACATACATAGACAAAGTGCTAAAATGGTTTAGCATGCAAGAATCTAAGAAACGGATTCGTGCCTATGACGCATGGAATACATCTCTCGAAGGATCAGTGTCCTTCAACACCAGATGAGAGACAACGCATGAGTAAGATTCCATATGCGTCAGCTATTGGATCTATCATGTATGCCATGATATGTACTCGTCCCGATGTCTCGTATGCTTTGAGCATGACGAGCAGATATCAAGTTGATCCAGGTGAATGTCACTGGATTGCAGTCAAGAATATCCTGAAGTACTTGAGAAGAACTAAGGATACGTTCTTGATTTATGGAGGTGAGGAAGAGCTCAATGTAATAAGTTACACTGATGCAAGTTTCCCAACCGACAAAGATGATTTTCGATCGCAATCAGGATATGTGCTTTGCCTAAATGGAGGTGATGTGAGCTGGAAGAGTTCAAAGCAAGAGACAGTAGCCGATTCTACAACTGGAGCTGAATATATTGCTGCCTCAGATGCAGCAAAGGAAGCTGTTTGGATCAAGAAGTTCATTTCTGGACTTGGGGTGATGCCTAGCATTCTAGATCCGATTGAACTCTATTGTGACAACAATGGAGCCATCGCATTGGCTAAGGAACCTAGATCTCGCCAAAGATCCAAGCACATACTTCGGCGCTTTCATTTCATTCGAGAAATCGTTGAAAGAGGAGATGTAAAGATATGCAAAGTATCAACAGATGATAATGTATCTGACCCATTGACGAAGCCACTATCACAGCAGAAGCATGATTGTCATACTAGATCTCTAGGCATTAAGTATATGTCTGATTGGTCTTAGTGCAAGTGGGAGATTTGTTGGGATATGCCCTAAGACAAGTCATTAGATGATTGTTTATGACATACAATGTATTATGATTTTATTAATGGCAAATCATTATTATATCTTATTCGAATATCTGTGCAATATGAATTGATATATAAGTTAATGTCCTTAGAATAATATTGTATTGTTCTTAAATATTGTCCCTAGTCAAGTATTATCATGAATAAGGATAATGATAATGCATTGAGACTAGTAAGTTTTGATTGATGAATTAATTCATGGATATGAGATATCAAATCAACACATGGGTACATGTTAGAGAACGATGTACTGGACAAACCCACCATGAGAATGCTACATGGATAGTTATATGAGTGCCATAAGCAATTCTCATAGTGATAATAATGTATGTAATCCTTACGACTTGAGATCATCAGAGATCCCAACATAAGGAGTTATGTATCTTGATATTGTCAAATGTTACCTGTAACAGGGTAAACTATAAAGGCAGCTATTGGATACACTACGAATTATGTAGAGGGATGTTGATTGATCAAGATAGGATTTGTCCCTCCTGTATAACAGGAGAAGTGTTTGGGCCCTTGATCAAGTAAGACTAAAATGCATGGCCGTGCTCGAATGAGTCGATATGTGATATCGAGCTTATTCGTTTATTCTAGTTCTACTTGGGGATCAAGAAATAGAGATTGAATATACGAGTATGACTATTCCATGACTCGTGTTCAATCTAAACACATGGACAAAGGGATTAAGTTACATGGTTAATATTATCACAAGTTCTAAGGTTATGTCGAGTCAATGACATTCTTGTAATTTGAGTAGCCTTGATGGGTTGCTAGATACCGCTCATTGCTTGTGACATAAAATGAGATTTTATGTCACTGCCAACATTACAAGATCCTATCGGGTCGCACAAAAGATTAAATCGATAAGGGGAATTAAATTCATTGGATGGATTAATTAATTAAGAAGAGTCTTAATTACATGATTATAAGGATTTAATTAAATCATGGGTTTGGCCCCATGAGGCTTTATGAAAGCCTTTAATTAAATCAAACATATATCATGCTAAAAAGGTTGAGAGAAATAATACAATTTTCGAAAAACCTAATAACAACTAAATTGAGCTCTCGGCCGCCGCCTCCTCTCCTCCTCCATCTTCACGCCGCCGCCGTGAATAGTGGTGGAAGGAACGGCCGCCGTTGATCGGTTTTGAACCGTGAGTTCAGCTTTGGTTCAAGAATAAGTCTAGCAACTTGTTCTTGAACGTCCCTTGTTCGATTTGATCGTGTGGATACCGTAGAGGCAAGATCTTGGAGGTGTTGCTCGTGACTCGTGACATTGGCATCGTTTCTGCATCAAACACGCTACAAGGGTGAGACTATTTTAATCATTCCGATATGAATATTCTGTATAGGTCCTCGGTTAGGAATCCAAATTTTTATTTCCGCTGCGCACTTGTGTGTTGGATTCCTTTCAGCAGTATCCATAATCATAGAGTAACCATACCAGATTATGCCATTGTCTGTTCCATTATCCACCATTTCTTGTCCTCAGATAGCATATCCAGTTTTCTCATTCCCTGATTTTCCTACAAAATTAGATTCCTTAACACTTATTACATCATGTGCCCAACATTACCATTAATGTCATCCCATTGTATCCCATACGATCCCTGCAACCACCATGGTTAGCAATAAAACATTCCATTTATGAACACATATCATAAACGCACATAAGCAAAATAGTTGTGTCACACAACACTAACTACCATCATGCATAAATATATCCTACCCGTTTCCATCAACATGTTCTTAGACCCTCAACAGCCCCAAAGAGCAAACCTGGCTCTGATACCACTAATGTAAGGACCCCGTGCCCTTAACCCCTTATTAGTGTATTTAACCCATGTATTTAGTGCATACAATCATATAATCAGGGGGGAAGAACCACATGATACCATAGCATAACATACCAATAATAAAATTTCTTCCATTAAACCATGTAATGTCCAATTTCTCCCAAACAAGTCCACTCACATAGCATGCACCATTATAATACACTAACATGTTCTCAATTCATTTAGCAATTCCTCACATTAATTGCATACAACATATGAATGAAAAGAAAAAGGCCCTTGCCATTTTATACAAACCATATACACATATAACAGTGCTCACATGCGAGAATCAAATGAGAGAATGTGTATTTAATGTATAAAGTACTCTACACGATACCGGCACTGGTACTTTGGTCATGGAAGCACCTCCGTTCCATAGTTTGATCTCAACTCCGGAGCTACCAATATACCTGTTCCACCTGCCCCAACAGAGACAGCCCCCACACGGGGTGAGCATACCAATACCACCATTCCAATAATCACAATACATAATTTACAGAATATAAAATTGTAATGTAAAAGATACTCCCTGTATAGTATTGTTACCACATGGAATCCCTCGAGCTGTTTCTGTTCTCAAAATAACCAAAACCATCAAATTCCCAAAAGTCAGTTAATCATTTCATTCATTAACTAAATTTGTTCCCTAATTTGACAATTTCCATAATTAATGAAATCCAATCATTTAAATGTTTATAGATATCACACGTATCTAAATGATATTTCCACATTCCCATGTCATCGCTTATTCAGTAGCAGCGTGTAAGGACCCTGATACCTTTAGTGCGGATTTAAAGGCATAGGAAGAGCTAAACATACATTTAACAGAGTATAAAGTTCGTGTTGATGCCCCGAGCTATTAAGATTATAGTGCCAAAATAAAATTCCAAAAGGAAATGTTAATCCTATAGCTTTACACTACTTCTAGAGTAGAGACTATACAAAATAATCATGTCCTTCTATACCAAAAGCACTCCTCACTAGCTCACGCATCAACCCGTCCTTAGCCCCTCATGCCAAAATGTACCTATAGGAACAACCCTAAAACCATGAGCATGTAACAAACCATATTCACAATAATATGATTGTAATGTAAAAATGCATAAACCATAAATACAAATCACTTCTGTATTTAATACATTTCGATGCTCCCTTTGGTTGTCCCTGTATCACAATCATAATCAATAGGTTATAATACCAGTAATGTATGTCATGATATGCATCCATTCCATGAATACCAATTACCATTTCCAATCTTATTATATCAGTGGCATAATACCACTCGCGTTAACATGACAGCGGCATTAATACCCCTCGCGTCGACATATTAGCGGCATAATATCCCTCGCAATAGTAATATGACA
This sequence comes from Haberlea rhodopensis, assembly GCA_907163345.1. Lineage (NCBI taxonomy): Eukaryota > Viridiplantae > Streptophyta > Magnoliopsida > Lamiales > Gesneriaceae > Haberlea > Haberlea rhodopensis. The sequence goes on from CAJQUN010000443.1 coordinate 270,040, forward strand.
GCGACATTATCTTTCGCTTAGACATATTTGCGGAAAATATTCTTCAACTCTATAATATGACAGCTGCAAGTATTCTATCATCGCTTCGACATGAAGGCGGCAAGTATTCTTCATCACTGGAATATAACCTCGACTCACAACACATGCATCAATGCATCCAATATACATAAGCAACCATAATGCATAACCAATCCATGTATGCAACCATGATGCATAATCAAGTCCATGTATGCAACCATAATGCATAATCAAATCCATGTATGCAACCATAATGCATAACCAAATTCAATGTGTAAAAATACGTTACCGTCCGATGCCCGTAAGTCTCACTACGTACCTTTGTTCCAAAAGTGGAGATGTCGTAGAACTTTATCTCCTTGGTTGTGTTGCTACCTAGGATGGTTCTACAAAATCACACAAACCAATATTAGAAGTAAATTTATAAATCAATACCAAAAATCCCATCAAAATAACCCAAAATCCAAAAATACAACATTTTCAAGACTCGCGATCGATCGGCCCTTTCGCTCGATCGATCGTGAGCTGATCAACCTGGCGCCCAACATTTGCTGCCCGCCTCGATCGATCGAGATGCCGTCACCGTTCGATCGAGAAGTCACCTCGATCGATCTAGAGTTATAATTGATCGATCGTGAAGATCCTTTCATCCCAGCCAGAAGCTCTGTCGTGCTCGATCGATCGGGGTGTCATGCTCGATCGATCGAGGAGCTCTGCAAACGCGAGAAATCACCATTTTTGAGTACAAAACCTTACCAATCCACATTTAACCCAAAACACCTCAACCCAACACATCAAAACACCAATATAACTCTAAAACAACCAACAATAACAACATAATCCAAAACCCAACCAAAAACACCATATTTCCAAAAATCAAAACCTTTTGAAATCTCCAAAATACAAACCCATATCAACACCAATCAAAATAATAACACAAGGAAGACATCATACCCCTTAAAGCTTCAATCTCCTACCAAGAATCCAACCAAAAGCAAGTTTTGAAATTCTCTTCCTTTTTTTCTCCTCAAAAATCGATTTGGTGGGTTTGGGGATAGGGTTGGGAGTGATTTGATAAAGACTGGGGTTAAGTGAGGGAAAAGGGGTGTGAGTTTTTAATTAAAACAAGTGTCCAAAATTAGCATGAGGTATTAAAATATCCCAGCATGATATCTTAAAAGTATTTTCCAAATATGCACCAAAGCTCAATTAAACATGCTTTACCAAAATAATTAATACATACCCCAATTAAATCATGCCAACACCCAATTTACCCACATGCATCACATGCACCCTGAAATGCATTACCAGGTCACGTCCACCACATGACTAAGCATTTCACCATATTAATTAATTCAACACTAAATTAATTAACACCATAATTATCACATAACATAATTAATGTCCAAATGCACATAATTATTTCGGGGATATCACAATACTTCCCTATTTATAAGATTTCGCCCTCGAAATCACATGCACTTACCAATCCGAAACTAAACATAAATCACATACCAGAAAATAGGTCCGGGTAGTGCTGGGTCATATGCCGCTCCGTCTCTCACGTGGCCTCCTCGACACCCCTGCGATCCCACTGAACCTTGACCATCAGTATCACCTTGTTCCAAAGTCTGTGATCAGCTCTATCCAGAATCCTGACTGACCGTTCATTGTAGGACACATCAGAATCTAACTGCACCTCAGAAGGCTGCAACACATGCGATGGATCCAGCTCATATTTCCGCAACATAGATACATGGAACACGTCATGAATACCAGACAATGATGGTGGCAAAGCCAGACGGTAAGCCAAAGTATCAGCGTTGTAAGATCTCAAACGGCCCAATAGATCTCGGAGATAATTTCCCACGCGTACCAAATCGCACAACACCTCTGAAAGGTGAGATCTTCAAAAAGACCTTATCTCCCAATTAGAATTCCAACGGTCGCCGTCGTTTATTTGCATAGGCTGCCTGCCTATCCTGGCTGCCTTCATTTTCTGTCGGATCATTTTTATCTTTTCCTCCATCTCCCGGATCAATCCGGGTCCTCCGACTGATTTGCTAGTCAAGTCATCCCAGTACAATGGTGACCTACAACGTCGACCATAAAGAGCCTCAAATGGAGCCATCTGAATGCTCTCCTGAAAGCTATTATTGTGCGAGAATTCTACCAAGGCCAATGAATCTTGCCACGAAGTATCAAACTCCAACACACATGCCCGTAGCATGTCCTCGAGTGTCTGAATAGTACGCTCGGCCTGATCGTCTGTTTGGGGATGTTATGCCGTGCTCAATCTCACTTCAGTACCCAAAGCTGACTGAAGACCTCCCCAAAAGTGAGATATAAATCGTGGATCTCAGTCAGACATGATAGAAATTGGAATCCCGTGTAGTCTCACTACATTTCGGACATACAACTGAGCCATCCTCAAGTATGTGAATGTCATACAGTACGGAATAAAATGAGCCACTTTGGTCAACCTATCCACAATCACCCAAATAGCATCAAAACCCGAAGTAGTCCTCGGTAAGTGGGTCACAAAGTCCACAGATATGTGTTCCCACTTCCATTCCGGTATCTCCAAGCTCCTTAACTCGCCACCAGGCCTCTACCTTTCTGCCTTCACCTGTTGGCATATCAAGCATCACTTAACGAATGCTATTACATCTTGTTTCATCCGTTTCCACCAAAATTGATCACATAGATCCTTGTACATCTTCCTCCCGCTTGAGTGGATACTAAGCCTGCTGCTTTGAGCTCGCTGTAAGATCCCTCTACGGAACTCCGACGTACTCGGAACTACCCAACGGTTACCCAATCTCAAGGAACCATCCTCAGCCATGGCTCTCCAAGAAGTACCAATGATAACCATCTCTGAATCTCAGCATCTGCCTTCTGAGCTCTCCGGATGTTCTCATAAATGTCCGGCTCTGCCAATAAAGTTGATACACGTACTGGTGATGTATCCACATCAAAATCATAGCCCAGATGACAGTAAGAAGTCATCATAGCTGATAAATGCATGGTGTCCTCAGCAGTACACTTCACCTTCCGGTAATCAATGCACAAACGCATCGAACCATCCTTCTTCTTAACGAATAGAACTGGCACACCCCAAGGCGATACACTAGGGCGTATGTATCCTTTGTCAAGGAGTTCCTGTAACTACTCCTTCAATTCCCTTAACTCCGTCGGTGCAGAGTATAAACTTCGTGTTGATGCCCCGAGCTATTGAGATTACAGTGCCAAAATAAAATTCCAAAAGGATTAACTACATTCCCAACCAAATGAATGTTAATCATATAGCTTCACACTACTCCTAGAGTAGAGACTATACAAAAGAATCATGTCCTTCTATACCAAAAGCACTCCTCACTAGCTCACGCATCAACCCGTCCTTAGCCCCTCATGCCAAAATGTACCTACAGGAACAACCCTAAAACCATGAGCATGTAACAAACCATATTCACAATAATATGATTGTAATGTAAAAATGCATAAACCATAAATACAAATCACTTCCTGTATTTAATACATTTCGATGCTCCCTTTGGTTGTCCCTGTATCACAATCATAATCAATAGATTATAATACCAGTAATGTATGTCATGATATGCATCCATTCCATGAATACCAATTACCATTTCCAGTCTTATTATATCAGGGGCATAATACCCCTCGCGTTAACATGACAGCGACAATAATACCCCTCGCGTCGACATATTAGCGGCATAATATCCCTCGCAATAGTAATATGACAGCGACATTATCTTTCGCTTAGACATATTTGCGGAAAATATTCTTCAACGCTATAATATGACAGCTGCAAGTATTCTATCATCGCTTCGACATGAAGGCGGCAAGTATTCTTCATCACTGGAATATAACCTCGACTCACAACACATGCATCAATGCATCCAATATACATAAGCAACCATAATGCATAACCAATCCATGTATGCAACCATGATGCATAATCAAGTCCATGTATGCAACCATAATGCATAATCAAATCCATGTATGCAACCATAATGCATAACCAAATTCAATGTGTAAAAATACGTTACCGTCCGATGCCCGTAAGTCTCACTACGTACCTTTGTTCCAAAAGTGGAGATGTCGTAGAACTTTATCTCCTTGGTTGTGTTGCTACCTAGGATGGTTCTACAAAATCACACAAACCAATATTAGAATTAAATTTATAAATCAATACCAAAAATCCCATCAAAATAACCCAAAATCCAAAAATACAACATTTTCAAGACTCGCGATCGATCGGCCCTTTCGCTCGATCGATCGCGAGCTGATCAACCTGGCGCCCAACATTTGCTGCCCGCCTCGATCGATCGAGATGCCCACAACGATCGATCGAGAAGTCACCTCGATCTATCGTGAGTTATTCTCGATCGATCGAGAAGTCACCTCGATCTATCGGGAGTTATTCTAGATCGATCGAGAAGAACCTTTCATCCCAGCCAGAAGCTCTGCGGTGCTCGATCGATCGGGGTGTCATGCTCGATCGATCGAGGAGCTCTGCAAACGCGAGAAATCACTATTTTTTAGTACAAAACCTTACCAATCCACATTTAACCCAAAACACCTCAACCCAACACATCAAAACACCAATATAACTCTAAAACAACCAACAATAACAACATAATCCAAAACCCAACCAAAAACACCATATTTCCAAAAATCAAAACCTTTTGAATCCCCAAAATACAAACCCATATCAACACCAATCAAAATAATAACACAAGGAAGACATCATACCCCTAAAAGCTTCAATCTCCTACCAAGAATCCAACCAAACGCAAGTTTTGAGTGGGGTTAAGTGAGGGAAATGGGGTACAAGGGGTGTGAGTTTTTAATTAAAACAAGTGCCCAAAATTAGCATGAGGTATTAAAATATCCCAATATGATATCTTAAAAGCATTTTCCAAAAATGCACCAAAGCTCAATTAAACATGCTTTACCAAAATAATTAATACATACCCCAATTAAATCATGCCAACACCCAATTTACCCACATGCATCACATGCACCCTGAAATGCATTACCAGGTCACGCCCACCACATGACTAAGCATTTCACCATATTAATTAATTCAACACTAAATTAATTAACACCATAATTATCACATAACATAATTAATGCCCAAATGCACATAATTATTTCGGGGATATCACAATACTCCCCTACTTATAAGATTTACCCCTCGAAATCACATGCACTTACCAATCCGAAACTAAACATAAATCACATACCAGAAAATAGTTCCGGGTAGTGCTTAGCCATATGCCGCTCCGTCTCCCACGAGGCCTCCTCTACACCCCTGCGAACCCACTGAACCTTGAACCTCGGTATCACCTTGTTCTGAAGTCTGCGATCAGCTCTATCCAGAATCCTGACTGGCCGTTCCACGTAGGACACATCAGAATCTAACTGCACCTCAGAAGGCTGCAACACATGCGACGGATATGGCTCTTATTTCTGCAACATAGATACATGGAACATGTAAGGCCCTCGTGCCCTTAATCTGTTATTAGTGTATTAACCCATGCATATTAGTGCATACAATCATATATGTAGGGGAAAGACCACTTGCAACCATAGCAAAACATGCCAATAATAAAATTTCTTACGTTATTCCATATAATGTCCACTTTCCCCTAACCAAGTCCATATACATATCATGCGCCCTTTTCATACACTAATATGTTCTCAGTTCATTTAGCAATTCAATAAATAATTGCATGCGACCAATAAATGAAAAGAGAAAGGCCCTTGCCTCTTTATACAAACCATATACACATATAACAGTGCTCACATGCAAGCATCAACAAATGTATGTGTATCAAATGTATAAAACACTATGCTCAATACCATCACTTGTGCTTCGATCCTGGAAGTACCTCCAATCCATAGCTCGAGCTCAACTTCAAAACCATCGATGTACCTATTCACCTGCCCCAACAAAGACAGCCCCCACACGTGGTGAGCATACCAATATCCCAAATCCAATAAACACAATATTACAATTCATAATTTACACAATGTAAAGGCTATGAATATTAAAAGACACTCCCTGGATGGCGTCATCCTCATCCGGGATCCTTTGTGCTGTTCCTGTTATCAAAATAACCGGAACCATCAAATTCTCAAATGCCACCTAATCAATACATTGATTAACTAATCCGTCTGCCACATACCGATACCATAATCAATAATATCAAATCATTAAACAATGATTACAGATATTCCATATACCTCACTTATGGTTCCATAGTTCTATTTCAGCTCTCGCTCTACAATAGCGGTGTCATAACCGATGTTCGCTCAATAGCGACAACATCCCAATCATTGCTCGCTCAAAAGCGGCACCATATAATTCCCAATGCATATCAAGTGATTGCAACAACCATATATTATTCATGCACAACAATTGCAGTAATATATTTAAAGTTATGCTCGTACGTTATACGTACCTTATGATTCCGTAGTCCGAACCAAACCTTGACTGAGTCCCGCGACCCGATGAATTATGTGCTAACACATAAATAACTCACAATTAATCACAAGCATGCAACCACGTGTCCAAACACGTTCACAACCTCCAAACCTATCGCCAATCCATGACGATTAACCATTTTAAAGACTCCGGGCTAAGCATGCATAATACCCAAACTATTCCATTTTAAGTTGTACAAAGGTTAACCAATTACTCAATCGAGTATTCCATTTTCTTATAAAAAAATTGGCTCCAACCATTACATTTTAAAAGTATAGCATTCCCATTGGAATGTAGACATTGCCCCGAAAGTCGGTTAATTAAACATCGATTCCAAAATCCCGACATTTTCCAAAATTTTAAAAAAAACACAAGAAATAGGGCCGCGATGGATCGCCGCTTAGGCGCGATCGATCGCGCAAACCCACTGCCCAAAAATAAAGCCGCGATCGATCGCTGATAACGCCGATCGATCGCCAACTCTTTCTGTTTCCTCGCGATCGATCGGTCAGTAGTTGGGGCTATAACCATGTCAGCATTTATTTTATGTTGATGTATGTGATGCATGTTTATCATTTTATATTTAATATTGATGATTGATATACATATATATAGGTATGTATATATGTATATGTACCATACAGATTTTCATTATCAGTATTAACAAAATCATGAGATCTTTAAATCCCTCTAATAATATTAAGTCAATTTAGATGCCTTCCAATTAAAAGTACTCGTCAAGACTTCGATTGAACATGTGTGGGTTTGCCAAAGCAAAGTACCGTGACAATCTTAGTAAAACATGATAGGATATGATCGCTATTATTTTAAACAATTATTTCCAATCTAGCGATTTTAGACCGCAAGTGCACGGTGTCAAGTTTTAGTATAGATAGGAAGATACGGATTGTCGAACCCACTGGGACTAACAAGCAAGTACCAAATAAGATGTCTTTTAACTATATTTAACCTACGATAATTAATTTATAATTAACAACTAATTAATTAAAATAAACTACTAATCCAACCAAGTCAATAAAAGTAAACGAGAAAAATCCACTAGAGAAAATTATCGAGACTTTGGCTCACCGATGCAATTCCCTACAATTCTCGATTGAATATTCAAATATTTCTAAGGTGACGAGTTCTCCCAATTTATCTAATACACTCTCTCGAGCTATATTAAACCTAACGCCGAATTGTGTAAGTAACTCTCGTTCACTTATTTAACAATTCAATGTTGCATAAGATCCATGAAAACTCCTAGCTTTCAATTACTAGAATCTATGGCTATCACGCATGTATTTGACGTCATCTCTCGATCTCAGTTTTAAATCCATGGTATGAGTTATTAATTCCGTATCATAAAATCATCTCCCGATATCAGTTATGATACTAACATCATTCAAAGGTGATCAATCCTCTAAAAGCATGAAGAACATAAAACATACGCAAAGAACTATAAGAATTCAATCATTAAATCATCAAATCGAAGGTTCATAACAAAGGTTTCGCCTAGCCTCGATAAATAAAATTAGTTCCTCATAATAAATCAAAACACAACAAAACTAAGAATTAAAGACAAAGAAAAACTCCCAGCGTCGACTCCGGTTGTGGATCTTCGCTCCTTCTCTTGCTTCCTTCTCGATTCTTTAATCGTCTTGTTGGAGTTGTTCCAAAGTCATAGGGTGAAAGGTTGAAGGATGAATGGAGAACGTGAAAGTTTGCTGCTCGTGTGTTCTGGAAGAGGTGTGAGGTTTGGTTGGTGAGAATGAAGGTGGCGTGAGGTTCTGGAGAAGGCTGGGTGAGATTGGTGATGTGGTGATTGGGTTAATGGAGGGAATAGAAGATGGCATGAGATGTGGAAGAAAGGGACTTGTGTTTCTAGGGTTCAAGTCCTATTTTTGGGTTGAAAATCTTGTGTATAATATATAGGGAAAGAATTATGGACTTCCCTTTTGCATCCAAACTCTACAAGGAAGTTATTTTTCTAAAAACTGTTCGTCCCGATCGATCCGGAAAAAGTGGCCGATCGATCGAGCCTTCCAGTAACAATTTCGTGGCTTTTTCAGCCCTTTTCGATCGATCGGAAATGCTTGCTCGATCGATTGAGCTTCACAGTAAGTTTTCTTCGCCTTTTTCAGCTTCTGGCGAATTTCGTATTTTGGCCGTAACTTTCTCATAAGAACTCCGAATTTGATGAATCAGCTGTCCACGCGAAGATAAGAAAACGTTCTACAACTTTTATATGGACTACATTTCCAGAACATGGCTCGGACATATAGTAATTTGAGGAGAAAGGAGCAACATGTGTCTTGGATTCCGGTTTTTTCCTCTTTTCTTCAACTTTATTCATTTTTTCATCATTTTAGCTTGATTTCTTCCCCTTTTATGAATTTCAACATTGATTCCTGAAATATAGAAATATATACCATAAAATGTAAAATAATTCAAGAATCAACACGAAAACATATACATATCATAGCATAAAAACGCGTAATAATCAACCCTATCAACTCCCCCAAACTTATCACTTAATCGTCCTCGATTAAGCATTAAAATCATAAGGTAGAGTTCATTCTTGATATTTGAAACAATTATTTCATGACTTACTTATTCTCAGAAATCTCATGCACATATACAAAAGTTGACAAGACATGTTTTCTCCTAATTCAAGCAACATATCTCAAAATTGGAATGTGTGTGTGTGCTAATTTCATTCTCAAGTTTCATGCACATATTCAAGATCAAATCATGCTAATCAACTCAAAGTCGAGATTATCATCAAGCACCCCATAAGCCTATTTTCAAACAACTTCTCCACTAATGATAGTTAATCACTAGACTTGGATCAAAAGGACTTTTTAAGCTTGTAATGTAAGGCCTTTGGTGTTGGCTTCAAAGAAAAGATAGGGGAACACAAAGAAGAGAGTATAATCATGGAAAGTTCAAATTTTTAGCACAAGTTTGAGCTTCTCTTCTTTTTTTTCTAGCCTTGGCCACTTTGGGTCTTATTTATTCAAATTTTTTTTTCTCAAGGCTTTTTCTATCTTTTTCTTTTCTCATTCATCAATTTTTTCAACAAATAAGCTCATCAAAGATGTAGCAATTCAAGTGCATCTAATGAGAATCATTATACTCCCTTAGGGTCAAGATAAAAAATCTTCCATTTAGGCTCAAGTAGGTGGGTATAATGAGGTTGCCAAAGAATGTTGAATGGGGGCTAATAGTATGTCAAACATACTCCATTCTTTTATCATTTCGGCTCAAATCAGGGAACTAGAGATTGATATAAACATGGTAAGCTTGAAAGGCTCAAACGGTCCAAAGGTCGCCTAAATCATTTCCAAGTCTAGTTCCTAACTATAAAATTTTGCCTCAAAGTGTCATCATCAAATAAGTTCTAGGATAACTCTAAGATGCTCAAGACAAATCATTAAGTTCACAACAATAATCACTACTCAACATGCAATCCACAAGATCATGACTCATTGTGCTCAATATATTCCTCATTCTTGACATGCTAACTCAAATTAGGATATTCATGTACAAGTCCAATAATCATCACAAATCAAGTTCATATGCATAGCGAGATCAAAATCATCATTGAATAGTCATTACAATAATTCATTCTTTTCTCAAGTTCGAACTCATAAAAAAAAAAATTTAGCTCATAATAATCGTACGATTCAAGTGTCATTTAAGCACACAACATGTGGTTAAAACAAGTAAAACATGCAAGCTACTACTCCCCCAAACTTAAATCAAACATTGCCCTCAATGTTTAAAAGAATCTAAAGGGAAAAAATAAACTCCCCTGATCACGACGCTTGCATGAGGGTTGAGGAAGATTCGCTTTTGAAAGCTCCACTGTTGTAGGGTTCATCGCTCAAACTGAGTACCTAGCAAGAGAAGAATGCAAATAAAATAGTCGACACGAGAGATAAACAAACTAAATGCAAAAACTAAAAATAAACAAAACTAAATAGCAAAAGGATACGCTTGGGTTGCCTCCCAAGAAGCGCTGATTTTTAGTCGTCGGCTTGACCATCAGAAGCAACCATCAAAGAGCGGCCGCCGCCCATAGTAAGTATCATATGATACCACTAATGGGTCTTCATTCAATATGCCCTCAAGATTGGCAAGATTGTAACAGTGTAAGCTCGTCGCTCCAACAACATTCTTGAATTGGTAGGCATGGGAGAATGATTCTTGACTTGGCTTCATATCTTGGAGGATGTGGTGCGGTGAAGTTGGCATCGATGGAAAATAAGGATCCACATATGGCATAGAACATGTCTCCATCGACGGGCTCAAATCGGAATCTTCGAAAGTCTCATCCTTCTCCAACATCACACACGACTCATCTTCACTTGGGAACTCCTCGGATGACTTCTTTGAAGTAGTCTCAATCTCTTGAAGAGGCTCAAGTTCCCTTGACTTTTCCACACTAGTAGGATCACTCCCCCAAACTTGGTTGGTTGAGTGATCGTCATCATATAACCAAACTCGATTCGTCGCCTCTTGATTTGTAGCTCTCGTCTCTTCCTCCTGGCAGCTAGTTGAAAATGTTTCAATAAGGACCGCCATTTGCTGCTCCAGGTGGCGCATAGAGTTGGTTTGGCACTCCAAACTGTTCTCAGTTGATGCCATGAATCTCACTAAGGTATCCTCTAACTGAGTTGTGACATCTGCAGAACTATCTCTCCTCTCTTCGCGATGTTCAAATGGTTGTGGCGTATCAATAGGATAGTGAGGCTCCGGTGGGTATTGGTGACTCCAACCTTTTAGTGAAGGATCACAATGCCAGTGAAGATCGAAGTCCGCCATATCATTGAACAGGTGCACCACACTGTACTCATCTCTATCAACCAGGGGACTCCCAGTCACCAGTGCTTCGCTCAATACCCATTCTCTTGTCTGTGCATCCAACTCGTTGAAGAAATATTGCAAGAGAGTATAGTTCGAAAAGTTGTGATACCGGAATGTGTTGGCCAATTCATTGAATCTCTCCCAAACAGCGTAGAACGGCTCGGAACATTGTTGGGCAAAGCTTGTGAAGGCTTGTTGATGTAGCATCTCCAAGTACCTCACAAGACAAACAAAACAAAAACAAAATAAATATATATAATTTTTTTCTTTTTCGAATGAGATAAACAAAAAAATGGTTAAATTACAGTCAAAGAACCTAGTATGATATTACTAAAGTTAATCCCCGGCAACGGCGCCAAAAACTTGATCGCTATTATTTTAAACAATTATTTCCAATCTAGCGATTTTAGACCGCAAGTGCACGGTGTCAAGTTTTAATATAGATAGGAAGATACGGATTGTCGAACCCACTGGGACTAACAAGCAAGTACCAAATAAGATGTCTTTTAACTATATTTAACCTACGATAATTAATTTATAATTAACAACTAATTAATTAAAATAAACTACTAATCCAACCAAGTCAATAAAAGTAAACGAGAAAAATCCACTAGAGAAAATTATCGAGACTTTGGCTCACCAATGCAATTCCCTACAATTCTCGATTGAATATTCAAATATTTCTAAGGTGACGAGTTCTCCCAATTTATCTAATACACTCTCTCGAGCTATATAAAACCTAACACCGAATTGTAGTAAGTAACTCTCGTTCACTTATTTAACAATTCAATGTTGCATAAGATCCATGAAAACTCCTAGCTTTCAATTACTAGAATCTATGGCTATCACGCATGTATTTGACGTCATCTCTCGATCTCAGTTTTAAATCCATGGTATGAGTTATTAATTCCGTATCATAAAATCATCTCCCGATATCAGTTATGATACTAACATCATTCAAAGGTGATCAATCCTCTAAAAGCATGAAGAACATAAAACATACGCAAAGAACTATAAGAATTCAATCATTAAATCATCAAATCGAAGGTTCATAACAAAGGTTTCGCCTAGCCTCGATAAATAAAATTAGTTCCTCATAATAAATCAAAACACAACAAAACTAAGAATTAAAGACAAAGAAAAACTCCCAGCGTCGACTCCGGTTGTGGATCTTCGCTCCTTCTCTTGCTTCCTTCTCGATTCTTTAATCGTCTTGTTGGAGTTGTTCCAAAGTCATAGGGTGAAAGGTTGAAGGATGAATGGAGAACGTGAAAGTTTGCTGCTCGTGTGTTCTGGAAGAGGTGTGAGGTTTTGTTGGTGAGAATGAAGGTGGCGTGAGGTTCTGGAGGAGGCTGGGTGAGATTGGTGATGTGGTGATTGGGTTAATGGAGGGAATAAAAGATGGCATGAGATGTGGAAGAAAGGGACGTGTGTTTCTAGGGTTCAAGTCCTATTTTTGGGTTGAAAATCTTGTGTATAATATATAGGGGAAAGAATTATGGACTTCCCTTTTGCATCCAAACTCTACAAGGAAGTTATTTTTCTGAAAACTCTTCGTCCCGATCGATCCGGAAAAAGTGGCCGATCGATCGAGCCTTCCGGTAACAATTTCGTGGCTTTTTCAGCCCTTTTCGATCGATCGGAAATGCTTGCTCGATCGATCGAGCTTCACAGTAAGTTTTCTTCGCCTTTTTCAGCTTCTGGCGAGTTTCGTATTTTGGCCGTAACTTTCTCATACCAACTCTAAATTTGATGAATCAGCTGTCCACGCGAAGATAAGAGAAATGTATACAACTTTTATATGGACCACATTTCCAAAACATGGCTTGTACATATAGTAATTTGAGGAGAAATGAGCAACATGTGTCTTGGATTCTGGTTTTTTCCTCTTTTCTTCAACTTTATTCATTTTTTCATCATTTTAGCTTGATTTCTTCCCCTTTTATGAATTTCAACATTGATTCCTGAAATATAGAAATATATACCATAAAACGTAAAATAATTCAAGAATCAACACGAAAACATATACATATCTAGCATAAAAACGCGTAAAATCAACCCTATCAGGATACAAGTGATATCCGTGTAATATTAAATTGGGTTCGACTTAACTAGTGTTATCTCAATAGATTGGGAACCTAGAGGCATGGGTTTGAGTAATAATTCATTAGATGAATTAGAATAAAGCGTTGTTCGCCAACCATCCAAGAGTTACAAGTGATGTAATTGTCAAAGCGTTGTCTACATAAATAACCGAGTCTTGGGTGATTAGCCAAAGCTAACTCAAGGTTAGGTGAAATATGGATCTTGGCCCACTATAATTTTTATGAGGGTTGATGATTTTAACTAAATAGTGGGAGTATCATTTAATATAAGACCTTATTAAATGATTAAAATCATAAACTTATTTTGCATATTTATATTGTAGATATCCATGGCATCAAACAACGTTACTAGTACACTTTCATTGCGTTCGGCCCTTGAGAATGACAAATTGAATGGGACAAATTTCCTAGACTAGTATAGGAATCTGAGGATTGTCCTCAAACAAGAGAAAAAAACAATATGTCCAAGAGAAACCCTTACCTGCTGAGGAACCTCCCATTACGGCCGCAAGAGCCGATAAGGATGCTTAAAAGAAGCATCAAAATGACGCACTTGATGTTGGTTGTTAATGCTTGCAACCATGAGCTCTGAGCTTCAGAAGCAACATGAGGAAATGAATGCATTCAATATGATTGAACATGTGAAACAACTTTACCAACAACAAGCTAGACAAGAGAGGTATGACATCTTTAAAGCGTTATTTCAGTGCAGAATTGTAGAAGGAAGCCTTGTTGGAACTCATGTACTCAAGATGATTGGATACATAGAGAATCTTGAGAAACTAGGTTTTCCGTTGGACCAAGAGTTGGCCACTGACGTGATCTTGCAATCGTTGCCAGATAGCTATAGTCAATTTGTTCGTAATTATAATAATTGAAATTGAGAAGACTCTACCACAGTTGCTTGGTATGTTGAGAACTTACGAAGCAAACACAAAGAAGTCTAAGCCCACAAATGTTCTTATTGTGAATAAGAGCAAGGAAAGGCTAAAGCAAAGGGCTTTAAAAGGAACAAGAAAGTCTCTGTCAAACCTAAGCCTCATGCTACTGCGCTTAAGCCAAAGGGAGGAGTGGCTAAGAAGGAAATTGCTTCAATTGCGGTGAGACCGGACATTGGAAGAGAAATCTTAAGAAGACGACGGGGAGTGTGACTTCTACTTCAGGTATTTTTGTTATAGAAGTCAATCTATCCACTTCTTTATCATGGGTATTAGATACTGGATGTGGTTCTCACATTTGTGTTAATGTGCAGGACTTCAAAAGGAGTAGAGTGTTGGCTAAAGACGAAGTTGACCTCCAAGTGGGAAATGGAGCAAGAGTTGTTGCATTAGCTATATGAGATTATTCATTAACTTTGCCTTCTGGTTTAATATTAGATTTACAAGACTGTTATTTTGTGCTGTCGATTGCTAGAAACATTATTTCAATTTCTTGTTTGGACAAGATTGGTTTTTCATTTATTATGAAGGACAAATGTTGCTCCATTTATTTGAATGAGATGTTTTATGCTAGTGCACAATTGATTAATGGTCTTTATGTTTTAAATCTTGATATGCATGTCTATAACATAAATACTAAAAGGATTAATAATATGATTCTAATCCAACTTATCTCTGGCATTGTCGCTTGGGTCATATAAACGAGAATCGCATATCAAAACTTCATAAGGATGGAGCTTTAGATTCATTTGATTTTGAATCATATGAAACATGTGAATCTTGTTTAATGGGCAAGATGACTAAAGCCCCTTTCAAGGGATATGTTAAAAGGGAAAGTGATTTATTGAGTCTCATACATAGTGATGCATGTGGCCCAATAAGCACACAAGCTAGAGGTGGTTTCAATACTTTGTTACATTTACTCATGACTTCAGTAGATATGGGTATGTGTACCTAATGAACATAAACATGAAACCTTTGAAAAGTTCAAAGATTTCAAGAATGAAGTACAAAACCAGCTTGGCAAAGTATCAAAATCCTTCGATCAGATCGATGAGGTGAATACTTAAACCAAGAGTTTCATGGCTATCTAAAGGAGTGTGGGATAGTCCCACAACTCACACCTCCATATACTCCACAATGGAATGGCGTATCTGAAAGGAGGAATCGAACTTTGTTTGACATGGCTCGATCTATGATGAGTCATGCAGATCTTCCGATTTCCTTTTGGGGACATGCTTTAGAAACAACAATATTTATACTGAACCATGTTCCATTTAAATAAGTTGAAAAGACACCATATGAGATATGGACTAGGAAACGTCGTAGTATGTATTTTATGAAGATTTGGGTTGTGAGGCTTACGTGAGACATCACGCCTCCAATAAACTTGTACCCAAATCTGATAAGTGTTTATTTGTGGGGTATCCTAAGGAAATGAAAGGATACTATTTCTATTATCCCACCGAGAACAAAGTGGTTGTTGCTCGAACAGGTGTCTTTCTTGAAAGAGAATTTATTTCTAGAAGAACCAGTGGGAGACAAATAGAACTTAGTGAAGTACAACCACAAGAAAACACTGAACATGATATTGAGATGGAAACAGAGCAGTCACCACAGGTTGTTGTGGATGAAATGCCTGCTCAAGAGACACAAGCCCAGCGTAGGTCTGTAAGAGTTCACCATTCACCAGGAGCCACAGAGATATGGATTTCTTGTGACTCAACAAGGTGACTTACTACTCATTGATGAGGATGAGCCGCCATCCTATCAAGAAGCTATAATGGGCCCTGATTATGAGAAATGGCAAGAGGCCATTAAATCTGAGATGAAATCCATGTATGTAAACCAAGTATGGACTTTGGTTGACCCACCTGAAGGGGTAAAGCCCCATAGGGTGCAAATGGATTTTCAAGAAAAAGACCGATATGGATGGTAATTTACAAACCTTTACAGACGACTGGTTGCTAAAGGTTTCAAACAAATTCATGGTATTGACTTTGATGAAACTTTTTCGCCAGTTGCCATGGTTAAATCCATTAGGATCTTACTTGTTATAGCTCCATTTCATGATTATGAAATCTGGCAGATGGATGTCAAAACAGCTTTCCTTAATGAAAATTTACTTGAGGATGTGTACATGACACAACCCGGGGGTTTTGTCAATCCAAAGGATCCTGGAAAGATATGCAAGCTACAACGATCCATTTATGGATTGAAGCAAGCTTCTCGGAGTTGGAATCTTCGTTTTGATGATGCAATCAAAGAGTTTGGTTTCATCAAGAACGTAGATGAACCTTGTGTCTACAAGAAGGTCAGTGAGAGTATAATTATCTTCCTAGTATTGTATGTAGATGACATACCTCTATTGGGAATGATATCCCTGCCTTGCAATCTGTAAAGATTTGGCTAGGGAATTGCTTTTCTATGAAAGACTTGGGTGAAGCCACCGACGTGTTAGGTATCAAGATCTGTAGAGATAGATCAAGAATATTACTTGGCCTAAGTCAAAGTACATACATAGATAAAGTGCTAAAACTGTTTAGCATGCAAGAATCAAAGAAAGGATTCGTGCCTATGACACATGGAATATATCTCTCGAAGGATCAGTGTCATTCAACACAAGATGAGAGACAACGCATGAGTCAGATTCCATATGCGTCAGCTATTGGATCTATCATGTATGCCATGATATGTACTCATCCCGATGTCTCGTATACTTTGAGCATGATGAGCAGATATCAAGTTGATCCAGGTGAATGTCACTGGATCGCTGTCAAGAATATCCTGAAGTACTTGAGAAGAACTAATGATACATTCTTGATTTATGGAGGTGAGGAAGAGCTCAATGTAATAGGTTACACTGATGCAAGCTTCCAAACCGACAAGGATGATTTCCGATCACAATCAGGATATATGTTTTGCCTAAATGGAGGTGCAGTAAGCTGGAAGAGTTCAAAGCAAGAAACAGTAGCGAATTCTACAACTGAAGCTGAGTATATTGCTGCCTCGGATGCAGCAAAGGAAGCCGTTTGGATCAAGAAGTTCATTTCTGAGATTAGGGTTATGCCTAACATACTAGATCCAATGAACTCTATTGTGACAACAATGGAGCCATCGCATTGGCTAAGGAACCCAGATCTCACCAGCGGTCCAAACACATACTTCGGCGCTTTCATTTCATTCGAGAAATTGTTGAAAGATGAGATGTGAAAATATGCAAAGTACCAACTGATGATAATGTATCTGACCCACTGACGAAACCTCTGTTACAGCAGAAGCATGATCGTCATACTAGATCTTTAGGCATTAAGTACATGTTTGATTGGTCTTAGTGCAAGTGGGAGATTTGTTGGGATATGCCCTAAGACAACTCATTAGATGATTGATTTTGGCATACAATGTAATATGATTTTATTAAAGGCAATTCATTATTATATATTTTATTCCAGTATCTGTGTAATATGAATGCATACATATATTAATGTCGTTAGAATAATATTATATTATTCTTAAAGATTGTCCCTAGTCAAGTATTATCATGAATAAGGATAATGATAATGCATTTAGACTAGAATGTATTGATTGATGAATTGTTCATGGATATGAGATATCGAATCAACACATGGGTATATGTTAGAGAACTGTGTACTGGACAGACCCACCATGAGAATGCTACATTGATAATTAGATGAATGTCATAAGCAATTCTCGTAGTGATAATAATGCATGTAATCCTTACGACTTGAGATCACCAGAGATCCCAACATAAAGAGTTGTGTATCTTGATATTGTCAAACATTACCCTAACAGGGTAAACTATAAAGACAGTCATTGGATACCCCACGAATTATGTAAAGGGATGTTGAGTGATCAAGGTAGGATTTGTCCCTCCTATATAACAGGAGAAGTGTTTGGGCCATTGATCAAGTGAGACCAAAATGCATGGCTATGCTCGAATGAGTCAATATGTGATATCAAGCTTATTCGTTTTTCTAGTCAACTTGGGGATCAAGAAATAAAAGATTGACCTATACGAGTATGACTATTCCATGACTCGTGTTTAATCTAAACACATGTGACAAAGGGATTAAGTTACATGGTGAATATTATCACAGGCCATAGGTTATGTCGAGTCAATGGCATTCTTGTAACTTATGTAGCCTTGATGTGTTGCTAGATACCGCTCATTGATTGTGACGTAAATTAGATTTTATGTCACTGCCAACGTTGCAAGATCATAACGGGTCGCACAAAAGATTAAATCGATAAAGGGAAGATAATATTCATTGGATGAATTAATTTGATTAGGAAGAGTCTTAATCATAATATATATATATATATATATATATATATAATATATCGAGTCAATTATATATATATATATATATATAATAGGCGTTAGATATATAAAAAGAGATGGTTTGGGCTGAGGGTTTTTCGAAAGCCTGTAGCTTTTATGAGCCGCCTCTCTTCAGTATATATATATATATATATGTATATATATATATATGTGTGTGTGTGTGTGTTCTTGTCAAGGTTAAAAAACGAAGTTAATCAGATTAACTAAAAAGCTAAACCTAGCAAAAAGAAGCCGCCATCACTTCGCTTGGTGGCTTGTCCCTTTTCTGTTGAATATCAAGTCTAGCAACTTGATATCTTCAACATCCCTTCATCGATTTGATCGTGTGGATATCGTAGAGGCAAAGTTGCAAAAGCTTTGCTCGTGACTCGTGGACGTTTGCTTCGACGATTCTGCATCAAACACGCTACAAATGTATAACTCTCGACACCCGATATGAATACTTCGTATAGGTCCATGGTTGGAATCCAAATTTTTTTATTCCGCTACGTTGTATGCATGTTTGATTCTTTACATATTTAACTTGGTGGTGCACGATTTTAAACATTGTGGTGCACAATTTTTGAACATGCACGATTTTTTAACATTTGCTGCACAATTTTTGCAATTGGGTGCATGATTTTTTTGTGATGGGGTGCACGATTTTTTGTGATGGGGTGCACAATCTTTTAACGATTTTTTAACATGTTGATGCAAGATTATTTAACATGGTGGTGCAAGATTTATGTAATTATGTTGCACGTTCTGAAATCAGATCTAAAAGATTGTTAGGGTTTCAAAGAGGATAAGCAGTCGCACCTGAGACTGATGTTGGCCGTGGTTGAGTTGATCTAGCTTTTCCCATTGTCGAAGCTGAATTCAGATCCAATAACTGCAAGGGTTTCGAGTTTTGTAGCAGTTGCCATCGCTCATTGATCCATGAACGTGGAGTTGATAATATTTTTTTGTTTGTTAGAATGATGCTTTAAATATTGAATAAGGAGTTGCAGTTGAATGTATTGATCAAAAAAATCGATAATGATGTTTGTTTGTGAAGAATGAATTTGTCGAGAGAATGAGAAGAATTGAGGATAAGTGCGTAAACTGAAGGCGGTACATTTAAGAGAGAAGCACCGTGGCCCTTTTTGTAATTTTATCCCAAAATGGACCTATATGAACTTAAGTTCTTTTGGCCGACTGAAATGAATTATGTTCCATCAGTTGGTACTGGCCTGTAAGTTCCCCAAACTAAAAATAGAATTATAATTATGGTATAGAGGAAAGAACACATAGGCTAGCCCGAGCTGAAGCCCATACTAGCCCATGTTATGTCTCGCCCGTACATATCTCCCAACCGGACGTTAAGCTTTTACTCAAGGGGATGCTCGTAGTTGGTATTCAAAATATCCGTTTCAAGCAAGATCCGTAAACTTGCCCCAAATTGAGTTGATAGTCAAGGCCGCACGATTAATACTCTACTAGTCCTCAATGTCCTCATCTGCAAGCATTGCGTGCAATACAGTATTTTTTTTGTAAAATGGTGTGGTAATTGTAAATTCATTTTTATTTGGGTTTTTAGGATGTAATAATTTTTTCAAATTTGATTTTGTAGTTTAATATCCTTCCATGTATTTTTTGATGTTATTCTGTTATTTAAATTAGCAGGGGCTTTGCGGTTATTTAACACATTGTCATCTTTGTTAGGATGAGTGTGAAATCATGAAAATTGAGAGGTTGGAGTATAATCATAAGCTTATATATATATATATATATATATATATATATATATATATATATATATGAGATTTGCATGAAATTAACTACTAATCTAGGGAATGTCAGTGCTTCAATTAAAGTATACTCTTATTAGAAATATGAGAATTAGCAAAATCCATTTCCCTTCCATTAATGGATTTGAATTGATGTATTTTAAATAAGTTCAAATTTCATAACGTGATTGGATGAAAAAATAAATATATATCAGTTTAAGCGATTTCATTAGTAATATTCGTGGCTAATTTCAAATATTCGTAAGATGAAATGAAATATATTATCAAATCCTTCTCGAAATCAAATCTTTCCCTTTGAATCAAATCTATTAATCTAAACACAACTTTATATCATTGTGGAATCCCCGTTACCGCAATTCATTATTTCACCATTAATACCACAAGAAGTGCAAACAATATAATACATATTACGTAAGTAGTGGATAATCTATATATATTAATAAATCCGAGGGTGAAAGATAACTCTCTCTCCTTTCTCTCTTAGCTATATGAATTTTTTACTTTTTTTTTCTTCTAAAATATCCTCCACTCTTTAGAGAACTACCAGTGCTATTTTAAAGAAAACAAATTGGCATTTATTTTTTTAAAATTTAAAATAGTCCATCATTTTTAAATTTAATTTAGTTTCTTCCCAATAGTAACATTTTTTCTTCATTTTAGTACGGGTCGTAAAATAGTACAACATCGTATATAATCTTATCAACTATTTTGCCCCAACCGAATATGACATTATTATTAATTATTACTTATTGATTGTGAATATGATTGTAATAAATTTCGTTATTTGATATTATTTTTTTTTTATATTACCACGAGCCCTTAGTTTAAATGGCACCAAGGTGTTCTAAAGTGAATATGTATCTCTAGTCCGAGACCCCAACTCTCATCCCTCAACTCAAAAAAAGAAGAAGTTATATATATTGAAATCTTTTTGCACTAATCACTACAAAAAGTTTTGTCTACAATTAAGAAACATAATACGACATTATTATTAATAATGTCAATAGTAATTGATTGACAATAACCTATGATGCACACACTCATAAAAATCACTTAGTGCAATACGACACATCTCAGACATGACTGAGACATGATTCGTACACGCTACATGTCATGTCTTAATTTAATTTTATTTTAAAATATGGGCACAAACGAGAGGCATTGCATGTCCGACACAGAATTGCACTTTTGGGGATTAATTGTACAATTTAAAGTTTTTGACTAAAATAAAATTCCAAAATATTAAAATCAAAACAAAACCTATTCTAACTTTCCAGCCGTCGTTTTTCTCAGTTTGGGTTCCTCTGTTCGAATTTCTCAAATTTTTCGAATATTAAAATCACAATCACAAGCCTTCAATTCTGTTATAATTGATCCTTGTTTTCGGCAATTGCAATCATAAATTTTACATATGGTTAGTGTTCGTCCGTTCGATTTGATGGTTTTGTGGCTAAGTTCTAGGGTTTGATTGCGAAGTATAGATTTTTTCGATTAGGGTCTTGTGATGATAATATGTATTTGATGTTAGTATATGTGATGCTATAATAATTTCAGTGACATGCATTTAATTATGCACTTTTTTAATTTAGTAAGAATATTTTTGTTGCTCTGACATGATTTAGAAATTAAAAATATGAAGTTTAATATTTTATAATATATTATATGTATAATATATTTGATTTAGAAATATACAAATATGTTTTCAACCATATAGTATACTGAAAATATTGAAAAACTATTGTATACATGTATTATCATTTCGTGTCTGTATCACTGTATTTGAGTCGGTGGATCATTAGATTATAATAAACTATGTTGTGTACATATCGTTGTATCAGGTTGAAATGCTTAGTCACATGATAGGCGTGACCCGGGGGTTGCATTTCAGGGTGCATGTTAGAAAATGGGGTGTTAACATGATTTATTGGTATTGGTTGTTAATTATGTGGAAGATATGAATTTAGTGGAAGTTTGTTGCATTTTTATAAAATGCTTTTAAAATACCATGTTGGGGTATTTTATACATCATGTTAATTTTGGGGTTCAATTTTAATTAACTTTATAACCCCTTTACCCCACTATACTCTATTCACTTTTAACCCTCACTTTTAAATCCCCAAATTCATCCCCAACCCTAACCCATCTCATATTTTCGAAACTTGGCAAGGAAGGAAGGAGAAATCTTCACAAAACTTTTGTTTATGGGATTTTTGTTAAGATTTGGAGTCCTCAAGAGGTATGAAACCCTTCCTGAAGTTTTAATGATGTTTGATTTAGAAATGGGTTAGCATTTTGAGTTTTTATGTGGGTTTGTTTTGGGTATGTGTTGAATGTGGTTGGGGTATAATTTTTGAGGTGTTTTATGTGGGTTTTAGTGAGTTATGATGATGTTTGAGTTGTTGGAAAGTTTGGGTTTGAAGGGTATGAGATTGAGCTTGGAAAATGCTCAAAAATGGTGAAGAATCGCGCACACAGCAGGTGGCGATCGATCGCCATATATGAGGCGATCGATCGCCGAAGGCCAGTAGCGATTTGCGCAGCAGGCGATCGATCGCCACATATGGCGCGATCGATCGCCGCGAGGCAAAAAGTCAGGCGATCGATCGCCTCGATGCAGCGATCGATCGCCAGCAGCTTAAAAATGGAAATGATGATTTTTGTTGAATTTTTGGTATTTGGCTATTATTTAGCTTCTAATATTTATTTGTATGGTTGTGTAGAACCACCCTAGGTACCAACAACATCGAGGAGATAAAGTTCTTCAACTTCTCCACTTTTGGAATTAAGGTACGTAAGAGACGTACGGGCATCAGACGGTAAAACGCACTCCCATACTATGACTACGCAATGACTGCATAAGTATTTATGATGTTTATGATGATGATTATGATGAGTAAATATACGATGATGTTTATGATGAGTAAAGATGATATAATGTTTATGAGGATGTTTATGATAAGTGAGGATGATGTTTATGATGATTAAAGATGATATGATGTTATGATGTATGTTAAACTATGTTACTAGAAATTGTAGAATGTCCGGTGGTTGTTATGGGCAAGCGAGGAAGGTACTTACCACTGACATAGCTAGCGAGGAGATACAACCACTATCAAGGTGTAGCGAGGGGTATCACAGTACCGCTATATGTCGAGAGAGGGGGCCAATTGTGCCGCTGTCATAACAGGACCAGGACAGTCACATTTCTAATTAACATTGTTGATTATGAACATATGTGAAGTATGATTTTAATCATTTATGTCAAGAACTAATGACTACGTGCATGATTATGAAACAGGGACAACCAAAGTGGGTTAATGCGATTAACCAGGAAGTATATGTTACGATTATTTTCATGCATTTATTTATATGCCATTACCTTATGATGTTAAGTAATGATGTACATGCTCATGATGGGTTGTTCCTGTAGGTACACTTTTGGACTGAAGGGCTAAGGGTCGGGTTGAGGCAGTGAGCTAAAAGGAGCATGAAAGAATATAGGATACATGATTTTGGATAGTCTCTACTCTAGGAGTAGTGTAAACCTATAATGTTAGCATTCATTTTTGGGAATGTAATTATTAAGTTTGAAATTTTATTTTTGGCCTGTAATTCTATTAGCTCAAAGCTACAACCGGAACCATAAGATGTTATTAATGCATGTTTAGTCCATAATATGTGATTATAATGATGTTAAGGTAGGAAGACCCTACAGATTATGATTGTGGTACAGGGACAACCAAAGGGGGCTTATAAATGTATTAAATACAGGAAGTGAATTGTAACGGTTTATGTATTTGAATTACAATCATATTATTGTGAATATGGTTTATATACATGCTCATGGTTTTGGGGTTGTCCATGTAGGTACTTTTGGCGGACGGGCTAAGGCGGGTTGATGCGGTGAGCCAGTGAGGAGTGCTTTTGGCATAGCAGGCTTAATTCTTTTGTATAGTCTCTACTATAGGAGTAGTGTAAAGCTATAGGATTAACATTCTTTTGGTAAGGAATGTAATTATCCCTTTTGGAAATTTTATTTTGGCCTGTAATCTTAACGGCTCAAGGCATCAATACGAACTTTATATTCATTAGATGCATGTTAGCTCTATTTACGCCTTTAATCCGCACTTAAGGAACTAGGGTCCTTACAGACTTCCTTGAACGTGGAGTTGATAATATTTTTGTGTTTGTTAGAATGATGCTTTGAATATTGAATAAGGAGTTGCAGTTGAATGTATTGATCAAAAAACTCGATAATGATGTTTGTTTGTGAAGAATGAATTTGACGAGAGAATGAGAAGAATGGAGGAGAAGTGGGTAAACTGAAGTCGGTACATTTAAGAAGAAGCACCGTTGCCCTTTTTGTAATTTTATCCCAAAATGGACCTATATGAACTTAAGTTATTTTGGGTGAATTATGTTCCATCAGTTGGTACCGGCCCATAAGTTCCGCAAACTAAAAATAGAATTATAATTGGGCTTCATCATATAATGGTATAAAGGAAATAACACATGGGCTAGCCCGAGCTGAAGCCCATACTAGCCCATGTTTTGTCTCGCCCCTACATATCTCCCAACCGGACGTTGAAGCTTTTACTCGAGGGGATGCTCGTAGTTGGTATTCAAAATATCTGATTCAAGTAAGATCCGTAAACTTGCCGCATATTGAGTTGATAGTAAAGGCCGTACGATTAATACTCTACTAGTCCTCATCTGCAAGCATTGCATGCATATACAGTATTTTTTTTGTAAAATGGTGTGGTAATTATAAATTAATTTTTATTTGGGTTTTTAGGATGTAATAATGTTTTTCAAAATTTGATTTTGTAGTTTAATATTCTTCCATGTATTTTTTGATGTTATTCTGTTATCTAAATTAACAGGGATTTTGCGGTTATTTAATACATTGTCATCTTTGTTAGGATGAATGTGAAATCATGAAAATTGAGAGGTATATATATATTATATATATATAAGCATCTAGTGGGATTTGCATGAAATTAACTACTAATCTAGGGAATGTCAGTGCTTCAATTAACGTATGCTCTTATTAGAAATATGAGAATTAGCAAAATCCATTTTCCTTTCATTAATGGATTTGAATTGATGTATTTTAAATAAGTTCAAATTTCATAACTTGCTTGGATGAACAAATAAATATATATCAGTTTAAGCGATTTCATTAATAATATTCGTGGCTAATTTCAAATATTCGTAAGATGAATTGAAATATATTATCAAATCCTTCTCGAAATCAAATCTTACCCTTTGAATCAAATCTATTAATCCAAACACAACTTTATATCATTGTGGAATTCCCATTCCCGTAATTCATTATTTCACCATTAATACCACAAGAAGTGCAAACAATATAACGTAAGTAGTTGATAATCTATATATATTAATAATTAATAAGTAATAAATCCGAGGGTGAAAGATAACTCTCTCTCCTTTCTCTCTTAGCTATATGAATTTTTTACTTTTTTTTCTTCTAAAATATCCTCCACTCTTTAGAGAACTATCAGTGCTATTTAAAAAAAAAAACAAATTGGCATTTATTTGTTTAAAATTTAAAATAGTCCATCATTTTTTAATTTAATTTAATTTCTTCCCAATAGTAACATTTTTTCTTCATTTTAGTATGGGTCGTAAAATAGTACAACATCGTATATAATCTTATCAACTATTTTGCCCCAACCGAATATGACATTATTATTAATTATTGCTTATTGATTGTGAATATGATTGTAATAAATTTCGTTATTTGATATTAATTTTTTTTATATTACCACGAACCCTTAGCTTAAATGGCACCAAGGTGCTCTAAAATGAACATGTATCTCTAGTCCAAGACCCCAACTCTCATCCTTCAACTCAAAAAAAAAAAAGTTATATTGAAATTTTTTGCACTAATCACTACAAAAAGTTTTGTCTACAATTAAGAAACATAATACGACATTATTATTAATAGTAATTGATTGACAATAACTATGATGCATATAGACTCCTAAAAATCACTTAGTGCAGTGTCAAACACTTATGAGATACGACACATCTCAGACATCACTGAGACATGTATCGTACACGCCACATGTCATGTCTTAATTTTATTTTATTTTAAAATATGGGCACGAACGAGGGGCATTGCGTGTCCGACACAGAATTGCACTTTCGGAGATTAATTGTACAATTTAAAGTTTTTGACTAAAATAAAATTCTAAAATATTAAAATCAAAACAAAACCTAATCTAACTTTCCAGCCGTCGTTTTTCTCAGTTTGGGTTCCTCTGTTCGAGTTTCTCAAATTTTCCGAATATTAAAATCACAATCACAAGCTTTCAATTCTGTTATAATTGATCCTTGTTTTCGGCAATCGCAATCATAAATTTCACATATGGTTAGTGTTCGTCAGTTTGATTTGATGGTTTTGTGGCTAAGTTCTAGGGTTTTGATTGCGATGTATAGATTTTTTCGATTAGGGTCTTACGATGATAATATGTATTTGATGTTAGTATGTGTGATGCTATAATAATTTCAGTGACATGCATTTAAGTATGCACTTCTTTAATTTAGTAAGAATATTTTTGTTGCTCTGACATGATTTTAGAAATTAAAAGTAAGAATTTTAATATTTTATATATATAATATATTTAATTTAAAAATATACAAATATGTTTCAACCATATTGTATACTGAAAATCTTGAAAAACTATTGTATACATGTATTATCATTTCGTGTCTGTATCACTGTATTTGAGTCGGTGGATCATTAGATTATAACAAACTATGTTGTGACCATATCGCTGTATCTATATCCGTGGATTGTTAGATTATAACAAACTATAAATTGGGGTGTACAGCGAGAGCGACACACACGTTCTAAAATCTCTAACGTTCTAAAATCCAAACCCCTTTATATCCGGACCAGATTCCTTCCTAAATTCGCTCGGTTTCCCCACTCTCACCTTCGTATCCTCTCCCCACGCGCCGCCTCCCCGCCCCCGTCTCACTCAATTTCCAATTGCATATCCCTTCCGAAATCGAGATCTAAATAGCAAGAGGTAAAAGTAAGAAGAGATTATCAAGAAAAATAGCAGCTTTCTTTATGAATTGCTCAATTCAGTTGCTGGACCACCGCAGAGAAGGGAATTATCGTATAGCTGCTGAAGAACGCAATGGGTGGAGTTACTTCGTCGATCGCTGCTAAGTTCGCATTCTTCCCGCCGACCCCGCCGTCGTACACGGTCGTTGCGAACGAGTCGTGCGGCGGAGCGCTGTCTATTCCGGAGGTGCGTCGAAGGGACGACGTTGACGTTTGGAGGCTGAGGACGCGTAAAGGGAATGAGGTGGTGGCTATTCACATCAGCCACCCTAAGGCGATTGCGACGCTCCTCTATTCCCACGGTAACGCCGCCGATTTAGGTCAGATGTTTGAGCTTTTCGTCGAGCTCACCCTTCGTCTTCGCATCAATCTGATGGGGTAATTTTTCGTTTTCGACACCTAATGTTTGGGCTTGCTTCGCTAATTGGTGATTGCCTTTGTGTTTACTTTGATTTTTGGTTGCATGAAAATTAATAACTGATGCCGAAGAGCTTTTGGCTTAGGTTTTTTTGGTAATCTTTTTATTTATCTTTATTTGAAATTTAGATTCTCATCCATTTATTCTAAAGGATTAATGAGAATAATTCATTTTCGAGAATATATTTGGATTGATAAGGTCCGGGAATATAGAAAGACAATTTCGTAGTGGACTAATTTTTAGTTATCTGTCACATAGTTATCCAAACAAGGAAAGTTAAATTTCCACCTGTGTTTGTTTCCATCCTTGGCTGTGGCTTCTGGTTTCGTTCATAGGAAATACCGAATTAAAGTTTTAAAGGATGTCCCATGTCTCATATCTGGTAGGCTAACGTGAATTTCTACCCTACACTTGGAGTAACAGGCTACGGGGAATTTATATTCTAACACTTACTCTAAGTGTGGATATAATCATTGGAAGGTGTGGACCCTATATAGGGTTCACATCATCCAATGGCTCAAACCACATGGTCATGTCATTGGTGTATGTATATATGAGTCCCACGTGAATTTTGTCTGAATTTTTTTGTAATTACTGGATATTCCAACATTACCCCTACGTAAGGTATGAATCTCCCGGTCCACAACGCCATCCATTGGCGGTGTATGTATATATGAGTCCCACGTGAATTTTATCTGAAATTTTTTGTAATTACTAGATATTCCAACGATTACCCCTATGTAAGGTATGAATCTCGAGGTATACCATAGCTTTAGCCTATTTAGCATGGGCAGGAGTAAAAAATGACTCGTGGAAAATAATACACTGAACTTTATTATACTTAGCAATTGACGTTCCTGCTTGTGAAAGACTGTGTACTACTGTTGGGTACCAAATTACTAGTGATCACAATTAATGGATGCAATAGAAAGGTAAAGAATGGGATCAGGAGAACAACAAGCTCCTTTAAAGATTCGTTCCTTGAAAAATGCCTTTAGTAGAATTTGCGTCAGTGCCATTAAATTTTTCTTCAAGATCTTGTCTTTATTTAGTTGCAAACTTGGATTTTCGACTATGCCAGTAGGCAGCAAAATTTGCTCTAGTAGCATCTAGGTCTCGCAATCTTTAGATTTATCTCCACTATTGAAAGTTCGTATTTTCATGATGTATGTTAGGATCGGAGTAGTGTTTAAAAGGGGAGTTGAATAAACACCAGACTCAATTTCGATTCTTCTTCTTACAACAGACTGTTAACTACTGCAGTAGCTTCTCAATAGTTGGCAAGTCAGCAGACACTGGTAATAGTGGTAATAGTGCGAAAGGCGTCTGCAGGACTTGTGAGTCAAAGTAACTGAATGGTAAAATGCAGTAAGTAAATGACACAGAATATGTTCTGGAAGTTCGAAGCACAACGCTTCTACGCATCCCCTTCTCCCTTTGCAAGAAGGTTACACTAGAAGACTTTGGCTTACACTTTTCAGTATATAACATTCTTAGGCACTCACACAGCTTGGCCTAAACTCCTAGAAACACAACTCTCTTACTTGTTTATAATGTGTTTTACAACACTCACACAATATTACAAATCTCTTAAGTTTTGAGTGTTATTTGAGCAGCAGACTCAGTAGGCTTTGATCTTCAAGATCAGAATAAAGCTGCTTGGCTGCTCTTGCAAAATATCAGAATATCTCGGTAAAGCGTTTTTGGTTTTGCTTGAATAAATGAAGTTGACTTGTGTCTTTTCTATTGTAGCGGATTAATTAGCAACACGCTTCATTCTTCACTTCGACGTATTTATAGACACAACGATTTAACGACAACTTATCTTCAATTGGAAAGTTCTGCTTGAAATCGGCTTCTTGCTTTCCTTCCAAATTCTGTTTGTCTTCTTTCCAGTTTTGTTAATTAACGACTCTTTCATTCTGACGCTAATGGTGGCGCTGATATCGTAGTGGTGCGGCGCTCTGTTGTACTTTTATCAGAATGAGTTGTACGTATTTTGTCTTGTTGCTTTATATGTCTGCTGACTTCTCCTTTGCTGTATATCTGCTGGTTGCACGTTCAGCTGATGTTCATTTCATAGTTATTAAAAGCTCACATAGCGCGCGCTAAAGCTCAAGGCGAAGCGAGGCGCGGGTCTTGCGCCTTGCAGCGCTATGCGCCTCGTGTTTTGGCAAAGCGCGGGCAATGTGCGCTATCTGTGCTTTTTCAATTAACCAAGGCGCGCGCTATAGTGCGCCTTTGCTAAGGCTTGAAAATTGTGGCTGACAGGTTATCAAAATACATTGCTAAGGTTGGGCTTTAAATTTAAATATAGGTTTATTAAAAATAAGCCCAAGTGAGAGAATATTAGGGTTAAGTTATAGAGTTTTAGGGCTATTGCTACATAAAGTCTTGTTGCATAAACCGTCCAGCCTCCAGTCGACGTCGACCGATAAGCAGGTTGATGTGCTCAAGTGCTCTATTTATTTTCCTTCAAAATTACATTGCATTATTTCCTTTCCTTTTTTAGTCTCAAATTATTATTTATTTTTGAATTGATTCTCCTTCCTTTCTTGTTTTATATTTTCTTTTCCTTCAATTTTTATGTAACAAAGTTCATCAGTTATCACAATCGTCAATGAGTTCATTCAATCAAAGTTTGACAAATACTTGAGAATATAACAAAATATAAATTGCTAAGCTATTAATATTGCTAAAGCATACTGCTAATTGTTGCTGATGAGTTTGATTAAATTTTATGGATACTTTTGATGTATTAAAAATATATAAGCCATTGCGCTTTACTTTAGTAAAGCGTGCGCTTCGCGTCGCGCTATGCACTATTGCCCCATGACCCCTTTGCGCTTTAGTGCGCTATGCGCCTTAAATAACTATGGTTCATTTCATCATCTGCTTGTTGTATGGCAGCTGATGTTCATTTCATCATCTGCTGGTTGCATGGTCAGTTGATGTTCATTTCATCATCTGTTGGTTGCACGTTCAGCTGATGTTTATTTCATCGTCTGCTGGTACTCTTGTTCCAGTGGTAGTTCACTGTTTTGTATTTGGTTGATGATGACTCCTGGTCTTTGGATCCGGTAGATCTCTTTTTCTCCCCATGAAATCAATCTCTTAATCATCTGTCCTCTGTTGCGTAGAGGAGCAGCAAGGTTACCTATGACCTGCCCGGGTGGATGACCCTTCTTCCACCGGAGCGGAGGTCCAAGAGGATTTGTTGGTATGAATGTGAGTTGGTAGCTCAGTAGATTGAATTGATTCATCATTGACATTTGCTCTATCTACTACAGCAAGAGTGTGCGTAGTAGTGTCCTCGTCAGCAGGATTCAGTGCTTGTGGACCAGCAGGTACCTCTGCTGGTGCTTCTGGGACTTCTTGTTCTAAAATGCAGTCGACCATACTTCTGTAATCCAACTCATCATCATGATTATCATCAATATGCGTATTTTCTAATCGATTGCTTAGATTATTTATTTGCAATTCAGATACGGTGTTATCAGCAGATTCATCAAATTTTACATGAATAGATTCTTCTACCGAAAGTGTTGTTCTATTGTTAAATACTCTGAACGCCTTACTAACAGCAGAGTAGCCAAGAAATATTCCGGCATCAGATTTAGCATCAAAAGCGGTTAGATGAGTTTTTCCATTGTTGTGAATAAAACATTTGCAACCAAACATATGGAAATAAGAAATATTTGGTTTACTGCCATTCCAGATCTCATAAGGTGTTTTATTTGCTCGCTTATTAATTATCGATCTGTTCTGCGTATAACAAGCTGTATTAACTGCTCCTGCCCAAAATCTCTGCGAGATTTCTGATTCTGCAAGCATAGTCGCGCAGCCTCTTTCAAAGTGCAGTTCCTACGCTCAGCAACTCCATTTTGCTGTGGGGTTCTAGCAGCAGAGTATTCATGTTTAATACCAAGGTCATTTAGATATGATTCGAGTGTTTGATTGGTAAACTCAGTACCTTTATCACTACGAATTTTATCTATCCCACACGATTTCTCATTTTGTAGTCTTTTCAGCAGTTTGATCAGCTTTGGAGTAGCCTGGTCTGTGCCACTTAGAAACAAGACCCACGTAGAACGAGAGTAATCGTCTATTAACACCAGGGTATACTTCATTCCCCTGGACTTGTTACTGGTATTGAACCGAAAAGATCCATGTGCAGCAACTCTAGGCACCCAGAAGAAGATTTACTCCCTTTGTTCTTAAAGGTAGATCTGATTTGCTTAACAAGCTGGCATGTTTAATAGATCTTAACTTTTGAGAACTCTATATGGGGCAGTCCATCAACTAAATCAAGCTTACGCAAACTGGCAATTGTCTTAAAATTTAAGTGACTCAACCGCTTGTGCCAAAGCCAGTTTTTGGAACTATTCAAGGCAGCAAAGCAAATAGGTGAGGCAGGCTGATCAAAGTTCCAGTCAATTTTATAAGTGTTGTCATACCTTCTACCTACAAGCAGTGTACTACCATCAATAGACTTGATTGTGCACGTGTACTGGTTGAATTCTACTGAGTGACAATTGTCACAAAGTTGATTATTGCTGATCAAGTTATAGCATAAATTTTCAACTAACATTATATCTTTAATATAGATGTTACCGTGGATAATCTTACCTTTACCCACAGTTCTATCTTTAGCATTGTCACCAAAGGTTATTCTTGGTCTGGTGGTGTCGACCAGTAAGGACAACAGACAAGCATTCCCTGTCATGTCTAGAACATCCACTGTCCAGAAACCACCCTGAGCTCCGAACTTGCTGAATTCTAGATCTCTGCAATTAACGCGATGAATTTATTGGTACCCAATCCTACTTGGGTCCAGACAGGATTAATCCTTTCGGGACCCACAGTTGGATAACTCTGAATCGTTTGGGTCTTTGTGTGTCCTGAAATGTGTGTGCAGTAAATGGTGATGGTGTTCTAGGGTGTTGCATATGATAGTGAGTATATGCATGTTGCTTTGGTTTTTGGTTCCTGTTGAGAAGCATATATCTCTTCTGGACAGGCATACAATTATAATACCAGTTGGGTTTCACCTCACGAGTTGCTTGACCAGTAGGTTTTTGTCCATTTCTGAACTTTTACACAAGTCTAGCTTTCTCTATTGGCTCAACGTAACCAATACCTTTGTGTGATGCCCGCTCCTTAATGAGTGTTTGGCTTAACAGGTTCTTTAACCAATTCACTTGGTTCATATACTATACTGGATCTAACAAAGTTCATTGTTTGAACCTTGTTCTTCTCCAGACACATCTAAGTTTTAATACCAGATAAGTTACTGTCGTTGTTGATATAGCCTATACCGGCAAGATCACCAGCAAGCCTTATCGACTCAAGCATTTCATCTTAACCAACTTGATGAGTTTCTGGTGTGCACACTTAGCTTCGTCCATTTCTTTCTCGAGCAGACTTACTTTCTCTCTTAAGCATTCCGGCTCCCTTGATTGTTCACAATCAAGTTTACTGTCCTGCTGTTCAATTGGGTTTGATTGTTTAGTCTTATACTTCTCTAAAGACTCATACAACATTTGATACTCATTGATCATACCCTGCAATGCGTTAGTGAGTTCAATATGTGAAAATTCAGAAAGATTAGAATCATTTACCTCACTGTCATCATTGGCCATGAGACAGTGGACTCCTTCATCTTCACTCTCACTGGAGGAGCTGGAAGATTCCTCTGATTCTGAATCAGCCCATTTGCTCTTGTTTTCCTCCGCAACAAGTACATTGGATCCTCTCTTTTGATCATCCTTCTTTGGCTTATGACAGTCAGCAATAAAGTGTCCTGGTTTGAGGCAGTTGAAACAGACACGATCATCCTCTTCTGTCCTGTTTTTGAAATTCTGCTTCCTTGGATATGACTGGTAAGTCTTTTGATTTTTCTTCATGAATTTGCCAAACTTCTTGACAAAAAACGCCATTGCATCATTGCACATTTGTTCGGGAGTCATCTCTGTTGTGGTGGACAGGGATTCTGATGCAGCAAGAGCTTTAGTTGGTTGACTGGTGCTGGGTTCATCTTTAACCCGAATGCCTTGTCAAACTCATATGCCTTTAAGTCAGCAAATAGATCATGTAGATCTATCTTGTTTAAATCTTTGGATTCTCACATGGCAATGGTTTTCACATCCCATTCTCTTGGAAGACCCCTCATGACCTTTGTGGTGTCTTCTCTGTTTGATAGGTCCCCAGGCTATTGAGTTCATTGATGATTCCAGTTACTCTTTCATCATATTTGCTGAGATTTTCTCCGGACATCATTTTGATGTTCTCAAATGTCTGTAGAGCGACAGTGAGCTTATTTTCTTTGGTTTGGTCATTTTCTTCATACAGCTGGTTAATCTTTTCCCAGATATCTTTAGCGGTGGGACACATTTGATTTTATTAAACATATTCTTGTCCAATGTTTTGAACAAGATGTCCTTAGCTTCATTGTCCAGATTTGCTTTTTTCTTTTCCTCATTGGTCCAAGATGCTCTGTCCTTTTCAACCATCTGAAGTTCACCATTTGTAATGGCAGTTGCTGTGTTGACCTTCATGATCTTCATTGGTCCGTCAGTGATGACAAACCACATATCATCATCTTGAGCACTCAGATGTGCTTGCATCCTTATTCTCCGGTCATCATATTCATCTTTCTTGAACATTGGAATCTTGCTGAATGAGGCCATCAGTTCTTTGTATTTCTCAGAATTGAGAAGACCTTGCTCTGATACCACTTGTTAGGATCAGAATAGTGTTTAAGGGGGGGGGGGGGTGTTTGAATAAATACTAGACTCAATTTCGATTCTTCTTCTTACAACAGACTGTTAAGTAGTGCAGTAACTTCTCTATAGTTGGCAAGTCAACTGACACTGGTAATAGTGCGGAAGACGTCTGCTGGACTTGTGAGTCAAAGTAACTGAATGGTAAAATGCAGTAAGTAAATGACACAGAATATGTTCTGGAAGTTCGAAGCACAACGTTTCTACGTCTCTCCTTCTTCCTTTGCAGGAAGGTTACAATAGAAAACTTTGGCTTACACTTTTCAGTATACAACTTTCTTAGGCACTCACACAGCTTGGCCTAAACTCCTAGCAACACAACTCTCTTAATTGTTTATAATGTGTTTTACAACACTCGCACAATATTACAAATCTCTTAAGCTTTGAGTGTTCTTTGAGCAGCAGACTCAGTAGGCTTTGATCTTCAAGATCACAATAAAGCTGCTTTCTGTTCTTGCAAAATTTCAGAATATCTCGGTCAATCGTTTTTTGTTTTGCTTGAATGAATGAAGACTTGTGTCTTTTCTATTGTAGCGGATTAATTAGCAATACGCTTCATTCTTCACTTCGACGTATTTATAGACACAACGATCTAACGACAACTTTTCTTCAATTGGAAAGTTCTGCTTGAAATCAGCTTCCTGATTTCCTTCCAAATTCTGTTTGTCTTCTTTCCAATTTTGTTAATTAACGGCTTTTTCATTCTCACGCTAATGGTGACGCTGATATCGTAGCGGTGCGGCGCTCTATTGTACTTTTGTCAGAATGAGCTATACTTATTTTGTCTTGTTGCTTTATATGTCTGCTGACTTCTCCTCTGCTGTATATCTGCTGGTTGCACGTTCAGCTGATGTTCATTTCATCATCTGCTGGTTGCATGGTCAGCTGATGTTCATTTTGTCATCTACTGGTTGCACGGTCAGCTGATGTTCATTTCATCATCTGCTGGTTGCACGGTCAGCTGATGTTTATTTCATCATCTGCTGGTACTCTTGTTCCAGCGGTAGTTCACTCTTCTGTATCTGGTAGATGATGACTCTTGGTCTTTGGATCCGGTAGATCTCTTTTTCTCCCTTCACTCGGTAGATGATTCTTTACTTGGTAGATGTTTGTAGAGTTAGATACTAATTCAATGCAGTGAATACTTCAAGCGGTAGATTTTTGTGATCACCAAAACTTAGAAATGTTTTCCCAAGAATGTAGCATTTAACCTTATAGTTATCTGCAAATGGTGGATACTTTGCATGTGTTGAGCTTTTCGATCATGTCCACCACCCCAGTGAATGTATTAAGACAAACTTTTGAACTTATGTGTGATTATAATATGGAGTGCGGTTCTTGATGTCCCTAATTTGTGAGTCATAATTGGTTAATGAAGATATCAACCTTGATTTAGGAATTATGCCTTTTGACCAATTAAAAGAAACTGTTTGGTGGAGTAATCTTTCATCGGTTAATTGCATCTGTAGAATTTCATAGTTGATAGACCTGGATTTATGTGTCTTGGTGGTGGCATGGCTTTGTGATGGAATTTTGGAAATGAATGGAGGACAATGTTTGGATTGTGAAACAGTTTAATCATTTGATTCGAACAAAATGTAAATGACTCTGAAATCAGAACTGAACTCTTTGCTTCATAAGTAATGTTTCTACCGAGTCAATCTTTCGGCTTTCTAATGGTGGATGAAGGGCGGTCTTTCTTTTTTTGTCACTCGTGCTTTTTCAGTGATAGTTGTCATAATAACAAATTTTCTGATTTTTTACTGAGAAAAAGATGAACACCTAGACAACAAATGCTGGGATCTATTCATTACGGTCACCATTGATTATAATGATGTGTGAAGAAGCGAAAAGGTGCACATTGAATGTCACATACCACTTGTGTTAGTCTGGCTACCTCTTTTGAACAAGTTCCCACTTCTTTGAACGTAAATGATTTCCAATCCTAATTTTTCTGATCTCTAATTGATATTGCGCTGGTATTCTCAATTTCTTGGCCATTTTATAGTTGCCCCTCGTTTATACAAAACTATAGAATAGATGAAATCATGGGTACATTTTGGAAGAGTGAACCCTAACCTGAACTGATAGTTTCTCATAATGCATTCTATTTGTCCCGCTCTGAAAGAAGTGAATTAAATTGGCACAATGGTTTCCATTCGATTTGAAAGTGAAAATAGTTGCTTTTCTTCATCTATTTTATGTATACAGCAGGCAAATTTCAGTTAGTAGATATCACATCATTATTTTCAGATAAGGTCACTTTCGTAAAGAAACTTTTCATCCATGGCATGGTTTTTTGTGAATATATTGCCAAAAAAAAAAACCGCTTATTCTTGGCTACTTTTACAGTAAATAAAAGCAACGACTCCCTTTTATTAACGAATTTCCCTTCAAATTTTACTTATGTGCAGCTTTTGTCAACAGTGGAAAAACATAAAATTGGCTGTTCTATACCTATTTCTTGTCGTTTTAACGTAATATAGTTCTTTTTGCTAATTCTTCATCATGCTCAGGTATGATTACTCAGGCTATGGACAGTCCACCGGAAAGGTTAGATACAGGCTTTCACCACAACAGAAATCTATTTTGGTTCGCTAATTTGGCATCAGTATGTCCATAATCAAAATGTTAGCTATTGAAATATTTCCCCCACCCTTTTTGAATTAAATTCATTTTGAAATGTTGATTGTATCCCTTGCTCTCTTTGTTCATTGTTATTTTTATTTTCTGTTCAGTTCATTGAAACGTTATCATTCATTGACTATACTTGTAATATAATTGTCATGATGTGGGCTGGCTAGATGTGATTTGCCAAAGATAGTACCATGGTTGGCTTCAGTAGGAGCCTTGAATGAAATCTTATTTCTTCTTGCATTCCCAGATAGTAGAAAGAGAACCTCTTTTTTACATCACTCTTTTCGTAGTTCTTGTTAATTTAGTGTCTGGATAATAAGTCAATATTATATTTGTAAATTTAGCATTTCCTGTCAAGTGCTTGCATGTTTGGTCCTGTCAAATTTGACCCATCCATCCCTTTTCTTTGAAACAGCCAACTGAATGTAATACATACGCAGACATTGATGCTGTATACAAGTGCCTCAAGGAGAAATATGGAGTTAAAGACGACGAATTAATATTCTACGGTCAGTCTGTTGGTAGTGGTCCCACCATCGATCTTGCAGCACGAATACCTGACTTGAGAGGGGTTGTTCTGCACAGTCCAATTTTATCTGGGTTAAGGGTGTTGTACCCTGTAAAACGGACATATTGGTTTGATATTTACAAGGTATTACTGTATCCTGTTGTGCAATTATTGTTCAATAACCTATTTTGCAAACTGAAACTTGAACGATTAGCACTCAGTTTTCTTGTCATTTACAGAATATTGACAAAATTGGTGCAATAAACTGTCCAATTCTTGTTATTCATGTAAGTTTTCCTTATTTCGTTTAAAAGACACTCCCTCTCCCCTCCTCCTCTCTCTCCTATGAAATGTCAAAAGATTTCTCAAGATCATTATCGTATTGTTGATTTGCCTCGCACATTTTTTTTCAAAAAACAGTACATTAAGTATTGCTTAATTTATTGTCAATATCTAGGGAACAGCAGATGACGTTGTTGATTGCTCACACGGCAAGCAGCTTTGGGAGCTTTGCAATGTAAAGTACGATCCTATATGGATAAACGGCGGTGGCCATTGCAATCTTGAACTGTATCCTGAGTTCATCAAACATCTGAAAAAGTTTGTATTGGCTCTTGGAAAATTAAGACGAGCACCCAACGCCTCAGCAACAGCATCATTAGAGCCCGAGAATAAGAACAAGACAATAGAAAGCAACACTGCAGACATGATTGAAATACCACCAGATCTTCCAGAAATTTCAAGAAACAGTTTGGATAGCCGACTGGACAAATCTAAGAAATCAAGCATTCCTGAAAAATCAAGAATGAGTACTGATCGTGTCGACAGATTCAGGAGAAGAAAAGGCTTGATATGGTGACCCATGATTGAAAACAGAAAAAATTCAATCCGTTGGCTTCGTTTAAGAAGGTATATTTATTGAAGCAACCCATTATTTCCATGTTGGACGGTTTCCAAGTCCCATGTGTGTACCATGTTGAACATGCTTATAAGTTATCTGAATGATATATAAGTGATCTGAATGATATATAAGCTGACCTGAGAAAAATAAAACTCCCTGTGTTTGTTTTCGTGTAAAATTTCACTCGTCCTCCTGATGGTGTTCAGTTTGCAGTTTCAGCTCTTTCTCATCTTAAAATGTGTATATCTTAAATGTCATTGGCTGCCCTCCATGTTTATGGTCAAAGATGAAGTGAAACTAAGATCAAGAAATTGTATACTTTTCTGAATACTTCTCTATATGAACTCCTACTCTATTTTTTTGCAAAGTATTTCCGTATATCAAAGCTAAGGTACACGAATAAATCTTTAATCGCTTATGTATCCGAGATGTATAATGATACTCCATGGAGTCTTGTTGCAGCTTTTAGGGGACTCTGGCAAAATGGTATAGAGAATGTGACTTCACTGCAACTGAAGTTTGCTGGACGGCTTGCAAGGCAACCGTTGCGGTGGCTCTCGAATGTTCGAGTAAGAGATGAAAACTTTGACGTAGTAGCAGTCATTTAAATTCTTTCATCTTGCACCCACGGCTTCATTGAGCACGAGTTATGAGTCATTTTAAAGGACGTCACTTTTTCTCTCTTTTCTTTCTTTTTTTTTTTTTTTTTTTTTGAGAGGGTAGCTTTCCTAGGTCTAACATTAGACCCATCTCATTTTATTGAGATGACACTGGACTGACAGGTTTTTCTTTTATGCACCGACTCTGCATCAATACCAACACACATGTATGTGTATGTATATGTATGTTTATATATGCATGTGTGTTGGTGTTGGTGCACACCGGTTGCATATAAGAAAAACCCTGGATCGGCAGGCTTGTGTATGAAAGAAAGTGTTTTGTTATCAAGATTCCTTGGATCCTACCACGATTTAAATCCTAATAGAGTCCCAAGCGGAAACATTCCGCAGAAATTGGAGTCGAAATCGAGGATTTATTGTTCGATTTCGATTCTTAAAAATAAGATATCCGAACCAAAATCGAAACAAAAACCATAATCATTTAGAATGGTAACCAAAACTATAAATTAATCTTAGATCTTAAGATCTCGAAATGTATACGAGAAGTTAATTCTTGTACTTTAAAATATCTTAACCCGTGTGTATCAAACTCCTATTTTAAATTTTTTTAAAAAATAAAGATTCATAAAGCTTATGTAATGTAATTCTCAAGTATTTAAATTTAATTAATTGGATAACTTTACGAATCATGTCGTTATCTTTTCCTTCATCAACTTTAAATGTTTTTTTAAAAAAAAATGTACTTTTGCCACTACTAAAATTATTTTTTGACCCTCTAAATTTTTTTTTACCCATCATATTTTATGTTATCATTTGTTGCCCCCATGTATGTCTCTAATGACTTTTCTCAAAATGGTTACATGTGGATATTGACATAATGTTGATGAATTGGAGTACATACATTAAGGTATTTTTTTTAAATAACTAATTTTTTTTTAAAAGAATACCCCAATTTGAAAAATGTTGAAAAAATAGGTTAAAACATCACCCATGATGGTGGTCGATAGAAGGAGAGGACGCAGACGGACCCTTCCCTTCTTTAGGGGCCGCCTGCTGTCCTCCCTGCCCTCTTTTTTGTTGCATAAATTAAGACATAATGGGATTTGATTCACGATTCCTGATGCAAGTTATAGCAATCACATGAGCAAAGACAACATTTCATTAACACATATGGACACACTTAACCTTAGCAAGAGAACATAAGGCATATTTTACAAATTACGTGATATATGTATGTTTTTTGCGAAAACTTTAAGCAATGTTTGTTTCTTTACAAAAAAATACTTCGATTTTTCCAAAATAAAAAACCAGACATAAATTGCATTGTCCAGTATAATTCTCCAAAATATATATCTTTTACCTCATTTTCATATTTCCTAATATAATTATCATTCGTAATTTAACTTATATTAAAATGATACTTCTGCAGTGAAACTGACATAAATCATATTTTTCAAATATAATCCCCCAGTGCACATTATCCGACCAAATATCATTAGACAATAAAAAACAATACCAGACATTCCCTATGCATGTAGTGAAATTGTTCCTTAGCAATCAACGAACACGGGAGGCAAGGTGTTGGATAAACATAAACAATAAACTAATAATACGGGTAGTTGGTGGTATGGTTAAACACTACAAAGCCATGGCTTTTAGTAGAATTCCAGTACTTACATGTTTAAGATCCATAATAGGGATTTTCTGATACATGTAGTTGGTGGTATGGTTAAACACTACAAAGACATGCGCTAATATCATGGCCAACATCGGATTTCAGAGACAAGTTACCATGTCTAAACCGGAGTTTTAGCTAAGTTTTTTGTCTGCCTAACATCTTATTTCCTTGAATATTAGCGATGAAACTACTTGATGCTGAAATTACACAGCAATCGCGAAAGAAATATAAAAAATTGGATGGGTTCTCTGAACAATCAAGTAATCATTGTGTTTCTTGATGGCAACTGTTTTGCCATCTAGCAAGAATCCTTTTGCATGCAAAGTTTGGGGGAGTGGTGGTTTAAATCTGGTTACAAGTGATAAATAAAATTGTTAAAGGGCAAT
The DNA here is from genome assembly GCA_907163345.1 of Haberlea rhodopensis. Lineage (NCBI taxonomy): Eukaryota > Viridiplantae > Streptophyta > Magnoliopsida > Lamiales > Gesneriaceae > Haberlea > Haberlea rhodopensis. Next base: position 311,651 of record CAJQUN010000443.1, read on the forward strand.
GGAGTTTGGCTTTCCTATGTGGAAGTTCTGAAGTGGTGATTGTAAGGTAAAGAGCATAATACTTGCCACATTTATGAACTGAGTTTGCAGCATTCGGGAGTTGAGAGAATTAATGGACATATAAATGAGAATCTATACATACGTATATGCAAATTGTGTGGTAGAAGAAACCGAATACGATAAAGGCTAACATTTATTTGTCTTAATTTATGAAAAAAATGGGGGCCAGGGAAAGGCCGCCTGCATAGCAGCCGACGCCTAAGTAAGAAGGGCCGGCCTGCTCCTTCATCGCCCGTCAACGTGAGTGATGTTTTAACGTATTTTTGCAACATTTTCCAGCTTGGGGTATTTTTAATTTTTTTAATTTATGTTTTTTAAAAAACCATTAAGCAGAGCCCGTTACCAATATAGCCTAGACGCGACATGGCCATAAGCCCGTGGCCTAAGGGTCGTGCCCTGCTGGCATGACCCAAATAGTTTTTTTTTTGTAATTTTTTCTATTTTTTCAAAATGTAATTTATATTAATTAATTATTCAAATACAAGAATAGTATAAGAAATAAATTGACACGATACATGTGAAAAATTTAAATTTCTTGACCATGAATTGAATAACTATAAATTATATTCACATAATAAAGTAACAAAATCTCAAAATATTAACATAAAACATTCAATTTTCTTCATTTCGTCAGAAGATAAATCATGGTCTCCTACACTTTGTAATTGTTTATCGGCATTCAACCAATCTTTTAATAGAATACACCTCTCTACGGTGTCTGTTTCATTCTACTTCTTTTTTTTCATCAACGACTGTCACCTGCATTAAAACAAGACTCCGAAGGAACTGTGGATATTAATCAGTGCCGTTTTTGCACTTATATTTGCATATATTTCTTGCCATTTTTATAGTGATTCTTGGATGATTTTACGCTTTTGGTTATGTTTTTGTATATTTCCAGGAATCCAGTGAAAGTGCAAGAAATACCTGAAAAACCCCATTTTATGGACTTCAAGGTGGCAACTGAAACAAAACGAGCCAAGACATTGGAAAGAAGATAAAAAAGAGTTGAATTGATGAAATTGAAGCAGACGATCGATCACCATGAAGAAGAGATCGATCGCTGCAAGGCAGTGATCTGGGCAAAATTTTATACAAGAGGCGATCGATTGCCACAAAGGAGAAATTGATCGCATCGGGGCAGAAGGTTGAGGCGATCGATCGCCACTAAAAGAGAGATCGATCGCCATAGAGAGAAAAGTTGAAGAGATCAATCGCCATGGACATAGCGATCGATCGCCAACAAAGTCCTGCGCGAGAAAACTTTCTTTTTTAAGTTATGGGCTATTTTGGGTCCTAGATTTGAATGTGCTCGGTTTCTTGAATATAAAAGGGAGTTTTTTTGCAGCAAAGAGGAGACTTTTTCATCACTCTTTACCTTAGACTTGGGAGGAGCCACCACATACAAGTTGGAGATTCAAAGCAACGCAGCTAGATACGGAATATCGGATCAAAGCAAGAGTCAACGCCTAGCGATTTGCTGTATTTCTAAACTTTGTTTTGGTTTAATTTTTGAGTTTCAATGTTTATTATGTTATTTAATATGATAAAACATTGTTCTTGCTTTATTATGCTAGGCTAAGTTGTTCATCGTGATTAGGATATCTTTTGTATGAACCCACAATTTTAATTCTAGTTTTTGATTGAGTTTTTGTTATCTTTGTGTTTGTGTTATGTTTTTAATGCTTTTAAGAGATTAGCTACCCTTTGCATGATGTTAGTTTGCAATTGAGATTGAGAGATAAAATTGTAATATGGAACAAATAACACTTACACTGGATTTCAGACCGAGATCGAGAGATGACGTCAAATACATGTGTGATAGCTATAGATATCTAGTAATCGAATGCTAAGGGTTGTCATAGAGTGTTTGCAATGTTACTTTGTTAAATAAGTGAACGAGAGTCTGCAAATTGGTGTTATGTTTAATATAGCTCGAGAGAGTGTATTAGATACAACCAGAAAACTTGTCACCTTAGATGCATTAATTTTGATTAGAACTAGTAGATGAATCGTGAGGGATTATTTAAGTGAACCGAAGTCTCGATATTTATCTCTACTGTTTACTATATTATCTCTTTGTGGTGTGTTTAATTCCTGAATTTGAGTAAATTAGTCAATCTTTCATAACAATTTCGTAGGTTAAATATAGTAAGCTTAAATCTGGTAATTACTACTAGTCACCGTGGGTACGACATCCCTATTTTCATATCATTATACTAAAACTTGAGACCGTGCACTTGCGGTATAATCGCGCCATATTAGAAAATAATTGTTTAATAAAATAGCGATCAAGTTTTTGGCGTCATTGACGGGGACTTGTTTAAGTAATATCATAAGATATTAGTTTACTGTAATTTATCCATTGTTTTTATATTACTACTTTTGTTACGGTTTATACTATTTCACTACTACTGTTTCTTCTTTGTTTTGACTTTTGCAGGTAGTTGTCTTCGTGGTGCATGCTACGGAGTGAAAAACCTATACTAGATCCACTCGACTTAGAGATTGAACGAACTTTCCGTAGACTTCGAAGAGAAGCTCAAGCAATGACTGAGAACAATCAGGAGGGAATGGTGAACGTGAACAACACAACGAGGAAGTACCAATTACACGATCCATGATGGACTATGCACAACCAACTTTCCAAGGCACTATGTCTAGCATCACTAGACCGAGGATTCGGGCTAATAACTTCGAGATCAAGCCTGCCATAATTCAAATGATTCAACACTCGATGCAATTTGGAGGATCGCTACTGATGATCCTAGTGCTCATATCTCCAAATTCTTGGAGACCTGTGATACTTTCAAGCACAATGGCGTCATTGACGACGCCATCAGGTTATGACTTTTCCCTTTTTCTTTAAGTGATAAAGCTAAGAGCTGGTTGAATTAATTGCTTGCAGGATTGATTACAACTTGGGAAGGGATGGCTCAAGCTTTCTTATCAAAATACTTTCCCCTATCCAAGACATCTAAGATGCGTAATGATATCACCACTTTCATGCAAAATGATCCTAAGACACTGTATGAAGCTTGGGAGCGCTTCAAGGATTAACTTCGAAGATGCCCACATCATGGCCTTCCTATTTGGCTTCAGGTACAAATATTTTACAATGGTTTATTTTCTGCTAATAGATCCATGGTTGATGCAGCAGCATGAGGTACCATTATGAAAAAGACACATGAGGAAGCCTACATACTTTTGGAAAGATGGCTCTAACAGTTACTAGTGGCAGTCTGAGAGGAATGTGCCCAAGAGACCGATTGGGATCCATCAAGTTGATGAGGGGACATCAATAACCGCTTAGTTGGAGGCTTTGAACAAGAAATTGGATAGCTTGAGCATGACATCGATGCAAGCTCAAGTGATCATATGTGATTTATGTGGAGGCAACCATCCGAACACAGAATACCAAGCAGGTAAACCTTTTGTGCAATCTACTGAAAATGCTAGCTTTGTAGGAAACAGGTCACCACAGCGTAACTCCTACTCTAACAACTATAACCAACCATGAAGGAATAATCCAAACTTCTCTTGGTCCAACCAAAAGAATGTCTTGAATCCACAACCTCCACCGGGTTATCCACCTAAGCCAAGCATGGAAGAATTGCTGACCAAGTTCATTACATCAACGGAGAATAAGATGCAAAATCAAGATGCTTCGATAAAGAACTTAGAAACTCAAATGGGACAGTTGGAGAATATTCTCTCTGGACGAACGCAAGGGACATTGCCTAGCGATACCGAAAAGAATCCGAAGGAGCAAGCAAATGTGATATCATTGAGAAGTGGTAAGCAAATCGGATCACCTATTGAGGAGAAAGAGGAAGCTGAAGATGTGCAAGAAGAGGAAAGTGAACAGACTTACACAAGAGTTGAAGAGAAAGGTAAGTCTTCTACTAATACACCAATCACACAACCGAAGCAGGTACAAATCCCATCCTTTTCCCGCTGCATTAAAAAGAGCTAAGGTAGATGCAAGTTTTGCAAAAATTCTTGAAATTTTTAAGAAATTACACATTAATATACCATTTGCTGATGCTTTACTTCAAATGCCTAGTTATGATAAGTTTTTGAAGAAAATCTTATCGAATAAGCAGAGATTAGGAGAGCATGAGACAGTAAGTTCAACCGAGGAGTGCTCAGCAATTGTACAAAATAAATTACCTCATAAATTAAAAGATCTACGGTGTTTCTCTATACCCTACACCATTGGTTCTATTTCATTTACTAAATCTTTGTGTGACTTGGGTGCAAGTATTAATCTTATGTCATTGTCAATTTTCAGGAAGTTGGGATTAGGTGAGACAAAACCTACTACAATCTCACTTCAGCTGTCGGATAGGTCTATCACTACCCACGAGGACTCATCGAGGATGTGCTTGTAAAAGTTGATAGATTCATTTTCTTGGTGGATTTCCTTGTGTTAGACATGGAAGAAGATGCCAAATGCCTTTGATCTTGGGAAGATCATTCTTAGCCGCTAGCAAAACATTCATAGATGTTCATCACGGGAAGTTGATCCTCCGTGTAGGGGAGGATCAAGTCACTTTTAATGTTTTTAAGGTTATGAAATACCCACATGATGAGCATGTGTTTTATTGGCATTGTTGATGTGTTATCTGACAAGGTATTTCGACGAGAATGCAAGGATGAATTGGAAGCTTACCTCACTAATGATGGAAACATGCTTGAGGAGGAAGAAGAACATGAGATTGTTGCTCAAATGCAAGCCACCCCTTATTACATAAAACGCCAAAGCAATAATTTAGGAGAGTTGGGGGAAAGGGACATCAAACCACAAAAGCCTTCCATTGAATAACCACCAAGTCTTGAACTCAAGACCCTACCAATTCACCTCAAGTATGTTTATTTGGATAATAATAATTCCATACCAATAATTGTGTCTTCATCTCTGACAGATACTGACGAGGAGAAGCTCCTTAGGATTTTGAGGGAGCATAAGCAAGCATTTGGATGGAAGTGGAGGACATAAAAGGAATAAGCCCATCAATGTCCATGCATAAGTTGGAGGACACTTACAAGCCGTATGAATCCGAAGATGCAAGAAGTGTCATGACCAAAAATTTTACATGATCATGTATAAACATCATGTCATATAGTAAATCTTTCATGAGCATGATTGCATATTTTGTGGCAAGACAAAAATAAAGAAAAAAATAAAATTAAACAAAACGAAATCTTGAAAGTACTTAGAATCGAAAGTCAAGAATAAATTCAAGAAATTTTTGTGTAAATAAACTTAAAGTTAAAGTTAAAACAAAAACAAAATTTAATAAAATGCCAAGATTTCTTTACTTCTTAACATAGGACAAAAAATTGTTTATCATAACTTAATATACATGATACTTGTCATCATTGAAGTCAGCACATACATTGAGAAACGAGAATATAATAGGATATTCATTCTTTTACTATTTCTTAAAAGCTTTGTGCCAAAACAATACCGAAGCTCCAAGACAATTTCTGAAATCATCTCTGCGCTACCAGCTTTCATTTACGGTAAGAAATATTGAACTTTTTAGATATTAACACAAGAACATGGTACCTTAAAGTTGACGCAAATCTGTGTAATTTAGCTTAATAAATTGGATTCATTAACAAACAGAATGAGTTGGCAAATGACATACAATTAAAATCAGTTAGGTTGAAAATTTAATGATTCATGAATCATTATGGCTATCGATTATGTTAATTCTTGAATGATGTAGGTATGTCTATTGTTAATTAAATATTAAACTAATTGAAGACACCCTATCCTGTATATTTCAATCTCAATTTCCTTGTACATGTGTTTAGTTCAAAACTATTACTTAAAGAATATCTATTTTATGTACTGTAGGGAATGAATCTTGGGAGACCAAATCCAATCAATAAGCTTTGACTAATATGTTGTAGGAGAACCAAATATATATAAACAAACATATACTAAGACTGTTGGGACAAAACATACTTAATTAGAGAATGATAAAAGAACAAGAATTAGGTTTAGATTCTGATTTGATTCAGCAACTTTTACCTACTGTTTTGCCCTGTTTTGTGACCCATTTGCCATGAGAATTTTGAAATCCTTAAAACATGAAAGTTGTATACAATTGAGTTAGCTAGCCACTCCAACTAGAAGCACAGAAAAATCTTATGTGTAAAAAAAGTTATGCTGAAAATACTACAAGCTGTCAGGAATGGAGCTTATTATAACCTAAGGGATATTGGAACCAATATTTATGCAGGATTCTCCAGGATGGACATATCACGGCATGCATATGCTGAAATGTATATTAGAAATGTGATATTAAACTTGGTTGTGCAATTGAAATACATTTATAGGTCATTATCTCGGCCATGGCACAAATAAGAAGAATTAAGTTAAATCACAGAGATAGATGCACCAACTTGTGAGTATAATCTTATAACTTGGTTTTTAGCTTTAGGTGAGTGAATGATTTGTGTTTTATGAATGGATGTACTTGCTTATTCATGTATTTAATGATTTGATGCCTTATATATGTTATAGGTGAATTATTGATTTTTAAGTGATTTTATGAACATGAGTTATTACTCTATTGGTGATATTGAGATACATTACATGATTATGGCATATGCATTCACAAGAGATTAATGGGTTCTGTTATGGACACTAATGACCTTGAACCATGTGTTACATACAGAATATGGATCCCGAGTTCATTGAAGTCATGGGATATACACTACAGAGTGCAATGGCCATCTTCGTGATCAAGTATTAGTTGGTCCATAACATAGATAAAATGGATAGACATGTGCATTCATATGTTTTATGAATGATATAAACTGTGTGTGTGAAATTTGTTGTTCATCATGTGCTTACATAAAGTTGATTGACATGTTATTGGAATATGCTCATTGAGAATGCAACTCACCAAATGCAAATGTTGAATTCAGTTGATATAGATAAATGTTGATCATACATGGTGTTTTCTACATATTTTGGAAGTATGGATCCAAGGTCGGTCGCCTGACTCTAGTCCTTCTCCCCCAGCTCATAATTTGCATATATTGTATAGGTTTTTGGTTGGGTTGTGAGGGGTACAACCTTGGTTATTTATATGGCATATATATGTTTATATGCCTTGTAAATTATAGTATGATAAATATCTTGGTTGGATGATATGAAATTGCAAGTTCCGCTGTCAAATATTATTATTATATGCATCATGTGTATGTGTTATATGTAAGAGTGTTACAATTGATTTGGTATCAGAGCAAATGTTTGAGGTTCTGTAGATGATAAGTGCGATTTTTACACTTATTTTGCTGTGGCATTATAGGCGTTTTTGTATTGATTCCTGGACGATTTTACGCTTTTGGTATATTTTCATTGATTTCAGGATTCTAGGTAGAAATGCATAAAAGTTGAGGATTTGAGCTAATTAATGATGAAAGGTACAAACCGAGCGAACATGTCGAATAAGGACAATAATTTGAGTTTTGCAACAAAAAAAAAAAATATTTCGGGTTACTATTCACACCATCGATTGCCATGGGACGGAGATCGACCGCCGTCGGGCAGAAGAAATTGGAGATCGATCTTCGAGCGTGATCGATCGCCAGATGCTGAAATTTCGAGATTTTGTTTCATATTTAAAGATTTTGTGTCCAAAAACATAAAAACTCTTCCACCAATATAACGGGGGGAGGGGGGGGGTTGGGACTTTGACGATTTTAAGGGACATTTGGCTCAGATTTCAACCAAAAAACAAAGCCTCCATCATACTCCATCCCCTACCTTCATCATCTACCAGAAGAGAAAGACAATCTGGGAGAGACGGGATGACGCCTCAGCGCAAGGAGTCAACGCCTAGAGTTATTTTCGTATCTCTAAACTATGTTCTCTATTTTTATCAGATTTTAATGTTTAGATTTGTGCAACATTTTTATGCATTATTATTTGATGATAATTGTTGGCTAAGTTTTGTTGTCAAGACTTAGGGGATCCCATGTTTTGAACCCATGGTTTAAATTAAGTTTTGATTGATTCTTACAATTCTTTGTGCATAATTTATTGTTGTTCATGCTTTTGAGGGATTGATCACCCTTGAATGATTTTATTACGATTGACTTGACCATACGATATTACAATACAATATAGTAAATTAGGCCGTGGATTTCAGATTGAGATTGAGATAAAGTCAAATACACGCGTGATAGCAATATATTTACCAAAATTGAGTTTTCATAAATCGTCATACAATATTGAGTGTTAAATAAGTGCATGACCATTGTCTTGTTGCATCTTAGTATTAGAGTTGTTATAACTGGACCAAAGTATAACAAGTGCATTAGGAAAACTCGTCACCTTATAATGTTTGAATTTAATTCTTAACTAATAGATGAATTGTTGGGGATTACATGGATGAACCGAAGTCTTGATAATTGTCTCTACTGATCTCATTCCTTACTCCTTGTTTGGGTGAAATATTGTGTCATTAGTCAAATTAGTATAATTTCCATCACTAATTATTGTAGGTTAAATATAGTTAAATTAATTGTGTTTGATACTTATTTTCTAGTCCCTGTGGGTTCGACAACATTTTCTTAAAATCTACTATACTAAAACTTTACATCGTGCACTTGCAGTATAATGGCTACACTAGAATTTTCTGTTTAAATAAATAGTGATCATGTTTTTTGGTGCCGTTGCCGGGGATATTCTCGATTTTTTTCTACTCTTCTACTGTTTTTTTCTTTGAGTGGACTTTTACAGGTTGTTGTCTCTTGTGGCATGCTAAGGAGTAGAAAACCTACACTTAAGCCTTCTGACCCCGAGATCGAACACACTTGTCGAATTAGGCCAAGGCAAGCAAGAACACTCATGGCTAATAACAAGGAACGCGAGGAAGTTCCTGCAGCACTAGTTGCAAGGTCACTTATGGACTATGCTCAATAGTCTTTCCAAGGATCACTGTCGAGCATTACTAGACCGAGCATCGAGGCTAACAACTTCGAGATCAAGCCTGCAATCATACAGATGATCCAGCACTTGGTCCAATTTGGGGGATCGACTACTGAGGATCCCAACGCTCATATAGCCAATTTCTTGGAGATATGCGACACGTTTAAACATAATGGCGTTACTGACGACGCCACCAGATTACAACTCTTTCCCTTTTCATTAAAGGATAAAGCTAAATAATGGATGCATTCGTTGCCTACAGGTTATATTACCACGTGGGATGGGATGGTGCAATTATTTCTGTCCAAATATTTTCCACCATCCAAGACTGCATAGATGCGCAATGATATCACCACGTTTGCACAATACGACCCAGAGACATTGTACGAGGCGTGTGAGCATTTTAAGGATCTACTAAGGAGATGCCCACATCACGGTCTTCTTGTATGGCTGCAACAAACTTTCTATAATGGTTTATTTTCTGCTAATTGTTCTATGCTTGATGCAGCATCAGGAGGTACGATCATGAAGAAGACACCTGAAGCGACATATGACTTGTTTGGAGGAGATGGCTGCAATAGCTATCATTGGCAATCTGAAAGCAACGTACCGATGAAGTAAGCTGGAATGCATCAAGTGAGTGAAGTCACTGTCATAGCTGCCAAACTGGAAGTACTGAACAAGAAAATTGACAGCTTGAGCATGTATGCAATCAAGTTCAAGCCGTTACATGCAAGCTTTACCAAGGAGGACATCCGAGAACTGAATGCCAAGTAGGTAACCCTTTCGTTTAACCGTTGAAAGTGCTAATTTTGTAGGGAACCGACCACCACCGAGTATGGAGGAACTGTCGACCAAATTCATCACATCGACGGAGACTAGATTCCAAAATCACGAGGCGTCGATAAAGAATTTAGAAGTCCAATGGGACAGTTAGCAACAATCTTAGCTGGGTGAGCACAAGGCTCATTACATAGTGACACTGAAAAGAATCCTAGGGAGCAAGTCCATGCCATCACATTGAGGAGCGGAAAGGAGGTTGCTGAGAAAAAATGAGGCACATATAGAGCATGAGGGAAAGGCGGGCATCAAGCAAGAAGATGATCAATCACGCGACAAAGGTAAGTCTACTAAGACCACTACACCCATCACACCACCTGCTAAGGTAGATATCTTACTCCCATTCCCTGCTGCATATATAAAAGAGCAAAATTAGATGTTAAATTTGCTAAATTTCTAGATTTGATTAAGAATCTCCACATTGATGATCGCTATTATTTTAAACAGTATTTTCCAGTGTAGCGATTATACCGCAAGTGCACGGTGTGAACTTTTAGTATAATGATATGAAAGTACGAGTGTCGAACCCACGAGGACTAGGAAATAAGTACAAAACTCAATTAATTTAACTATATTTAGTCTACGATAACTGGTTATGATTATTAAACTAAATTGACTAATTAACTCAATATTCAACCCAAACAAACTGTAGTGAATGAAAATAGAATTAGTGGAGACAATTATCAAGACTTTGGTTCACCCATGTAATCCCCTATAATTCGTCTATTAGTTAAGATTTGAATTCAAACGTTCTAAGGTGATGAATTTTCCTAATGCACTTGTTATACCTTGGTCCGGTTATAACAAATCTCATACCAACGTTATAATAAGCCACTCTCGTATCCTTATTGAACAATCAATATTGTATGTCGATCTATGAAAATTACTAGCCTTCAATTACTAGATATATATTGCTATCATAGATGTATTTGACTTTATCTCTCGATCTCAGTCTAAAATCCACGGTATAAATTACTATATCGTATTGCAATTTTATCTCTCGATCTCAATTACAATAAATTATCATTCAAGAATGTCCAAACCCTCAAAATCATGAAGAACAATAATCTATGCACAAAGATATGTAAGAATTAATCAAAAACCTTAAATTTGAATTATGGGTTCATACAAAGGATCCCCTTAGTCTCGACAACAAACTTAGCCTAGAATTGTCATCAAATAATAATGCATCAAATTGTTTTGCAACATTTAAAACATCAAAATCTAATGAAAATATAGAACAAAAGTTAGAAATACGTATATAACGAGAGGCGTTGACTCCTTGCGCAGCTCCGTCGTCCCATCTCTCCCGATGCGTCTCAGCTTCAATGGTTTTGTGGTGTATGGATGATTGGAGGGGATGAAGATGATGGTGGCTGATGATTGTAAGGTTTATTATGAGCCAAAAAGTCCATAAAACGTCAAAAGCAATCCATATATAATGTTGGAGGAGTTTCATCTCATTTAGACACAAAATAACCAAGATGGAAACAAAATCCAAAAAATTCGATGTCTCACGATCGATAGAGCAGATTGCTCGATCGATCTAGCAAAGTTACTGGACCTGCCGATCGATCGAGATGGTAGCTTGATCGATCGAGCTATATTATTTTTTTATATTTTCTTTTCTTTCTTTCTTCCTTGGCTTCGACGCGTTCGCTTGGTCCGGTCAATCATTTTTGGCTCATTTTCTCTCCTTTTATGCATTTCAACATTGATTCCTGAAACATACAAATATATACCAAAAAGCGTAAAATCCTTCATGTAATTAGAAAATCACATCTAAATAAGTGTAAAAACACACTTATCAATTGGCATGCCTTACATTGATGCTATAAGACAAATACCGAATTATGCTAAGTTTTTTAAGGAGATTTTGTCAAAAAGTGGAAATTGGGAGAGCATGAGACTATAAATTTAACTGATGAGTGTTCTGCGATCATTCAAAACGAATATGTGATGCCCGGGGATTAATGGTGTTAATCCCGGTATGGTAATGATCCTTTAAGGATTTTAATTGTGGCAATTATGAATTAATTGCGGTTTTGGGACTCCCGGGGATTTTAAATTCGGTATTTGGAGTCGTTGGATCCAAGGGATGAGATTGTATTCTCATCGTGGTGATAAAATTGGAATTTGGTCTTTGGTGGGATTTGGGGTCCGGAGTACTTTGTACTGGGGCTGGTAATGGAAATTGAGATTGTGAGGTAATTATTGAAAACAGATGATTTTTAATGAGTCATGATATATTTGTGGGAGGATTGGTATTTTTGAGTTTTGGTACTATATATACCAGGTAGACTCGATATTCCGTCATTTGGCACGGATCCCTTCTCTCTCTCCCCTCTCTCTACGCCTAACCCTTCCCCCATTTCCCCTCTTTTTCCCTTGGAGGAAAAATCTTTGGTAGCTTGGCTCGGGAGCCGGATTTCTCGAAGATAATCAGGTATAATATTCCCCTCATCATTGTCTTCGATTTGGTAGTGTTATTGTAGATTTTGGTTGAGGTTTGGAGTTGGTTATGGAATTTGGGGATTTTTGGTTAAAATCCAAAGTTGAGTTTTTGGAGTTTTTATTGGTTTTAAATGGAGTATTTGAGGTGTTAATGGTGCTAGGGGTGTTGATTTTGAGTTCGGGTGTCAAAAACACCATGGAAGCTCGAGTTTTTCGGAAAATCACAGGTCGCGATCGATCGTCGCGGAGCGCCGATCGATCGCGACGAGCAGCTGGAATTTGTGGAAGATAAACAGTGTGGCGATCGATCGCGACTTCTTGGCGATCGATCGCGAGCTAGTTCTGCCAGGCAGTAAGGAATGACGATAGATCGCGCATAAATGGCGATCGATCGCGGCTTGCTGAATAGTGATTTTTCACTATTTGTTTTAAAACTTGGAATTTTGGACTTGGGGTTTAAATAGCCGGTTTCCGGGGCACTGTCTACATTCCAATGGGAATGCTATACTTTTAAAATGGATTGGTTGGAGCCAAAATTTAATAAAACGAAATTCTCGGTTGAGTTTTTGACTATCTTTTAAACATATAAAATGGAATATTTTGGGTACTATACATGCTTAGCCGGGGGGCTTTTATTTTGGTAATCGTCATGGATGGACGATAGGTTTGGAAGTTGTGAACGTGCTTGGGCACGTGAATGCATGCCTATGTTTAATTGGGAGTTATTTGCATGTTAGCACTTAACTCATCGGGTCGTGGGACTCAGGCAAGATTGGACTCGAACTACGGGAGTATAAGGTACGTATAACGTACGAGCATAGACTGTTATAATATTGCAATTGTGGAATGCATGGTATGCGTTACTTGCAATAGATGGGTACTGAAATACATGGTATATGGTACTTATTATAAATGAATAGTGAAATGCATGGTATATGGTAATTGCGATAAATGGACATACATTGGGAATCATATGGTGCCATTTTTGAGCGAGCAATGATGGGATGTTGTAGCCATTGAGCGACCATCGGTTATAACGCCGCTATTGTTGAGCGTGCGTGGGGCTAAAATGCCGCTATTGTAGAGCGATCTATGAATGGAACTATGGAATCAATGGCTAGATATATGTGGTATCTATGGTACTCTATTTGAGGATTTATCCATATTTGATTATGAAACTGGTATAGTAGGATTGGTTTTAGTTGATCAAAGAGATGATCAACTGGCTTTTGAGAATTTAATGGTTTGGTTATTTTGAGAACAGGGACAATACAGGGGATCCGGATGAGGATGATATCATCCAGGGAGTATCATTTAAATTCATAGCATTTACATTCTGTAAAGTATGAACTGCAATATTATGATTATTGGATTGGCGGTATTGGTATGCTCACCCCGCGTGGGGGCTGTCTCTGTTGGGACAGGTGATACAGGTGCAGCAGTGGCTTTGTAGTTGAGCTCGGGTTGTTGATTTGAGGTACTTCTAGGATTGAGGTACCAGAGCTGGTTGAATAAGTACGTAGACCCAGAGTTGAGATCAAGCGGTGCATGGGTGGTGCTTCCCGGATCGAAGTACCAATAACCGCCTTCGGTAGAGTATCTTATACATTAGATACACATTTATTCATTGGGTGCTCTCATGTGAGTACGTTTTTACGTGTATATGGAATGTATAAATGGGCAATGACTATCCCTCTTCATTTATTGTTTGCATGCGATTAAATACGGAATTGCTAAATGAACTGAGAGCATGCTAGTGTATTATAAGGGTGCATGCTATGTAAGTGATCTTGGTTGGGGAATTTGAATATTATGTGGATCAAATGCAAGAAATTTTCTGGATAGTATATGATGTTATACTTGCATATGGCTTTTCCCCCATGATAATATAATTGTATGCACTAATTGCATGGGTAACGGGTTAAGGGCACGAGTGTCCTTACAGTAATGGTTCAGAGCAGTGGTTTGCTCTTTGGGGCTGTTGAGGGCCTAGGAACATGTTAATGGGAATGAGAAGCACATACTTATGCATGATGATAGTTAGTGTTGTGTGGCACAACTATATTGCTTATGTGTGTTTATGATATGTGTTCATAATTGGAATATGTTGTTGCTAACCATGGTGGTTGCAGGGTCATATGAGACATGGGTTATACATTATGGTTGCATATATATGGGAGTGATGATTTTAATACTTCCCACTGTCATATTATAGCGATGAAGAATATTTGCCGCAAATATGTCGAAGCGAAGGATAATTCCGCTGTCATATACTATTACGAGGGATATTATGCCCCTAATATGTCGAAGCGAGGGGTATTTCCGGTGTCATGATAAAACAAGGAGTAGTGGCACCGCTGTCATACCATCGTGATGAAGAATATTTGCCGCTTAAGCGAGGGATATTATACCGCTAATATGGGGTAGCGATGAGCTTTCCACTGTCATATGATAGCGATGGAGGATATTTGCCGCTTAAGCGAGGGATATTATGCCGCTGGTATGTCAAAGCGAAGTAGCGAAGAGAGATATTTGCCGCTGTATAGCGAGGGATATCATGACGCTAGTTTGATTGATGATGGTTTATGCCGCCGGGTATTCATAGCGATGGTTCATTCCGCTATTCTATTGGCGATGGTTTATGCCGCCGGGTATTCATAGCGATGGTTCATTCTGCTATTCTATTGGCGATGGTTGATGCCGCGGGGTATTCATAGTGATGGTTCATTCCGCTATTCTATTGGCGATGGTTTAAGCCGCCGGGTATTCATAGCGATGGTTCATTTCGCTATTCTATTGGTGATGGTTCATGCCGCCGGGTATTCATAGCGATGATTCATACCACTATTCTATTGGCGATGGTTTATGCGGGTATTTATAGCGATGGTACATTCTGCTACATCTATTGGCGATGGTTCATGCCGCGGGGTATTATATAGTGATGGATCATTCCGCTACATCTATGGCGATGGTTCATACCACCGGATATCTATTGTGATGTTTTATGCTGCTGACTCTATGGCGAGGAATCATGCCGCTGATTCTATAGCGATGGGTTATACCGCTATGTACGTAGCACTGGATTACGCCACCTACGATCGATGGGTGCTGCTTACGTACCACTGGTGGATGATGGATACAGATATGCCGCTATCTTGTTAGCGATGAGGTATGGTGTATTACTGTTTTATTAGCATTATTGTGGATGTCATGCGTTGTTATACATATACCGTCATGTGTTTGATGATGAGATTATGGATGTTGTGTATCGACACATACCGTCACGTGTTTGACGGTAAGATTGTGAATGTCAGGTGTTGACATGTACCGTCACGAGTTGACGATGTTATTTTGGATGTCATATATTGGTATATACCATCACAGGATGACGATGACATAGCGGATGTTCTATGTAGACGTGTAGCGTCGTTTTGATGAATAATACGTCTGGGCATGTGTGTTTAGTCGTATGGTTTGAGTGTCGATGGTGAGCACAAGGTGATGTCTACGTCACTGGTTGACGAGACTATTACGACGAGCAGGTTTGCTCGATGGATTATTGGATGCATTGTACCGGCGAGTGTACCGCATCATGTAATAGAGGTAAATATTTTCGAGTAGTGATACCTTTGGGTATACTCGCTGGAAAGGCTAAGGCCAAGTGATTGGTGGTAAGAGTAGTCATTCAGGAAACTACTCGCTTGTCGTTGTGATGTGTGGTAGACATGGTCACCATGAGGGTGTGGAATAAGTCCTAATGGTTTCGGATTGCATCGTGGTTGAGCAAGGACACCGGGATGTCCATTTTGCTTGGTGTTTTAGAGAAATATTGGGTGATGACCCACTACTCTAATGGTTTGTACGGTATGGCATACCGGGATGGAACGTATGTTACGTTGATAAGTTGGTATAAACCTATGGGGGGCAGCGAATTGCTTGCCAGGTATTGTTGCAGTGATATAGTGTGCTTGTTGTAGCCATTACGCTGCACGTTGGGACCGAGTGTGGTGAATCGTACGGTGATACGATGAGAGTTTATGGTAGACTCTGGTAGCCTCTATGTGGCATGATGATTGAGGCAGGGAACACCTCACGAGGACGTTTATACGTCAAATGTTTTGAGGAACTTGTACTGGGACAACTCAATTCCGTTGGGAGTACTAACATGAGTGTCTACAAGTCGTTATTAGCTCTGGTTGAGCATCTTTGCATGTGGAATGCAACGGGAGTCACAATTGGAATTGTGGGATATAGTTAGTGGGGTAACACCACTATATTGATTTTATCTCTTGGGGAGATCTGGATTGTACTGTCATGGAGACAGCTGGTATGAGTTGGCAAATGACATACAATTGAAATCTGTTATGTTGAAAATTTAATGATTCATGAATCATTATGGACTAGCGATTATGTTAATTCTTGACTGGGGTAGGTATGTCTATTGTTAATTAAATATTAAACTAATTGAAGACATCCTATCCTGTATATTTCAATCTCAATTTCCTTGTACATGTGTTCAGTTCAAAACTATTACTTAAAGAATATCTATTTTATGTACTGTAGGGAATGAATCTTGGGAGACCAAATTCAATCAATAAGCTTTGACTAATATGTTGTAGGAGAACCATAATATATATAAACAAACATATGCTAAGACCGTTGGGACAAAAACGACTTAATTAGAGAATGATAAAAGAACAAGAATTAGGTTTAAATTCTGTTTTGCTTCAGCAACTTTTACCTACTGTTTTGCCCTGTTTTGTGACCCATTTGCCATGAGAATTTCGAAATCCTTAAAACATGAAATTTGTAGAAAATTGAGTTAGCTAGACACTCCAACTAGAAGCACCAAAAAATCTTATGTGTAAAAAAAGTTATACTTAAAATACTACAAGCTGCCAGGAATGGAGCTTATTTTAACCTAAGGGATATGGGAGCCAATATTTACGTAGGATTCTCCGGATGGACATATCACGGCATGCATATGCTAAAATGAATATTAGAAATGTGATATTAAACTTGGTTGTGCAATTGAAATGCATTTATAGGTCATAATTTCGGCCAGGGCCCAAGTAAGACGGATTAAGTTAAATCATCGGATAGAGGCAACAACTTGTGAGTATAATCTTATAACTTGGTTTCTAGCTTTATGTGAGTGAATAATTTGTGTTTTATGAATGAATGGACTTTCGTATTCATGTGTTTAATGATTGGATGCCTTATATGTGTTAAAGGTGAATTATTTATTCTTAAGTGTTTTTATGAACATGAGTTGTTACTCTATTAGTGATATTGAGATGAATTACATGATTATGGCATATGCATTCACAAGAGATTAATGGGTTCTGTTATGGACACTGATGACCTTGAACCATGTGTTACAGAATTACCGAATATGGATCCCGAGTTCATTGAACTCATGGGATATACAGTACAGAGTGCAATGGTCATCTTTGTGATCACGATTCGTTCTTGGTATTAGTTCATCCAAAACAGAAATAAAATGTATAGACATGTGCATTCATATGTTTTTATGAATGATATAAACTATGTATGTGAAATTTGTTGTTCATCATGTGCTTACAGAAAGTTGATTGACATGTTATTGGAATATGCTCATTGAGAATGCAACTCACCAAATGTAAATGTTGATTTTTAGTTGATGTAGATAAAGGTTGATCATACAAGGTTTTTCTACATATTTTGGAAGTACGGATCCAAGGTGGGCCGGCTGACTCTAGTCCTTCTCCATCAGCTCATCATTTGCATATACTGTATATGTTTTTGGTTGGGTTGTGAGGGGCACAACATTGGTTATTTTTGTGACATATATATGTATATATGCCTTGTAAATTATAGTATTATAACTATCTTGGTTGGATGATATGGAATTGCAAGTTCCGATGTCATTAAATATTATGCTATATGCATAATGTACATGTGTTATGTGTAAGAGTGTTACAACAAGTAGTCAAGGCGGAAGTGATAAAGCTCCTGGACGCATGTATTATCTATCCTATCTCTGATAGTGCATGGGTAAGTCCAGTGCAATGTGTGCCAAAGAAAGGAGGTATGACTGTTATTACATATGAAAATAATGAATTAATACCTATTAGAACAGTCACTGGATGGAGGGTCTATATTGATTATAGAAAGCTAAATGAAGCTACACGTAAAGACCACTTCGCCCCTTCACTGATCAAATGATAGAGAGACTAGCTGGGTATGATTTTTATTGCTTCCTAGATGGTTATTCGGGATATAATCAGATAGCCATTGCACCTGAGGACCAAGAGAAGACCACCTTCAATTGCTTTTATGGTACATTTGCATTTAGAAGAATGCCATTTGGGTTATGTAATGCACATGCTACGTTCCAAAGATGCATGATGTCTATATTCCATGATATGGTAAAAAAATTTCTAGAAGTTTTCATGGATGATTTTTCTGTTGTTTGGAAATTCATTTGATTCGTGCCTCCAAAATCTTGACTTGGTGTTGACAAAGTGTGAGGAGATGAACTTTGTATTGAACTGGGAGAAGTGTCACTGCATGGTACAAGAAGGTATAGTCTTGCGGGCACAAAATATCCCATAAGGGTATTAAAGTGGACTGAGCAAAGGTATAAGTGATACAAGAACTACATCCACCTGTATGAGTGAAGGGAGTTCGCAGTTTTCTAGGCCACGCTGGTTTCTATGGAAGATTTATTAAGGAGTTTTCTAAGATTTCAAAACCTCTATCTCATTTGTTGATTAAGGATGCACCATTTGATTTTAATGCTGATTGTTTGCAGACGTTTGAGACATTGAAGGAGAGGTGGGTAACAACACCTATTTTGATAGCACCTAACTGGGATCTTCCATTTGAGTTGATGTGTGATGCTAGTGACACCACAATCGGAGCAGTAATGGGACAAAGAAGGAACAAGGTAGTTCATACGATTTACTATGATAGTAAAACTTTAAATGAGGCACAACAAAATTATGCCACAACTGAGAAAGAACTTCTAGCAGTAGTATTTTCTTTTGACAAGTTTCACTCCTATCTTTGTCTATCTAAAGTAATTGTTTACGCTGATAACTCTGCACTCAAATATCTTCTTGCTAAAAAAGACGCTAAACCACGTTTGATTCGATGGATTTTTTTATTACAATAGTTTGACTTAGAATTAAAGATTATAAGGGTGTAGAGAACGTAGTGACATATCATTTATCTAGGATTGATAATGTGATTGAGGAGCATGATAGTGGAGTGGAAGAGATAAATGAAAAACTTTCTGATGATCAATTGTGTTCCAAGTTCTTGCATTACTTTGGTATGCTGATTTTGCGAATTATCTTGTTAGCAGTATCCTCTCACAAATGACATTTTATCAAAAGAAATTTTTTTTATCTGATGTTAAGCATTACATGTGGGAGGAGCCATTGTTGTTCAAGGTTTGTGCAGACAATATGATTAGAAGGTGCTTTCCAGAGGAGGAGATGTCGCCTATTATGAGCCACTGACCAAGAGGTAGGGGGACATATGTGTCCAATCAAAACTGCTGCAAATGTACTTGAGTCTGGTTTTTATTGGCCTACCTTATTTAAAGATGCATACAGGTACGTTTCCGCCTGCGATAAATGTCAAAGGACTTATAATATTTCTAGGAGACAAGAAATGCATTTAAACATTATTCTTGAATGTGAATTATTTGATGTTTGGAGCATATATTTTATGTGACAATTTCCAAATTCGTGTTCGAACTTTTATATACTTGTTGTGGTCGATTATGTGTCAAAGTGTGTTGAGGCTGCAGCTTCAAGAACTAATGATGCTAGAGTGGTGGTGCAGTTTTTGAAAAAAAGAATTTTTCTACTCGATTTGGCACACCTCGAGCAATCATTAGTGACATTTGGTCACACTTTTGCAATAAACTTTCTGAAAAATTTTAAGCAAATAGGTTGTCACCCACAAGATTGCAACACCTTACCATACACAAACTTGTGGGCAAGTGGAAGTGTCTAATAGGGAAGTGGAGCGGATTTTAGGAAAAAACTGTTAATGTGTCTCGAAAGGAATGGTCTTTACGGTTAGATGACACTTTATGAGCATATAGAACTGCATTTAAAACATCTATTGGCACCACACCATATATGTTAGTTTTTGGAAAAGCATGTCATCTTCCAGTTGAACTTGAACACAAAGCATATTGGGCAATAAAGAATCTAAACTTAGATTTAACTGCTGCATGTGATTACCGTCTTCTGCAAGTAAATAAAATGGAAGAGTTTCAGAACCAAGCCTATGAGAATTCTAAGATCTACAAAGATAAGACAAAAAAGTGGCATGATGCAAGGCTCAGTCAACGTGATTTCAAAGAAGAAGATACGGTGTTATTATTTAACTCCAGATTACGGTTGTTTCCAGGCCTGAAATCTCGTTGGTCTGGACCATTTCGAATTTCAAAGGTGTTTCCCTCTGGTGCAATCGAGCTATATGATCCAAAAAAGGGAACCTTCACAGTGAATGCGTAGCGATTGAAGCACTACCATAGGCACGATTTCAGTGAACCGCTATGCACCACCATCCATTTTGTTGAATGAAGTCGGCAGTAGAAAGTCCAGCTTGGGACTATAAATCAAGAACTAATTTTTTTTCTCCTTCTCCTTTGTTTTTGAAGTTAGTAGGTAGTTTAATAATTTTAGCTTGGTTGGTTGACTCATTGCATTCTTATTTTTAGGAAAAATGTGTGCCAAGGGAAGATGAAACTCTCAAATGAAAAGAAAAAAAATTTCACTGAGCCTACTGTCAATGGGGGATCGATTTCTGAACCTAGGCGATCGATCGCCTCTCAAGTTGGAAAAATTTCAGAGTTGATTATCCCTAGGTGAAAGATCGCACACCATAGGTGATCGATCTCTTGTTTAAATAAAAACAAAAAAACCTCTTGAGAAAAAAATCACGCTGAACCTACTGGACGGAGGCGACCGATTTCTATGCAATAGAGATCGATTGCCTAGCGAAAATTTTTGTTTTTTCAAAACACACATCTGCACACACTAACACACACTTATCAGATTTCTTCCCAATTCCTTCTTCATAAATTCACTTCTTCACAAATTCATTAACTAATTCCCCTCCCAACTTTAAATGAAAGAGCTCTCTTCTCCTATTTAGTGCATTCATCTCAATTTTGTTCAAATTTCTCTACAGATTCAAAGCTAGGGTTGGGTACTCCATTTGCAAGGTAAAGATTTCTCAAAGTCAAGGACCACTCATCGTCAAATTTCGAAAATCTTGAGGTAAATTGGCTTGCATTTTCATGGTTTAATAATGAATTTCTAATTTGTTGGGATAGTTGGAAAAGATTAGATTTTTATGCATTGTGGTGCACAAGTATTGAATATTTGATAAGTTTGTGGGAGTTTTGAGCTAGTTGGATTACTTAAATTTGTGTGGCATTTGCTAGAATTAGTTGGATTTTGTTGGCACTTTGCTTGTTAGTTTGTATAATCTTCATGGCACCGAAAAAGAATCAACGAGCGCCCCAACTTAGGTCACTACTCGCTTCGCTAACCAAGCGGCAACGGATTGCTTTGAAATGGCATGATAGGCCGTTGGTAAGGGAGCAAGGAATGGAAATGGACATGCCCGATTCCGCCATCCTCCGCTAGCGGAACGCCAAAATTGGTTGGGCTTTGTGAGACCCCCGTGCCATGCAGTAATCCCAATTGTGAAAGAATTCTATGTAAACTATAAGGTATCTGTCACCATTCGGAGGAAGCAATTCCAGTTTGATAGTGCACGAATCAATCGCATCTCCGCATTTTGAAGAAGACAATTACTCTGATTACGCAACACCATATAGGTACAATGAAATCATCAAAACCTTGTGTGGGGAGGGCGGAATGGACACTGACTAATGATGGTAAAATCAAGAATTTTAAGAAGAGCCGAGGCTGACATATGGTTCACATTTATTTCTCATCGAGTTTTACCATCTACACACACCGTCGTGGTTACCAAGGATAGAGCAGTGCTAGTTTTTGCTATCATGACTGGCCGTCGGTTAATCTTGGGAGCATCATGGCCTCCTCTATGAGATTAGCGGTGGAAGGTTCCACCACAATTGGTCTTCTATTCCTATTACTAGTCACTGAGTTGTGCTGGCAGAAAGATGTGCGGAGTCTCATGAAGAGACACTGAAGCCATTCACACATCTACTACCTCCGGAGCCTGAGTCAGTGCAAGGGCCATCACATGAACCAGATCAGCCACAACATCACACCGCCGCGTCCCTCATCTCTATTCTACCATATATTCTCTTACGACCATGCCTCAAAGATTCCAATCTCTCGAGGAGGAGTTAATGGCACTAAACTTTTGCAGCGATTGATGCGTGATGGGCAAAAAGAGCTTCGGAGAAATCAAGAGGAGATCTTGCAGAATGAGGATGGCATGCGCTTAGAACTTTGCGAATTCATGTGTTTCTCCTACGACAGGCACAGTGTTGCAGCGCAAGCTGATCCACACTTGACTTTCACACATCCACCCACTCTCCAGCCATACCCACCACCCATCGAGGATGAAGATGATGATGAAGACGAGGAAGAAGCCGTTGAGGATGAGATTAACGACCATTGACGATCGCCACAACATGTATTACTTTGTCTTAATTTTGTTGTTCATGTTCACTACATTGAGGACAATGTAGTATTTAAGTTTGGGGGAGTAGTAGATTTTTGAATTCATATTTTCTGATTTTGTGAGTTGTGTTAGTGTTGATTCTTTTTTTGTTTATCTTTGGGTCTGATATTGTGTCTACTGCTGTGGAAATTATGTTTAAAGCTTAGTATTGATGAGTCCAATGAAGAGCATGGGAAATTTTTGCTTTCGTGTTTTGGGTGTAATTGGATTAAAGTAGTGACTCTATACCATGATGATATTAGTTTTACTCTACTTATGACTTGAGTCTTGATGATTGTTTACGTGTTGTGAATATCTTGAGTTGAGTTGACATATTGAAAATCAGGAATAATTTGAGCACATTGAGTCACGAACTTGCTGATTGCATTTAGAGTAGTGATGATATGTGTGAACTTGATGACATGTCTTGAGCATCTTAGAGTGATCATAGAACCTATTTGATGATGGTACTCTGAGGCAAAATTTTATAATTATGAACTTGATTTGGACATGATTAAGGTGATATTTGGAATTTTTGAGACTTTCAAGTCTACCTTGTCTATATTATCCATTGTGTCCACTTTTGAGCTTAATTGAAAAAGAATGGAAATTAACCATTCGACTTTTATTGATGAAACTCATTATACCTACCTTTATTTGAGCCTAAAAATAAGTTTTATCCTTTCCTTAACGGAGTATAATGTATTTCATTTGCGTACTATGTTTTGAGCTATTATGTTATTCACGTACTATGTTCTGGGCAATTACAAGAAAAAATTCAATGACTAATGGAAAAAAAGAAAAAAAAGGCATAGTGAAATAAGTGCATAGTCATGTGATAATGAACCATGTGGAGGTCGTACATTGACCAACATTTGGTAAAATCTAACAAAGCACATGGTCATCAAGATTTAAAGTAAAAGAAAAGAGGGAGTTGAAGATGTTTAAGATAAAATATATAAGTTATATTCTCTTCTTTGCTTCCCTTACATGTTCTTTGAAACCGACACTAAAAGGCCTAACACTATAAGCTTGAAAAGACTTTTTGATCCAAGTCTATGAATTAATTACATTAGTGGATAAGTGCTTGAAAAATAGGCATATGGGATGCTCGATGATAATCTTGGCTGTTGTTGATTAGCACTGTTTGTAAGGACCCTAGTTCCTTAAGTGCGGATTAAAGGCATAAGTAGAGCTAACATGTATAATCAGAGTATTAAAAGTTCGTGTTGAGGCCTTGAGCCTTAAGAATTACATGCTAAGTTAAGGACTTCCAAATGGATTAATTACATTCCCTAACAAATGAATGTTATCACTATAGCTTTACACTACTCCTAGAGTAGATACTATACAAAATAATCATGTCCTTCCTTATCAAAAGCGCTCTTCACAAGCTCACCGCCTCTACCCGTCCTTAGTCCCCTTTTTATGCCAAAATGTACCTACAAAAACAACCCCCAAATCATAAGCATATAATAATCCATATACAACACAATATGATTATAAGGCGTAAATGCATAAACCGTAATTATAAAACACTTCCTGTTTTCCAATGCATTTTAAACGCTCCCTTTTTTGTTGTCCCTATATCATAACTCATGAGCATAATTAATAGATTATTTAATGGTTCCACAAATGTCATGACATATCACCATTTCATTATCACCAATCACCAATCCTTAGTCTGTTATAACAGTGTATTCTAATGCACCTCGCTTGTCATGACAGTGACACTAATACCCATCGCTTCGACATATTAGCGGCATTGAATAACCTCGCTCAAATGCGACATGCTGCAATACCCTCGCTTCAACATTTGGCAGCAAATATTCTTTCCTCGCTACAATATGACAGCGGCAAGTATTCTATCATCGTTTCAAGTGATAGCGGCAAAGCATTAAAATCATCACTCTAATATAACCATGACTCATGGGAAGTGCACCAAACAATCAATACATACATATGCAATCATAATGCATAGTTCAACATGCATTTGCATCCACAATGCATAATTCCATATATACTTGCATCCACAATGCATATTCAAATGAGTATATAAGATACATGTACCGTTGGGTGCCCGTACGTCTCTCTACGTACCTTTCCAAAAGTAGGATGTGGTAGGACTTCACTTCCTTGGTTGTGTTGCCACCTGGGATGCTTCTACACATTCACACAAACCAATATTAGAACCCAAGAATAGTCCAATACCAAAAATCCTACAAAAATAAACAAAATATACAATTTTGGCATCTCGCGATCGATCGGTATAATGCCTCGATCGATCGCGAGGTCCAGCAGCCATAATGCCCAAAAAATCTGATCCGCGATCGATCGCCGAGTTTGTGCCGATCGATCGCGGCTTCGCCGATCGATCACGCCAAACTCGCAAGCTTACTGGAGCCTCCCTATAGCTCGCGATCGATCGGGAAAATGTCCCGATCGATTGCCGAAGTCTGTACGTGATTTTTTTGGCTATTTTCCACATTTCATCTTCTCCAACCTATTTTTCTTCATATCTTTCCCCACCATTAACATCCAAACACCAAAAACCTCCAAAATAAACATTAAAATTTCAATACTACACATATTGAATAAAATCTCCAAAATCAACATAAACCACATCAAAAACCATACCCCAACCAATACAACAACAAATCCAAAAACCCAAATCAAAATATCACATTTTCAAAACCAAACCATTTCCAAATCCCTAATACAAACCCATTTCAAACCCAACACATACAAAACCAAACAAGAAGGAACTCATACCACTTCTAGGCTTCAAATCTCATCAAGAAATCAAGCAACCAAGTTTTTTGCAAAGTTTCCTCCTTTTTCCTTTGATTCAAACGTGAAAGTGGGTTTTTGGGGGTTAGGGTTGGGAAAGTTGGATGATAAGGAGTGATGGGAGGGTGAGGTGAAAAGGGTTATAAGTGGGTAGTAGTATGGTACCCAATTAATTAGCATGATGTATAAAATAACCCAACATGATATTTAAAAGCATTTTTCCAGAAATGCACCAAAACCTCAATTAAATAGATGCTTTACCAAATAATCATTAGCCATCACAATTAAACAATGTCAACACCCAATTTCTCAACATGCATCACATGCACCCTGAAATGCATTACCAGGTCATGTCCACATGTGACTAAGAATTTCCCATGTTAATTAATTCTCATACTAAATTAATTAACACCATAATTACCACATAAATATAATTAATGCCCAAATGCATATAATCATTTCGGGGATATCACAATACTCCCCTACTTATAAGATTTTGTCCTCAAAATCACATGCACTTACCAAATCGAAACTAAACATAAATCACATACCAGAAAATAGTTCCGGGTAGTGCTGCACCACATGCTGCTCCGATCCCACGTGGCCTCGTCGACACCCCTGCGATCCCACTGAACCTTGACCATCGATATCACCTTGTTCCGAAGTCTGCGATCAGCTCTATCCAGGATCCTGACTGGCCGCTCTACATAGGATACATCAGAATCTAACTGTACCTCTGAAGGCTGCAACACATGTGACGGATCCGGCTCATATTTCCGCGGCATAGATACGTGGAAAACGTCATGAATACCAGTTAACAACGGTGGCAAAGCCAAACGGTAAGCCAAGGTACCGATGCGCTGTAAAATCTCATACGATCCAACATACCTTGGAGACAATTTCCCACGCATACCAAACCGCACAACACCTCTGAAAGGTGAGATCTTCAAAAAGACCCTGTCTCCCAACTGAAACTCCAACGGTCTCCGCCGTTTATTTGCATAGGCTGCCTGTCTATCCTGGGCTCCCTTCATTCTCTGTCGGATAACCTTTATCTTATCCTCCATTTCTCGAATCAGTTCGGGTCCTCCTACTGCTTTACTGGTCAAATCCTCCTAGTATAATGGCGACCTACAACGCCGACCATACAGAGCCTCGAACGGAGCCATCTGGATACTTGCCTGATAGCTATTGTTGTAAGAGAACTCTACTAAGGCCAATGAATCTTGCCATGAGGTATCCAACTCTAATACACAAGCCCGTAGCATGTCCTCGAGCGTCTGTATTGTACGCTTAGTCTGACCGTACGTCCAGGGATGATATGCTATGCTCAACCTCACCTCATTACCCAAAGCTGACTGAAGACCTCCCCAGAAACGAGATGCAAACCGTGGATCTCTGTCAGATACAATAGACACTGGAATCCCGTGCAGTCTCACTATATCCCGAACATACAACTGAGCCATCCTCGAGTATGTGTACGTCATACTGTAGGGAATCAAGTGAACCGCCTTCGTCAGCCTATCCACGATCACCCAAATGGCATCACAACCAGCGGTAGTCCTCGGCAAGTGGGTCACAAAGTCCATGGATATGTGTTCCCACTTCCATTCCGGTATCTCCAAGCTCTTAAGCTCACCACCAGGCCTCTGCCTTTCTCCCTTCACCTGCTGGCAGATCAAGCACCTCTTAACGAAAGCGATGACATCACGCTTTGTTCTTTTCCACCAGAACTGATCACATAGATCCTTATACATTTTCCTCCCGCATGGGTGGATGCTAAGCCTGCTACTATGAGCTCGCTCCAAGATCCCTCTATGCAACTCCGGCGTACTCGGAACTACCCAACGGCTACCCAACCTCAAGGATCCATCTTCAGCCACTGGTAGCGTTTATCGTGTACGCCCAAATTAACCCTTCTTCAGTTAATAGCAAAAATATGTAGTAGTGGAAGTAGGGATCGATCTCACAGGGAAGGTAAATTTATTTCGTGCCAAAAACGAATAGTAACAAGGGGGTTTTAGGATGAATGATTACTACTAAGCAAATTCAAAAATTAAACTAATTAACGAGATTAACTAAGATGATTTAAACTTATGAGAGTGAAGCGATTCTTGGTTTTCAGGTAACCGTACTTTTGGAAAATTATCTTTTGGTCATCAAATCAAAACATTCGAATTCTTTCGATTATCTATCGATTGGAAATTTAATTCCTACTCATCTTATTCGTAGTTAAAGAGAAAACAGCATTCAATTCAACCCTTACCAAATCTCTAATCACCACTACAGCCGTTAATGATTAAATCAATGATAGTTTTCAAAACTAATGAGTTCGATAAATCTAATCAATGAAAACTACAACAGTTAAAATTGATTACTCAACCGTTTCTCCTAAGAATTCAATAACACCTACAGCCGGTTAATTATTGATCTTAGTTGTTTCTTAACAAACTATCGATTATGTAATTGAATATTAGGTGATCGGTCTAATACACAAACACAACAATCATGGAATTCGAAATTCGAGAAACGAATTGAAATCGAAATCTAATTCAACAATCAAACCGAATTCTCATAAAAGATTTAAATCCAAAAGCAGGTATCCCTTCAACCAAGAATAAAAGGGTTTTAGCCTAGCATAATTAAATCTAAAAACAATAAAAATTCAATGGAAAACATTAAATAAATAAAGGAAAAGAAATTACTAATATAAATCACGATTCGGGCTTGTCGATTCCGGTTCCGTTCTTCGTTGTTCTTGAAGAAAACTTGAAAGAAAACTATTCTCAAAACCTAAAAATATTCTAAAGTCTGGAATAATATGCCTAAGAACTGAATAATCTCGAGTTATGGGGGTTGGTGGCTGATAAAATAGGTTACAATCTTCTAAACATGGTAAAAGACCTAATTTCCTAATTTTCGGACTCTTCGGCGATCGATCGCCTTGAATGTGGTGATCGATCGCTGCATTATTTTTTTTTCGGAAAAACCCTTGAGGCGATCGATCGCTATAAAGTGGCGATCGATCGCCGAGCTCGAGTAGACTTTGGCGATCGATCGCCCCTTCTTCGCGATCGATCGCTGACCCGTAAATTTTGTTGCAAAAGTTTCTGTCCATAGGCGATCGATTTCCTCTTCTGGACGATCGATTGCCACCTCCAAAATTACATTTTTGCCCTTTTCTTGATCAACTTTGAGTCCTTGTCATGTCCATATCTCTCCTTGGTCTTTACACATCGTTTTTAGCTCGTTTTCTTCGATTGTACCTACAATTACACAAATATATGATTAGGTAGCATACGTATCAAATTATCTATCAAAACCTTCCAAATCGTAGATAATTAAGCACTAAAGATGTGTCTATTTCTAGTCACATCAAACTCCCCCATACTTACTCTTTACTCGACCTCGAGTAAACAAATAAAACTACAATATTTTTGTTTGTCTCATAGGTTCATAACAAAGCAACTTGTTCTCACTTTAATGCCTCAACAATTTTAACATGCATAATAATGAAAGGCGGTGAAAAGTTAATAATGGAACAAGTTCAATCCCTAGACATTTCATACCCAACAAAGTAGTGAACGTGTGTGTGTGGTCATAAACTAGTGTTGCATACAAGTTATAGATCCAAAAGATGCAAATCCACAATAGTTCAAGTCATACACTAACACAAGTATAAGCTCACTTGCACACTCTTCTCCACTATCTTAGCCACTTTGCAGACACAAATCAAGTAGGTCTTTATTAGCTTGTAGCTTGGCCTAGGTATTGGCTTATGAAAGAAAGGGTAAGGATATTCAAACAAGAGAGTATGATGAAATGCACATTAAACTTCTCTTCTTGCATGAATTTTTCAAACCTTGTTCATTTTTTCAAGGTTTATTTCAACATTTTTCTTCTTTTGTGCCTTGGCTCCCCTTGGAGTCATATTTTTATCTATTTTTTCGAGGCATTCCTTTTTCTTTCATGCATTCCATTCTTTTGACAATTGAGCTCACAAATATACTTCAATGATTCCCAAGTGCATTTGAATGAAATACATCATACTCCCTTAAAAGGTATGGATTGAAATCATATTTAGGCTAAAAGGGTAGGATGATAAGCTAGTCAAGGAATGTTGAATGGGGGTCTTTAGTATGCTTAGCATACTCCCATTCTTTTACATTAAGGCTCAAAAAGGGTACTATAGATTGATTTTGTTTACATG
This sequence comes from Haberlea rhodopensis, assembly GCA_907163345.1. Taxonomy (NCBI): domain Eukaryota; kingdom Viridiplantae; phylum Streptophyta; class Magnoliopsida; order Lamiales; family Gesneriaceae; genus Haberlea; species Haberlea rhodopensis. The sequence continues at coordinate 341,635 of CAJQUN010000443.1, forward strand.
GTAGGCTTGAAAGGCCCAAACGCATCTAAGATTGCCTATATCACTTTCATGTTTGCAAGTAGTCTAGACATACGCCTCAAAGAGCATGTAGTTAAGTTCTAGCATGTATTAGAGACTTCTTAAGACTATCACAAAGTTTACACAATCTTCACTAGGTTATGCATACTTCACAAGCCATGACAATAATGTGCTCAAGATATTCACTTACTAAGTTAAAGTAAACTTTGCATTAGAGTTCAAAGTGTTCCAAGGTTAACAATTCACTTATGTTCAAAAGCATGCATGATATCAAGTAGGTTTCATCATGGGCTAGTGATTCTAAGCATGTGTTCATTACTAACTATGAGCTCAAAATTTTCAAATTTTTCGATTTTTTTGTATTTTTGAATAAGAACAACAATAACATACTACTAATCCCTTCCCCATACTTAAATCTTACATTGTCCCCAATGTAAGGCCAAAATACAAGAAAAGAGAAAAGTCTAACTACTAAAGCAATAAAAATAAAAGGGAGAAAGAAAACTAACTCCCCTTGGGTTGACTCCCAAGCAGCGCCTCTGTTTAACGTCGGTGGCCCGACGCAAGTCCTTTATCAAGGTGGTGAATGTAGGGTTGCTCTATCCTTCCTTAACCACCTCAATATCTTCTTCACTCCTTGGTATTTCGGCTTGTTGCCCTTTGAGTGGTCGTCCTCAGTCCTTACTCCTTCGGTACGTGATTGACATGGTCGATCCGGAGGGTGCTTCTTTCCAACGGTACGATCCTGCCAGTGAGACATAAGAGGATCAGAAGTATCGTGAGTAGACAGAGTAGCAATCATATGAACAGTATGCACTAAGTTAGAATCCAGACCTTTCTTCTCGTCAAGGCTATCAGTAGCCTTTCCCATTTCCCACAACTCATCATTATCAAAATCAGAATCATAGTCATCATGTACATCAATAGCGTAACTAGAATGCTCAAGAGGTTTAATGGGTTCATACATGTTGAATTTTTCAATTTCACCCTTAGACTCCATGGTTATCAAACCGCTATTCATATTGATTACTGAGTTTGATGATTTCAAGAATGGTCTTCCTAAAATAATTAGACTAGAAGGGTCACCAATTCCCATGTCTAGGAAGTAAAAATCGGCTGTGAAGACCAAGTTCTTTACATGCACAACTACGTCCTCTACTATTCCCTTAGGTATGCCCGTGGATTTATCAGCTAAGTGAATAACTGCGCTATTCCTTTTTAAAGGTCCCATTTTCAGTTGAGAGTACATTGAGTAAGGTATGACATTTATGGACGATCCTAAATCGAGCATAGCCTTCTCAATCCTCATATCCTTCAATGCTTGGGGGAAATGGGTTGGTTCTTTGTATTCAGAAAGTTTGGGGTACTTACCTCGTGGTTCCTCCCCTTGCATTGGCTCTTCAACGTCTGTCTCTGTCTCCGTTATCTCTTCTTTCTGGGGTGGCGTCAGTACCACCTTCTCTTCATCTGCATCTTCATTCACATTCACTGTGATAGCACTCACATTTTCACGGGGGTTCATCTCTGGTTGTGACGGCAGTCCATTTGAAATCCTTGCTTCGATCTTGCTGATTGAAGTTGCCAATTGTCCCATCTGTGTCGTCAAGCTCTGGATGCTTGCCCTCGTCTCCTGTTGAAATTGTAAGCTATTCTCAGCAATAATTTTGATGCTATGTTCTAACCTGTCAGAAGAAGGGTGCACTGGAGGTGGTGGAGGTCGCTGATATGGTGGTCGGTAGGGTGGAGGTTGATTCATCTGTTGGTTACCATAACCTTGGTTCGAATGGTCCCTCCAACCTTGATTGTAGTTGTGTGGTGGATGGTCATAACTCCTTTGTGGGGGGCCAGGGAATCCTCCCACAGCATTCACGTTCTCCGTGGTTGTCTCTTGTAGTGAGGGGCATGCGTCTGTGGAATGGTTCGCAGCCAAACAGATTCCACACGGCTTTGTCTTTCCAACATTTCCACCTGCCATAACACGCACAAGAAAAGTGAGGTCTATCAGTTGTTGTTCTAAGTTTGATACGTTTACCTCTTTTCTTTGCGGTTGTCCATGGCGCACAGATCCGAATTGTTGGGTGTAAGGACCCTAAACCTTAACAGTGAATTCAAGATATAAATAGGGCTAAATATGTATTAAAGACATCTTAGGGTTCTGGTTTGATGTGAGCTCAATTAGGTTACAGGCCAAAATAAAACTTCAACAATTATTCAGTTACATTCCCAATCATGAATGTTTAAGTGATAGCATTAGACTACTTCTAGAGTAGAGACTATCCAAAATTTCCTGTACTCTATCTTCATTTATGCTTTCAGCAGCTCACAGTTCAACCGACCCTCAGCCCCCTTGGTTCAAAAGCGTACCTACAGGAACAACTCACCATGAGCATATATATATATATTATCACTTAACACAATTCAACTTAATAAAGTAATTAAGCGTATGAAACGATTAATTGATATGCTCCTCGATTACCACATTAGCACATTTCATTGTCGTTCCTGTTTCACAAGCTTATGCACAAAATCATTAGTTCACGATATAATGATCGATAACGCGTTTCCAATTATAACCACAATATTTCACTTTAACCACTAGAATTATGACTGTTCCGGTCCCAGTACAACAGCGGAATTTTAGGACCCCTAGCTTCGACATATAGCGGCATCATATGATATCCCTCGCTTCGACAATGACAGCGGCATGTTACCTCGCTTAGACATGACAGCGGCAAATATCATATTACCATCGCTTCATATGACAGCGGCAAGTACCTCCCTCGCTCGGAGATAAAGGCTACCAGAACATTCATCAATTCCATCACATTAATCAAACACAATACTTGATTCCATTATCACAGTAAATCACAGCCATTTCACATATACCATCACGTATAAGGATTCACTATCCACAATATACATAATCAAAGGTATGGCACGTTTTACCGTCCGATGCTCGTACGTCTCACTACGTACCTTGGTTCCAAAAGTGGAGATATCGTGGACTTTATCTCCTAGGCTGTGTGGCTACCTGGGATGGTTCTACATAATCACATGAATCCATATTAGAAACCAATAAATGAACCATTATCAAAAACATCACCATATAGAACAAAATCCCAAAAATCCATAATTTATGCCTTGCGATCGATCGGTCCTAAGCCCCGATCGATCGCCAAGTTAAGAAAAATAAGCATTCAGGTACTGCCTCCACCGATCGATCGAGCCGTTTTACCGATCGATCGAGACATCACACCGATCGATCGGTAAAAATCGCCGATCGATCGGTAAGCTCATTTCACGCCTTGTTCAGGCTCTGCCTTGCTCGATCGATCGGACCCATTTCCCGATCGATCGAGAAGTCCTGTTTCTGCGAGAAACTTCCCTGAATGAGCTTCCCTCAACACATACACTCATGAACAACCAAGAACAACTACTAAGCTCAACATATAACCACAAAACAACATGAAAATGCATCCCCCAAGTATAAACAACATGATGGAACAAGATCCACCCCTTTTAACCTCAAAAATAAGCCCCAAAACTAACCACAACTCAACAAAACTCTACCAAAATGGAAGCTTACCACTTGAGCTCCAAGTTTTTAGCAAGAGAGCACAAAAAGGCTCCTTTTTCAAAGCTTACTCCTCTCCTCTAGATGCAGAAACGAAAATGGAGTTCTAAGATGAGGAAGAGGGATTTGGGGACATAAAGTTGATAGAAAGGGGGTGATGGGATGTAAAGATGTGAGCAAGTGGCTCCTTATCAGCTTTGGAATAAATAAAATGTGTATCATAATATAAGCATGATATGTAGAATACTCCAACATGATATTTTAAAAGTATTTCACCACAATGCACCACAATTGCCATTAAAATCATGCTTTACCAAAACTACAACCCAACACATTATCTAATTATCACCAATGTCACATAAACATAATTAACGCCCAAAATGCAATTAATTATCTCGGGGATATCACAATACTCCCCTACTTATAAGATTTCGCCCTCGAAATCGCATGCACTTACCCCAAAAGAAACTAAACATAAACACATACCAGAGAATAGTTCTGGGTAGTGCTTCACCATATGCCGTTCCGTCTCCCACATGGCCTCTTCGACACCCCGACGATCCCACTGAACCTTGACCAACGGTATAACCTTGCTTCGAAGTCTGCAATCCTCTCGATCCAGAATTCTGACTGGTCGTTCAACATAGGACACATCTGAACTCAACTGAACCTCTGAAGGCTGCAACACATGAGACGGGTCCGGCTCATACTTCCTCAACATAGAAACATGGAAGACATCATGTATACCAGACAATGACGGCGGTAGTGCTAGACGGTAAGCCAAAGTGCCTATGCGCTGCAGTATCTCGTATGGCCCAACATACCTCGGAGACAACTTCCCCCGCATACCGAAACGAACTACACCTCTGAAAGGTGAGATTTTTAGAAAGACCTTGTCTCCTACATGGAATTCCAATGGTCGCCGTCGTTTATTAGCATAGGCCGCTTGCCTATCTTGAGCCGCTTTCATTTTCTGACGGATTTGATTTTCTCTTCCATTTCACGAATCAATTCCGGTCCTCCGACCGTCTTACTAGTCAAATCTTCCCAGTATAACGGTGACCTACAACGTCGACCGTAAAGGGCCTCAAATGGAGCCATCTGAATGCTCGCCTGATAACTGTTGTTGTAAGAGAACTCTACAAGTGGCACTGAATCTTGCCACGGAGTATCGAACTCCAACACACATGCCCTCAATATGTCCTCAAGCGTCTGTATGGTACGCTCTGTCTGACCATCTGTCTGAGGGTGGTAAGCTGTACTCAATCTCAACTCTGTACCCAAAGCTGATTGAAGACCCTCCCAAAAGTGCGATGTGAACCGCGGGTCTCTATCAGACACAATCGAGACTGGGATGCCATGCAATCTTACTACGTCCCGAACATACAACTGAGCCATTTTTAAGTATGTGAAAGTCATACTATATGGGATGAAGTGAGCCACCTTCGTCAGTCGATCCACAATCACCCAGATCACATCGAATCCCGAGGCAGTCCTTGGCAAGTGGGTCACGAAATCCATAGAGATGTGCTCCCACTTCCACTCTGGTATCTCTAAACTCTTCAACTCGCCTTCGGGCCTCTGCCTTTCCGCTTTCACTTGTTGGCAAATTAGGCACTTCTTAACGAATGACATAACGTCTCTCTTCATCCGTCTCCACCAAAATTTATCACACAAGTCCTTCTACATCTTTCTCCCACCTGGATGGATGCTAAATCTGCTACAATGAGCACGATGCAAGATTCCTTGACGCCACTCTGGTGCCCTCGGCACTACCGAACGGTTACCAAGCCTCAAGGAACCATCTTCTGCTACTATGAACTTTGATGACGACCCAGACGTATACATGATAACCATCTCTGTACTTCAACGTCTGTCACCTGGGCTTTCCTGATAAGTTCAAAGATGTCTGGTTCTGCCAATAGGGTCGATACAAACACCGGCGATACATCTAAATCAAAGTCATATCCTAGATGACAACAAGAGGTCATCAAGGCCAATAGCTGAATCACATCATCTGCTGTATACTTCACCTTCCTACTCAAGGCATCAGCAGTCAGGTTCGCCTTCCCTGGATGGTACTCTATCTCGCAATCATAGTCCTTGAGCAAGTCCATCCACCTCCTTTGCCTCATGTTCAGTTCCGCTTGAGTAAATAGGAATTTCAAGCTCTTATGATCCGTGTAAATGGTAAAGGAAGTACCATAGAGATAATGCCGCCAAATTTTCAAAGCGAAAATAATGGCCGCCAGTTCCAAATCATGGACCGGGTACCTGGTCTCATGAGGCTTCATCTGCCTCGATGCATAAGCCACCACATGCTTATCCTGCATCAGTACACAGCCCAATCCTTGCAGTGATGCATCCGTGTACAAAGCAAACCTTTCGTTCTCCGAAGGGATCACCAGAACAGGTGCTGTAGTCAACCGGTGCTTCAACTCTTGGAAGCTTTGCTCACATGCCTCAGACCAAGAAAACGGAACACCCTTCTGAGTCAACTGCGTCAACGTCTTAGCGATCTTAGAGAATCCCTCGACGAAATGTCGGTAGTAACCCGCTAAACCGAGGAAGCTACGGATCTCGGGCACAGATGTAGGTGCAGACCAATCCATCACTGCTTCCACTTTCCTGGGATCCACAGAAATCCCATCGCTAGAGATCACATGCCCCAAAAATACCACGCTGCTCAGCCAAAATTCACACTTGCTCAGCTTAGCATACAACTGATTGTCCCTCAGAATCTGGAGCACTGTCCTCAAATGATTCCTGTGATCTTCCTCGCTCCGAGAATAGATAAGTATATCGTCAATAAATACGATGACGAATTGATCCAAATAGGGTTGGAACACTCGATTCATCAAGCTCATAAACACAGCCGGGGCGTTTGTCACTCCAAACGGCATGACCAAAAACTCATAGTGACCATAACGGGTCCGGAAGGCCGTCTTCTGCACATCATCCTCTCTAACTCGGATCTGGTGGTACCCCGACCTCAAATCAATCTTACTGTACAACCTCGTGCCCTGCAACTGATCAAACAAGTCGTCGATCCGCGGAAGAGGGTATTTATTCTTCACTGTGGCCTTATTCAATTGTCTGTAGTCGATGCACAGTCTCATCGACCCATCCTTCTTTTTCACAAATAACACAGGCGCACCCCAAGGTGATACGCTGGGGCGTATGTAACCCTTATCAAGTAGTTCTTGTAGCTGCTCTTTCAGCTCTCTTAACTCCGCTGGTGCCATCCTGTAAGGGGCACGAGAAATAGCGGATGTCCCCGGTAATAATTCGATCCCGAACTCAACTTCCCTAACCGGCGGGAATCCGGGAATCTCCTCCGGAAACACATCGGCAAACTCGGCAACCACGGGTATATCTTCGACTCTTAACTCTTCTTTCTTGCCAGCAATGTCAATGGCATAAATAAGATAACCCTCGTGCCCACGTTCCAATAACTGAATCATCTTTAAAGCCGATATCAACGGAATTCTTGAGCGGGAACCATCCCTGTAAAAAGTCCACTGAACCCCTAAATCAGATCTGAACCGTACTGTTCTCTGACTGCAGTCCACTACTGCCTGGTATCTGTTCAGCACATCAATACCCACAATGCAGTCGAAGTCCGACATTCCCAGAACAATCAAATCTGACTTCAACTCGTTGCCCTCAAAATAAATGAGGCCGTCATCAACAAACTGATCTGCAATCACACTCTTTCCAGCGGGTGTCGAAACCACAAGAGGCGTGGGTGACGGAGTCGTGCATATACGGTGCCTCTCCACAAAACTCGTCGACACAAAGGAGTGTGACGCACCTGTATCTATCAAAATATAAGCAGGGTGCGTAAATAAATAACACGTACCCGCTATCACTTCCTCTGGAGCTGCTGTAGCCTGCTCCCTGGTAAGGGCATACACTTGTCCTTGAGGTGGCCCCAACGGCTGTCCTCCCAATTGTAAGGACCCTAATCCTTAAGTGCGGAATCAAGGCATAATAGAGCTATCATAGTAATCAGAGTGTAAAAGAACGTGTTGAGTCTATGAGCTTAAGCATTACATGCCAAAAATAAGGACTACCAAAAGGATTAATTACATTCCAATCAATGAATGTGTTCAATTATAGTTTTATACTACTCCTAGAGTAGATACTATCCAAAATAATCCTGTCCTTTCTGTCTCAAAGAGTTCTTCACAAGGCTCACCACCTCAACCCGTTCAAGCCCTTCTATCATTCCAAAAAGGTACCTACAAGGACAACCCCCAAACATGAGCAATAATAATCATTCATATTCAACACAATATGAAGATAAAGCGTAAATGCATAATCATAATAAAACACTTCCTGTTTTCCCCATGCATTTCAAACGCTTCCCGTTTGGTTGTCCCTGTACCATAACTCATGAGTATAATCAATAGATTATTTTTAATGGTCTAAACATGTCATGAACATATACCATTTCATCAATACCAAATACTGATCACCAATCCCTAGTCTGTCCATCACAATGTATTTTAATGCCCCTCGCTTATTTACATATAGGTGGCATAGGATAACCTCGCTTCAATGGACTGCGGGACTCCCACCCCTCGCCTCTCATTGAGCGGCAAATACCCTTTCCTCGCCCTATATGATAACCACGCTCAAATGTGACATGCGGCGCTCCCACCCCTCGCTTCACATTTAGCGGAACCAAACCAAATAGCGGTAAGCATTAAAATCATCAAGGGATGACCACGACTCATGGGATATGCACCAATAATCATATGCATCTATAAACATCATGCATAACATGTATTTGCATCCACAATGCAATACCACATATATACTTGCATCCACAATGCATAACAATAAGTATATAAGATACATGTACCGTTGGGGTGCCCGTACGTCCACTACGTACCTTTCCAAAATGTAGGATATGGTAGGACTTCAATGCCTTGGCTGTGTTGCCACCTGGGATGATTCTACACATTCACACAAATCAATATTAGAACCCAATAATAGTCCAATACCAAAAATTCAACAAAAATAACCAAAAACACCATTTTTGGTGTCTCGCGATCGATCGCCATAAGGCCCCGATCGATCGTGAGACCTCACTGCCTCGCCCAACAATTTTAAGCAATCCGCGATCGACCGCTGAGTTAGCGCCGATCGATCGCGGCCTCGCCGATCGATCGCGCCAAACTCGCGATCGATCGCTGAAGTGCACTGCCTCCAGCTCTGTTGCTCGCGATCGATCGCGGAAGGCGCCGATCGATCGCCGAGCTCTGGGCATGCGGGATTTGGGCACTATTCACCCATCTTCAATCCCAACTCAAACATACCCACATACTCCAACATCAACCAAACCAACCCACTCAAAACCAACAATAAACATCTACAAAAACTCATATATTTAACATCCAACCAAAATAATACCAAAACCACAACAACCCAACACAAACCCATTTTAAAACCCTTCAAACCATATCAACTTAAACAAAACCTCACAAAAATAACCATGAGGTACCCATACCTCTTGGGGATCTCAAATCACCCAACAAACTCCACAAATCAAGGTTTTGCAAGAACTTCTCTTCACCCCAAAGCTTGATTTCGAAAATGAGGGGAAAGGGAGGGTTTGGGTGTTGTTTGGTAAAGTTAAAAAGTAAGAGTGGATGGTGGGGTTGGGGTAATAAAAGGTGTTGGTTTAATTAAAAAAAAAAGCAACCCACCATTCATGGTGTATAAAACACCCCAACATGATATTTTCAAAGCATTAACTCAAAATGCACCATAATATCAATTAACACATGATTTCCAATTAATTGCTAACCAAGGCAAATAAATCATGTTCCCAACAATTTACCCAACATGCACCACATGCACCCTGAAATGCATTCCCGGGTCACCCTATCCACATGACCATGCATTTCCATATGATAAATAAATCCAATGCATAATTAATTACCACATAATTAATCATATTAGCACAATTATTGCCCAAATGCAATTAACCATTTCGGGGATATCACAATACTCCCCTACTTATAAGATTTCGTCCTCGAAATCACATGCACTTACCCCAAAAAGGAAACTAAACATAAACACATACCAGAGAATAGTTCCGGGTAGTGCTGCACCATATGCCGCTCCGTCTCCCACGTAGCCTCCTCGACACCCTTGCGATCCCACTGAACCTTGATCATAGGTATCACTTTGTTCCGAAGTCTGCGGTCTGCTCGATCCAGAATTCTGACAGGCCGTTCCACATAAGACACATCTGATTCTAACTGAACTTCGGAAGGCTGTAACACATGAGACGGATCCGGCTCATACTTCCGCAACATCGATACATGAAACACATCATGTATCCCAGATAAAGAAGGCGGCAAAGCCAGTCGGTAAGCTAAGGTGCCAATGCGCTGCAAGATCTCATACGGTCCAACATATCTCGGAGACAGTTTCCCGCGCATCCCAAATCGCACAACGCCTCTGAAAGGCGAGATCTTCAAAAAGACCTTATCTCCCAACTGAAATTCCAACGGTCTCCGCCGTTTATTTGCATAAGCTGCCTGTCTGTCCTGGGCCGCTTTCATTTTCTGCCTTATCGTCTTTATCTTTTCCTCCATTTCCCGAATCAACTCCGGTCCTCCGACCGATTTGCGGTCCAAATCATCCCAACACAAGGGTGATCTACACCGTCTGCCATAAAGAGCTTCAAACGGAGCCATCTGAATACTTGCCTGGTAGCTATTGTTATAAGAAAACTCTACCAAAGGCACTGAATCTTGCCAAGAGGCATCGAACTCCAAAACACAAGCTCTTAACATGTCCTCGAGCGTCTGAATAGTGCGCTCGGTCTGGCCATCCGTCTGAGGATGATAAGCAGTACTCAATCTGACTTCAGTTCCCAAGGCTGACTGAAGGCCTTCCCAGAAATGAGATGTGAATCGTGGATCTCGATCTGACACTATGGAAACGGGGATCCCATGCAATCTCACCACATCTCTAATATACAACTGCGCCATCCTCAAAAATGTGAAAGTCATGCTATAGGGGATAAAATGAGCCACCTTGGTCAATCGATCCACAATCACCCAAATAGCATCGAAGCCTGAAGCACTCCTCGGCAAATGAGTCACGAAGTCCATGGAAATGTGCTCCCACTTCCACTTCGGTATCTCCAAGCTTCTCAACTCGCCGCCAGGTCTCTGTCTCTCTGCCTTAACCTGCTGGCAGATCAAACACCTCTTCACAAAAGCGACGACATCTGATTTCATCCTTTTCCACCAAAAATGACCACGCAGATCTCTGTACATCTTCTTCCCGCCTGGGTGGATGCTAAGTCTGCTACTGTGAGCTCGCTCCAAGATCCCTTTACGCAGCTCCGGCGTACTCGGAACCACCCATCGGTCACCCAATCTCAAAGACCCATCATCGGCCACTCTGAATTTCGTTGGCTGACCAAGATGTACTAAAGATAACCACCTCTGAACCTCATCATCTGACCTCTAAGCTCTCATGATGTTCTCATAGATGTCTGGCTCGGCTAACAGAGTCGATACATACACAGGTGATGCATCAATATCAAAGTCATATCCCAGATGGCAATAAGAGGTCATCATGGCCGACAAATGAATGACGTCCTCAGCAGAACTCCTCACTTTCCGGCTCAAAGCGTCTGCTGTCAAATTGGCTTTCCCGGGATGGTACTCTATCTCGCAATCATAGTCCTTGAGTAGGTCCATCCACCTCCTCTGCCTCATGTTCACTCCGCCTGAGTGAATAAAAACTTGAGGCTCTTGTGATCCGTGTATATGGTAAATGAAGTACCATACAAATAATGCCTCCAAATCTTCAGGGCGAAGATGATAGCCGCCAATTCCAAGTCATGAACCGGATATCTGGTCTCATGCGGCTTCAACTGCCTCGATGCATAAGCTACCACATGCTTATCTTGCATCAGAACACACCCAAGGCCCTGAAGTGATGCGTCAGTATACATGGAGTTCTCCGTAGGGATCACTAACACTGGCGCCGTCGTCAACCGGTGCTTTAATTCCTGGAAGCTCTCCTCACAAGCTTCTGACCAAAAGAAAGGCACTCCCTTCTGGGTCAACTGAGTCAGCGGCTTGGCAATCTTCGAAAAGCCCTCGACAAAGCGTCGATAATACCCGGCCAAACCAAGAAAACTCCGAATCTCAGGCACAGAAGTGGGGGCAGCCCACTCCATCACAGCCTCAATCTTCTTGGGATCTACAGATATCCCGCTGCTCGATATGACATGCCCCAGAACCACTACACTGCTCAGCCAAAATTCACACTTACTGAGCTTAGCATACAACTGATGCTCTCTGAGAATCTGAAGCACTGTCCTCAAGTGTTTCACATGCTCTTCCTCACTCCGGGAGTAGATGAGAATGTCGTCAATAAACACAATGACGAACTGATCAAGATACGGCTGAAACACTCTGTTCATCAAACTCATGAAGACCGCTGGAGCATTTGTCACACCGAACGTCATCACTAAGAACTCATAATGCCCGTATCGCGTCCGGAATGCTGTCTCTGCACATCTTCCTCTCTGACCCGAATCTGATGATACCCGGATCTCAAGTCAATCTTGCTATACACTCTAGTACCTTGCAACTGATCAAACAGATCATCGATCCTTGGGAGAGGATACTTGTTCTTCACTGTAGCCTTATTCAGTTGCCGGTAATCGATGCACAACCGCATCGAACCGTCCTTCTTTTTCACAAAGAGAATTGGTGCGCCCCATGGCGACACGCTCGGGCGTATATATCCCTTGTCAAGGAGATCCTGCAACTGTTCTTTCAACTCTCTCAACTCAGCCGGTGCCATCCTGTAAGGTGCACGAGAGATAGCGGATGTCCCTGGCAACAGCTCGATCCCAAACTCAACTTCCCTAGCCGGTGGGAATCCTGGGATCTCTTATGGGAATACATCAGCAAACTCTGCTACCACTGGTACATCCTCAACTCTTAGTTCTTTATTCTTCCCAGATGTGTCCACAGCATAAATGAGATAGCCCGTGTGTCCACGTTCCAACAGTTGAGTCATCTTGATCGCTGAAATCAACGGAATCTTCGCACGAGAACCGTTGCCATAGAAGGTCCACTGACTGCCCAATTCAGGTCTGAACTTCACTGTCCTCTGCCAACAATCTACCACTGCCTGATATCTGTTCAGAACATCAATACCCAAGATGCAGTCGAAGTCTGACATGCCCAAAACGATCAAGTCTGATCTCAATTCGTTGCCCTCAAAATAAATGAGGCAGTCTGCCATAAACTGATCAGCAACGACATTTCTTCCAGTGGGTGTCGAGACGAGGAGAGGCGTGGGTAAAGAAGACGTGCGCATATGGTGTCTTTCCACAAAACCCACCGATACAAAAGAATGGGAGGCACCTGTATCGATCAAAATAAAAGCAGGGTACGTAAATAAATGACACGTACCGGCGATCACCTCCTCTGGGGCTGCCTGGGCCTGCTCCCTGGTCAGTGCATACACTTGCCCCTGGGGCGGTCCTACTGTCTGACCTCCCGATGGTCGAGGCCCAAACTGCTGCCTCTGCTGCACTGTCCTATCCTCAAACCTCGGCCTGCTGCCCTGATACTCTGACTGTCCTCCCCGAGTGGGGCAATACCGAGCGATGTGGCCCATCTTGCCACAGATATAACATGCAGGACACTTGTTTGAAGAATGTGGCCCTCCACAATTGTTGCACCTCGGCTCTCCCGGCCTATCCCCTTGTGAAGACCCTCGATTGGCCGTCCAATTGCCCTTCTTGCCATCCTGTTTCTGACCAAAGCGTTTCTTTCCACCATTCGCGAAGATGAAGAGGCACCACGAGGCTTAAATGGTTCTCCCCGGGGCCTCAAACTGTCACTAGTCTGCCTCTGATGCGGTACTGGTGGTGGCATAGTACTAGCATAAGCTCCCACTCCTAGCTCGGCAAGCTCCGCCCTTGTGAGAGCATCATCAAAAGAAGTTGGGTTATTAGTGATAACCCGGTCATAGAGCTCCGGTCGCAATCCCTTCATAAAGTTCCTCATCTTAGCGTGCCCATTGGTGGCAATGTGGGGAACGTACCTCAGCAACGAAGAGTACCGTGTGGCATTGTCTGCCACTGTCATGTTCCCCTATTTCAGACTTGTAAATTCATCCTCCTTCGTCTGTCTCGCCGCAGCGGAGAAATATCGGTTCAGAAACCTAGTCCTGAAGAGTGTCCAATCAATCACAGCACCTAGTGCTCTCATTTCCATTACTGTGCTCCTCCACCACATCAGAGGTTTCTTGGCTAATTGAAACTCCGCCAGCCTCAGCCAAGCTGTCACAGCACAAGGAGCCGATACAAAGATCTGCTCAAGTCTTTCCAACCACTCTTCAGCCTCTTCTCCGGACTCTGTCCCCTCAAACCGGGGCGGATGATAAGATAGAAATTGTGTCAGACTGATCTCACCCGGTAACAATAACTGAACCACTGGTTCCATGCCTACGGCCGGTGGAGTTAGAGGGTTCGCCTGTCCGATACTTGCATTCACACTACCAACATCTCCAACTTCCTCATTAGCAGCCATGCTGTAATACAAATGTTAACAACAATTCCAAAGCAGTATATATGTTATGCCGTTAGATAACAGGAATGAGAATAAGCATGTTAGTATAACAGAATATACATTAATATGCACCACATGCATAAACATGCTTCAAATGTAAGCACCTAGCCAAACATGCTAAGGCTACCCTTCACTCGTTCCCGGGTTCTCTAACCACTGCTCTGATACCACTAATGTAAGGACCCTAATCCTTAAGTGCGGAATCAAGGCATAATAGAGCTATCATAGTAATCAGAGTGTAAAAGAACGTGTTGAGTCTATGAGCTTAAGCATTACATGCCAAAAATAAGGACTACCAAAAGGATTAATTACATTCCAATCAATGAATGTGTTCAATTATAGTTTTATACTACTCCTAGAGTAGATACTATCCAAAATAATCCTGTCCTTTCTGTCTCAAAGAGTTCTTCACAAGGCTCACCACCTCAACCCGTTCAAGCCCTTCTATCATGCCAAAAAGGTACCTACAAGGACAACCCCCAAACATGAGCAATAATAATCATTCATATTCAATACAATATGAAGATAAAGCGTAAATGCATAATCATAATAAAACACTTCCTGTTTTCCCCATGCATTTCAAACGCTTCCCGTTTGGTTGTCCCTGTACCATAACTCATGAGTATAATCAATAGATTATTTTTAATGGTCTACACATGTCATGAACATATATTATTTCATCAATACCAAATACTGATCACCAATCCCTAGTCTGTCCATCACAATGTATTTTAATGCCCCTCGCTTATTTACATATAGGCGGCATAGGATAACCTCGCTTCAATGGACTGCGGGACTCCCACCCCTCGTCTCTCATTGAGCGGCAAATACCCTTTCCTCGCCCTATATGATAACCACGCTCAAATGTGACATGCGGCGCTCCCACCCCTCGCTTCACATTTAGCGGAACCAAACCAAATAGCGGTAAGCATTAAAATCATCAAGGGATGACCACGACTCATGGGATATGCACCAATAATCATATGCATCTATAAACATCATGCATAACATGTATTTGCATCCACAATGCAATACCACATATATACTTGCATCCACAATGCATAACAATAAGTATATAAGATACATGTACCGTTGGGGTGCCCGTACGTCCACTACGTACCTTTCCAAAATGTAGGATATGGTAGGACTTCAATGCCTTGGCTGTGTTGCCACCTGGGATGGTTCTACACATTCACACAAATCAATATTAGAACCCAATAATAGTCCAATACCAAAAATCCTACAAAAATAACCAAAAACACCATTTTTGGTGTCTCGCGATCGATCGCCATAAGGCTCCGATCGATCGCGAGACCTCACTGCCTCGCCCAACAATTTTAAGCAATCCGCGATCAATCGCTGAGTTAGCGCCGATCGATCGCGGCCTCGCCGATCGATCGCGCCAAACTCACGATCGATCGCTGAAGTGCACTGCCTCCAGCTCTGTTGCTCGCGATCGATCGCGGAAGGCGCCGATCGATCGCCGAGCTATGGGCATGCGGGATTTGGGCACTATTCACCCATATTAAATCCCAACTCAAACATACCCACATACTCCAACATCAACCAAACCAACCCACTCAAAACCAACAATAAACATCTACAAAAACTCATATATTTAACATCCAACCAAAATAATACCAAAACCACAACAACCCAACACAAACCCATTTTAAAACCCTTCAAACCATATCAAACTTAAACAAAACCTCACAAAAATAACCATGAGGTACCCATACCTCTTGGGGATCTCAAATCACCCAACAAACTCCACAAATCAAGGTTTTGCAAGAACTTCTCTTCACCCCAAAGCTTGATTTCGAAAATGAGGGGAAAGGGAGGGTTTGGGTGTTGTTTGGTAAAGTTAAAAAGTAAGAGTGGATGGTGGGGTTGGGGTAATAAAAGGTGTTGGTTTAATTAAAAAAAAAAGCAACCCACCATTCATGGTGTATAAAACACCCCAACATGATATTTTCAAAGCATTAACTCAAATTGCACCATAATATCAATTAACACATGATTTCCAATTAATTGCTAACCAAGGCAAATAAATCATGTTCCCAACAATTAACCCAACATGCACCACATGCACCCTGAATTGCATTCCCGGGTCACCCTATCCACATGACCATGCATTTCCATATGATAAATAAATCCAATGCATAATTAATTACCACATAATTAATCATATTAGCACAATTATTGCCCAAATGCAATTAACCATTTCGGGGATATCACACCAATGGTCTCGGTGCAAATGGTGGTCTCTGCTGTGCTGGCCTGTCTGAAGGTCTCCCCATAGTATTCTGTGGCCCTCCCCGGTTAGGACAATTTCGGGCCAAGTGACCATGCTTCCCACACTCATAACAAGCAGAGCATCCTTTCACTGAATGGGGTCCCCCGCACAGAAAACACTTAACCTTCTCAAAATTGCTAGCCTGAGACTGTCCCCTATGAGACGGAGCATTACTTCCACGACCACCCCTTCCACGAGCATCTTGCCATCTACCACTGAATCTGGAAGATGATGAGTTTCCCTTTGGCTTAAAATAGTCGCCCCTTGGTTTCAAGTTTTCAGGGGTCGGTCTCTGAGATGGTGCTGGAGGCGGTGCCACAGTCGGATATGCACCCACTCCCAATTCTGCCAGTTCAGCTCGTGCTAGGGCGTCATCAAAACAAGTAGGGCCATAAGTGATCACCCTATCATACAACTCCGGCCTCAAGCCTTTCATAAAATTCCTCATCTTTGCTTGGGTGCTAGAGGCGATATGAGGCACATATCTGAGTAAGGAACAGTACTGGAGAGCATAGTCAGACACCGGCATAGTACCTTGCCTCGAGCTATTGAATTCATCCTCTTTAGCCTGCCGTGCCGCTGCTGAGAAGTACCGGGTCAGAAATCGAGTCCTAAACAGCTTCCAGTTTATTTCCTGACCCTGAGCTTCTTGTTCAATCACTGTGGTCTTCCACCACATCAACGCCTTTTTGGCCAATTGAAATTCTGCTAGCCGTATCCAAGCTGTCTTTGCGCACGGGGCAGCTACAAATATCTGCTCCAACCTCTCTAGCCATTCCTCGGCCTTCTCCCCTGTTTCAGTCCCTTCAAACGTCGGGGGCCGATAAGCTAGAAATTGAGTCAAACTCAGTTCTCCCGGCAATAACAGTTGTTCCGACGGCTCTTCGCCCAAGGCTGGCGGCGGTAGGGGATTTGTGTGCCTAGCACTAGCATTTACACTTATTGCATCACCAGCATCTACATTTGCTGCCATACTGCAACACAAGGATTAACAACAATATCCAAAAACAATTCACATAATACATCGTTAGAAAACCATAACATGTTAGCATAACAGTCACATACTTCATATGCGCACAACATGTTTAAAAGATAGATGCCTAGCCAACTTATTGCTAAGGCTACCCTTCACTCGTTCCCGGGTTCTCTAACCACTGCTCTGATACCACTAAATGTAAGGACCCTAAACCTTAACAGTGAATTCAAGATATAAATAGGGCTAAATATGTATTAAAGACATCTTAGGGTTCTGGTTTGATGTGAGCTCAATTAGGTTACAGGCCAAAATAAAACTTCAACAATTATTCAGTTACATTCCCAATCATGAATGTTTAAGTGATAGCATTAGACTACTTCTAGAGTAGAGACTATCCAAAATTTCACGTACTCTATCTTCATTTATGCTTTCAGCAGCTCACAGTTCAACCGACCCTCAGCCCCCTTGGTTCAAAAGCGTACCTACAGGAACAACTCATCATGAGCATATATATATATATTATCACTTAACACAATTCAACTTAATAAAGTAATTAAGAGTATGAAACGATTAATTGATATGCTCCTCGATTACCACATTAGCACATTTCATTGTCGTTCCTGTTTCACAAGCTTATGCACAAAATCATTAGTTCACGATATAATGATCAATAACGCGTTTCCAATTATAACCACAATATTTCACTTTAACCACTAGAATTGTGACTGTTCCGGTCCCAATACAACAGCGGAATTTTAGGACCCCTCGCTTCGACATATAGCGGCATCATATGATATCCCTCGCTTCGACAATGACAGCGGCATGTTACCTCGCTTAGACATGACAGCGGCAAATATCATATTACCATCGCTTCATATGACAGCGGCAAGTACCTCTGTTGGGAAAACGATTTCTAAGTTTTGGTAATTACAAACCGGATATTAAAGATCAACTGGATGAAGTCCAACCGGATAACAAAGACCAACTGGATAAAGTCCTACCGGATAACAAAGACCAACTGGATAAAGACTCCTACCGGGTGAAGACATAAACTGGATGCCTACAAACTGGATAAGACATCAACCGGATGAAGTCACCAACCGGATGAAGTCATCAACTGGATAAAGACTTCTACCGGGTGAAGACATAAACTGGATGCCTACAAACTGGATAAGACATCAACCGGATGAAGTCACCAACCGGATGAAGTCATCAACTGGATAAGACATCAACCGTATGAAGACATCAACTGGATAAGACATCAACCGGATGAAGACATCAACCAGACAAGACATCAACCGGGTGAAGACATCAACCGGGTGAAGACATCAACCGTGCAAGCTATCAACCGGATAAACTTAAACTGGATGGACATCTACTGGACAACTATCAACTGAATAGTCTCTCACTGAACAAGGACATCAACTGGTCATAAGAGGATGAACGACCAGTTGAACAAAGAAAACCAGCAGAAGTCTAAGCTTCCAGTTAGAGCACTAAGCAACGAGACAAAATCAGTACAACATTCTCTGACAAAGGTACAACAGAGCGGCGCACCCTGCTATATCTCCGCCACCATTACCGTCAGAGTGAAAAGAGCCGTTGCTTTACAAAATAGGAAAGAAGACAATATGAAATTGGAAAGCTAATCTCTTCCATATACAGAAAGGCTACCGTTGGACATCCAAACCTATAAATACATCCAAGCAGAGAATGAAGAGGTGCTGAGCGATTTTCAACTAAGAGATATACTTCAAAGAAAACAAGAAAGTTATACTACTGATATTCCAAACGTTCAGCAAAGAGCAGACAAACAGCAAAACTGAATCTGTGATAGATTATCTTCAATTGAAGTCTGCTGCTCAAAAACTCTCAAAGCTAGAAAGTGTATTCTGTAAAGAGTGTCATAGAATCTATTGTAACCAAAAGTTAAGAAGAGTGTGATTGCTAGGAGTTTAGGCCAAGTGTGTTAGTGCCTAAGAAGGTTGTATACTGTAAAAGTGTAAACCAAGTCTTCTAGTGAATCCTTCCTGCAAAGGAAGAAGGGGAGACGTAGAAGCGTTGTGCTTCGAACTTCCAGAAACAACTCTCTTGTTATTTGTTTATTGCTTTATTACTTCAGTTTTATTCCTCACAAGTTTTGTAGACGTCTTCCGCACTATAATAAGTGTCTACTGACTTGTCTGATATTGAGAAACAATTGTAATACTTAACAGTTTACAGTTAACCAGAAAAGAAATCTAAATTGTATCTAGTGTTTATTCAACCCCCCCCTTCTAAACACTACCCCGATCCTAACAAGTGGTATCAGAGCTTAGTCTTCTCAATCTTGAGAAATAACCATTTACCAAAAACTGATGGCCTCATTCAGCAAGATTCTAATGTTCAAGAAAGACGAATATGATGACTGGAGAATCCGTATGCAAGCACATTTAAGTGCTCAAGATGATGATATGTGGTATGTAATCACTGAAGGACCTTTGAAGATCATGAAAATCAATACAGCTGCTTCTATCACAAGTGGTGATCCACAAATGGTAGAAAAGGAAAGATCTCAATGGTCAAATGAAGACAAGAAAAAAGCAAATCTAGACAACGTTGCTAAGGACATTCTGTTCAAAACTTTGGACAAAAATATGTTCAACAAAATAAAAATGTGTCCTACCGCTAAAGAAATCTGGGAGAAGATTGCTCAACTCTGTGAAGGAAATGATCAAACCAAAGAAAACAAGCTTACTGTGGCTTTACAGAAGTTTGAGCATATCAAAATGATAAATGGAGAAACTCTCAACGAGTACGATGAAAGAGTGACTGGAATAATTAATGAACTAAGCAGTCTGGGTAAGGAGTTACCCAACAGAGAAGTCACTCTCAAAGTAATGAGAGGTCTACCAAGAGAATGGGATGTCAAGACCATTGCTATGAGAGAATCGAAGGACATCAACAAGATAGATCTACATGATCTGTTTGCTGATTTAAAAGCCTATGAATTCGAATTAGGCATTCGGGTTGAAGATGAACCAAATACCAGTCAACCAACAAAATCTCTCACTGCATCGGAGTCTCTGCCTACTCCTACAGAAATGACTCCAGAAAAGATGTGTAATGATGCTATGGCAATGTTGTAAAGAAATTTGGGAAATTCATGAAGAAGAATCAGAGACCTTATCAATCATATCCTCGGAGGCAGAATTCCAAAGGAAATTCAGAAGAAGAAGAGCGAGTATGCTTCAACTGCCTCAAACCAGGGCACTTCATTGCGGACTGTCCTAAACCCAAAAAGGATGATCACAAAAGAGGATCCAAGGATTACAGAAAATCCAAAGAAACTAGAAGATCATCCAAAAAGGACAGAGATCAAAAAGTCTTGATGGCAGAAGAAAGTAAGAGCAAATGGGCTGATTCAGAATCAGAATCAGAAGAGTTAACTAGCTCATCCAGCGAGAGTGAAGACGAGGAAGTCCACTGCTTAATGGCAAATGATGAAAATGAGGTACATGAATCTAACCTATCTGAATTTACACATAGTGAACTTACCAATGCATTGCAGGACATGATCAATGAGTATCGGACGCTATATGAATCTTTTGAAAGCTATAAGACTGAGCACACAATCCAAACTGAAAAGCATGAAAACAAGCTTGATTGTGAACAATCAAGGGAGTTGAACTGCTTAAGGGAAACAGCCAGTCTCCTAGTGAAGGAAAGAGATGAAGCCAAGAATGCTTACCAGAAACTTAGCAAACTGGTTAGCACTTGGAATGCGTCGACTACCAGAAAGGATGAAATGCTTGAGTCTATAAGGCTTGCTGGTGATTTAACAGGCATAGGCTATAATAGCAATGACAGCAGTTCATCTGGTAATGAACCTCAACTGTGTCTAACAAAAAGCAAGGTTCAATCAATGAACTTTGTAAGATCTAGCACAGTATATGACCCTTATGAACTGGTTAAAGAACCTGTTAAAGCAACACTCATCAAGGAACAGGCACAGCACAGAGGTATCGGTTATGTAGAACCACTCAAAGAGGCTAAACCGAGGCAAAAGTTCAGAAATGAACTTAAACCCACTGGTCGAGCAGCTAGAGAGGTTAGACCCAACTGGTACTACAACTGTAAACCTGTCCAGAAGAGGTATATGCTAAATAACAGGAACTACAAACCAAAAGCACATACATACACAGATTATCACACTTCACAATCAAAATCATCTCCAATATTCATAAATGCACACACATTTCAGAACACACACCGACCTAAGTCATTCAGGGTCATACAAGTGTGGGTTCCGAAAGGACTAATCCTACCTGGACCCAAGTAGGATTGGGTACCAATCATTCTATCGCTTTAATTGCAGGAAACTAGAATACATCCAGTTCGGAGCTCAGAATGGTTCCTGGACAGCGGGTGCTCTAGACATATGACAGGGAATGCGAGCTTATTGTCTGAACTAGTGGACTCCACCGGACCCAGAATAACTTTTGGAGATAACGCGAAAGGTAGAACCGTGGGTAAGGGTAAGATTATCTACGTTAACATCATCATTAAAGATATTCTTTTAGTTGAAAATCTATGCTACAACTTGATTAGCATAAGTCAACTGTGTGACAATGGTCATTCCGTAGAATTCAATCAGCACTCATGCACAATTAAATCTAATGATGGCAGTATATTACTCGTAGGTAGAAGGCATGATAACACATATAAAATTGATTGGAATCTTAATCAGCCTACCTCTTCTACTTGCTTAGCTGCCCTGAATTCTTCTAAAAATTGGCTTTGGCACAAACGGTCGAGTCACTTAAATTTTAAAACTATTGCCAGTCTGCGTAAACTTGATCTAGTTATTGGACTGCCCCAAATTGAGTTCTCAAAAGACAAGATCTGTGCAGCATGCCAACTTGGTAAGCAAATCAGATCCTCCTTTAAGAACAAAGGGAGTAAATCTTCTTCTCGGTGCCTAGAGTTGCTGCATATGGATCTGTTTGGTCCAATACCAGTAACAAGTCTAGGGGGAATGAAGTATACCCTAGTGGTAATAGACGATTACACTCGTTTCACGTGGGTCTTGTTCCTAAGTGGCAAAGATCAGGCTACTCCAAAGCTGATCAAATTACTGAAAAGACTCCAAAATGAGAAATCGTGTGGGATAGATAGAATTCGCAGTGATAAAGGTACTGAGTTCACCAATCAATCACTCGAATCATATCTAGATGACCTTGGTATTAAACACGAATACTCTGCAGCTAGAACTCCTCAACAAAACGGAGTTGCTGAGCGTAGGAACCGCACTTTGAAAGAAGCTGCGCGAACTATGCTCGCGGAATCAGAAATATCGCAGAGATTTTGGGCAGAAGCTGTCAACACAGCATGTTATACGCAGAACAGATCAATGATTAATAAGCGAGCAAATAAAACCCCTTATGAGATCTGGAATGGCAATAAGCCAAATATTTCCTATTTCCATGTGTTTGGTTGCAAATGTTTTATTCACAACAATGGAAAGACTCATCTCACCGCTTTTGATGCCAAATCTGATGCTGGAATATTCCTTGGCTATTCTACAGTTAGTAAGGCATTCAGAGTATTTAATAATAGAACTCTTAATGTAGAAGAATCAGTGCATGTAAAATTTGATGAACCTACTGATTGTATACTATCTGATATTCAAATCAACAACTTGAGTAATCGACTGGAAAGCACTTACATTGACGAAAATGTTGATGATGAGATTGATTACAGAAGCATGACTGACTGCTCCTTAGAACCAGAAGTTCCTAAAGCTCAAGCAGAGGAGTTTGCTGGCCAACAAGCACTGCAGCCAGCTACAAATGAAACAGTTGCATCTACCCCTGCTGCAGTAGAAGGAACTAATGAGAAAGATGAGTCAATCAGAACCTCTGATTTGCCTACTCACATCTAGTCAACTGAAGAACTCAGCCCTCTTGGACCTTCGCTCTGGTGGAAGAAGGATCATCCACCTGAGCAGGTCATCGGTAACCCTCTTGCTCCTCTACGCACCAGAGGACAAATGATTAATGAATTTCTTCATGCTGCATTCATATCTCATATAGAACCTAAGAAGATTGATGACGCTATATTAGACCCAAGTTGGGTAGAAGCAATGCATGAAGAACTAAATCAGTTTGAGCGAAACAAAGTATGGTATCTAGTACCACGACCAAAGCATCACACTGTAATTGGCACCAAATGGGTGTTTAGGAATAAATTAGACGAAAACGGTACAGTAATCCGAAATAAGGCAAGATTAGTTGCACAGGGCTACAGACAGGAAGAAGGCATTGATTTCGATGAAACCTTTGCCCCTGTAGCTCGACTAGAAGCAATTCACATATTTCTTGCATTTGCTGCGTTTAAAGACTTTAAAGTCTATCAGATGGATGTTAAGAGTGCATTTCTTAACGGCAAACTCCAGGAAGAAGTCTATGTTGAACAACCTCCTGGATTTGAAAACCATCAGCAGCCATCTCATGTTTTCCGTCTCAATAAAGCCTTGTATGGTCTAAAGCAAGCTCCCCGTGCCTGGTATGAAACTTTATCAAAATATTTGACAGAACACAATTTTATTATTGGCACGGTGGACAAGACCCTTTTTAAATTTACAAAGGGAGATCATACTCTGCTTGTTCAAATTTATGTTGATGATATTATCTTCGGAAGTACTAACTCAAACTTGTGCGAAAGATTCTCTAAAATTATGCAGGACCAATTTGAGATGAGCATGATGGGAGAACTATCACTTTTCTTAGGATTGCAAGTCAAGCAATCTAGTGAAGGAATCCTGATCAATCAGTCTAAATACACTAAAGAGCTACTGAAGAAATATGGAATGAGTACCAGCTCAGCTGCTGCTACACCAATGAGCTCATCTGCCAAACTCGACTTGGATAATTCAGGAATACCAGTCGAAGTTACAATGTATCGAGGCATAATCGGATCTTTACTATATTTGACAGCCAGCCGACCAGATATTATGTTTGCAGTATGTATGTGCGCCCGGTTTCAAGCAAATCCCAAGCAGTCACACTTCACTGCTGTTAAAAGGATCCTAAAATATTTGAAAGGCACTGAGAATGTCGGTCTATGGTATCCAAGAGACTCAACCTTCAATCATTGGATACTCAGATGCTGACTATGCTAGATGCAAAATTGACAGGAAAAGCACCAGTGTGTATTGTCAATTCCTTGGTGATCGATTGATATCGTGGGGTTGCAAGAAACAGACATCCATTGCAACTTCCACTGCAGAGGCAGAGTACCTTGCTGCTGGAAGCTGCTGTGCTCAACTGCTCTGGATTCAGCAACAACTCAGAGACTATGGAATTGAGTCCATAGAGGCTCCTATTTTCTGTGACAATACGTCTGCCATTGCCATAACATACAATCCAGTTCTTCATACTCGCACTAAACATATTGACATCCGTCATCATTTTATCAGAGATCATGTTATGAAGAAAGAAATTCGGCTGGAGTACATTTCTACCGAACAACAGGCAGCAGACATTTTCACAAAACCCCTACCGGACGCTAAGTTTTCTTACTTCCGAAATATTCTTGGTTTAATTGAAATTACTTCTTGAATATTTTGTTTGGGTAATGAATTCAGGGGGAATTAGTTAGTTTTTGTGCATAAATTTAGGGGGAATTTCTGTTATAGTTCTATCATGGTTATTTAAGCTCAGCTGGTAATATAATGGTCAGCTGCAGTAGGTGTATCCGAACCAGTAGGACTCCACATCCAGTGGATGTTTTCCTACCAGTCGAACCCTACATACCAGCTGATGTTACCAAATATGCTTTGACAAAAATAACCCTCGATACTTATTAACCTAATGAACGTCGGAATTCAAAATTACTTTTGTATAAAAATAAATTATTTCACTCCCGCCTAAATCCTGTCCTTTTATTTATTTGTTAAATCTTTTTAAATCGTTAGATGATCGCCACGTATACATGTGTCCGCTCATCTACAGTACGACGTTACATATACTTTCTTATTCACCGCCATTAGTTTCACTACTCTTCTTCTCCAACAAATCACTGCGATTATTTTTCTCTTTCAGAAAACCTTACTCTAATAAACTGCTGCTGCTTCTTCCTCTTACTCACTCAAAATGTCGAAGAATGTTCAGCCGAGTTTCATCACCAATGCTATTCACGTCGATTTTCATTCTATATCCACATCCTCTGATGAAGAGACCAAGGAGTTGATACAAAGGCTGGATACCTCCGGACTCCTGGTAATCTTGAGCCAGACCCCCTCTTTTTACAAGAACGAGCTACAAGAGTTCTTTGCTACGGCCAAGGTTGTGGATGACACCGTGATGGCATCCGTCTCTGGACAGTCGGTCACCATCACCCAACCAGAATTTGCCACACACCTATGCCTTCCCTCCACCGGACTCACTGATTTTTCCACTATTCCAGCGGAACTAAGAGAAGAGATGCGTCTCACAGTTTCGGACTCTGCTCATCGCCTTCCACGTCCTCCTTTCAGGAAAGTATTGATGAAGAGTCATTATCGACAACTGGCGGACATAATCTCCAAGGGGCTCCTATGTAAGGCAGGATCATTTGATATGATTACCCCTGAAAAGTTTGACGTTATGAGCGCTATATGCAAAGGGTTGGAGATAAACTGGTCAGCTGTGTTATTTCAAATACTGACTAGTCTGGTAGCATCTGGCAAGGGTCAACCAGGTTTTGCTCTCCCACTAAGCAGTCTTTTTGAGAGCAAACACATTAAGACAGGGGCTCTCTCACACCTTCATCCAGGGAGACTCATCACTCACAAGTCTCTTCAACTTCATCGCCAACGAAGTGGCAGAGAAGGCGGGGTGACAAAGCGTCGCTTGACTCAGGTAATCAGTGACTCTGAACAGACTGTCTCGGAATCCGCCGAGTCTTCTCCCCCTCCTCCCCCTCCTAAGAAGCCCAGAACACGAAAAGCTGCTCCTCAGACCGCCCGACAGACAGTCATTGCAGCCTCCGATACTATCTCCTCCGCAGGACCTACAGGCGTAAATCCTGATAGGGAACCCAGCCCTGCCATCCCTTCATTTGAGGAACCAACTGCTTCATTAGCCATGGTGCCTGCTCCTTCAATGATTCCAGTTGACACTCCGTCAGCACTGGTGAGCTCTCAGCAAGCACCAGGCTCTATCAGCTTCAGGACACCTAAGTCATTATGTCCATACTGTCATCCCAAGACCACCCCTGCTGGAAAAGGAAAATCTCTTATGGCTCCAGTGTCCACTCCTGTTGCCTTCGAGATTCAAATGGTCATGGATACGGTGGAAGCCAAACTGCAACCACAGCTGGAGATTTTTGATCGATGGGTAAAGGCCCGTATCAAGGTTCGATTAGATGATTTTGATCAAATTCTGGATCAGGCTAGGGCAGATGAGAACAAAATCCTAGCATATCTTCAAGTCTCAGACCCTGAAACAAGCTTGAAGCTGAGAGATGTTTTTAGCCTGATGATCTATGTGGGTGAACTTCAGGCCCTGGTTGAAACCCGCCTTCAACAATTTAACGGTAATTCAGGAACAGCGAATCATGATAGAGCTGTACTAAATGCTCTTGGACCCAAGCTCGAAATGGCTGAGTTTGCTCTTCATGATATTCGCATCTCCACTGGGATTCACTCTTGCTCCTCTACTGAAACTGTTGCCAGCCCTGCTCAGCCGGATCTACACTCGGTCATTGCCAATTTGGAGATTGTTCCATTTTCTGTGGAGCTCACTTCTACTGCTCTGGAGACTACTCCCCCTGGAGCGGAGGCCGCACCAACTGCCTTGGAGGCAGCCTCCTCGGTTAAAGAACTCTCCTCTCCAACTGCTCCCAACATCTCCTCTACTCCCAGCTCTCATAATGATCAACAGCCCCAACCAATGGCTGTTGATCACACCAATGTGGATGCAGTCATTCAAACAGTGGTTCAGCAGGTTACTATATCCTCTGCCAATAATGAACCCAGTGAGTCTTCACACTCAAATGATCACACCCAGTCGTCTGTTGCTGCGGTTGATCAACCCACTACTACTTTGGCTGCTCCACAAAATGAAGAAACTGCCATTTTGGCTGTACCTATCTCAGATTCTACAGCTGCACCAATTGTTGAAGCTCCTATGTTGCCCTCCACTGCAGTTGAAGATTCTCATCTCAGCGCTCTTGTCCCTACTACTGATACTCCAATGATTGCTGCAGATCCGTCCATGGTTCAAGAGCTTTCTGAAGATTTTTTTGTCTTTACAAACCCTCTGGACGAGCCTCCGAACTTTGCTGCACAGCTAGCCAATCTCTCCACTGCCATATCAGCACTAGCAAGCGATGTTCATAAACTTAAGCAGGAAGAGCGAACTGCAACTCTCATTCTAGGCACTCATCAGCAGCACACAGACTTTCAATTCCAGCAATTCTACCGGGACTTAAGTAGTCTAACGACTACTGTCACCAGACTTCAAACCTTTGCTGAGAATGCAGTGGCAGATGCTTTTACTAGAATTGGCCAGACGCGTCTTCAGATCACTCAAAACAATGAATCTCTTCATGCTGCCACCTCCATGGCTCTTGGAGAAAAGATTGACGACGCCAAGAAAATCTTGACCGATCAGTTGGCCACCATGCAGGCAGCATTTGCTTCTCAAATTCAAGATATCTGCAACAGCCTGCCTGCAGCTCCTCAAATAATTCGAAGACTACCTGAACCCAGCCAAACTGCTCCCTCAACACAGCGGGCTTCAAGTTCAGCTGCTCATTCATCCCCTGCAACTGGAGCACTCACTCAGCCCAGACCAACTGCTCCACCAAGATCTCGGAGTCCACGCCAACCGCCTGCCGAAAAACGCGACTATTCCAAACATTGGTTCGGGCGCAAATAGTATCGTTTTCTGACTCCTCCTTTAATTACTCTTATCTATTTACTGTTTTTGTTGACTTTTTCTTTGTATTTACTGATCCACTTAAATACATTCACATTAATTGCAACCTTTTCATTTCTATAAATAACGACTCTTGTTTTGTTCACAAAACACACATTCACTCAACATGATTACTTTCAAGCTATTCAAAATTCCCTGGTTTTCTGTTAGATCTTATTCTGCTTCATGGGTTTATTACTTATCTAAATCAACCCCTCATGGGTTGATTACTTATCTAACCCGGCTCCCTTAAGCTTCAGCGTTTGGATTCTGTTCTGATGCTCCTCATCAGTCAGGAACTGCTCACAAGGGATGTATGGGTGCTGATGACAAAAAGGGGGAAGACAGAGATAGACTATTCTCGTTAGGTGAATCCATGAACCATGGAAGCTGCCTGATGAATATACGTATGACTCTTCCCGACCTTCTCTCTGAAACAAGGTAGACCGGCAGAGATAGAGTATTCTAATTAGGTCCTCTCTGAAACAAGGTGGATCGAGCTCTTCCTCTCTGAAATAAGGTGGATCGAGCTCTTCCTCTCTGACACCAGGTGGATCGAAGCTCTCCGGGTCTACAATGCTTGTTTAAAGATTTGTCATGTATCAGCTATATTATGTAAACTAGATTGATCTTAGATTCTATTCAATTCAAGTTATTAAAATACATCTTAAATAAAGATGAATCTCTCTCAATTGTCCAGTTTGATTACAACTTGTAATCTGCTTATATTTAATGAAAATTTCTTTTCCATTATGTCTTCAAGTACTTTCAGGATTCTCATCTTATGTACTCAAACTGGAAATAGATCATTACTTAGTTTTGTCATCACCAAAAAGGGGGAAATTGTTGGGAAAACGATTTCTAAGTTTTGGTAATTACAAACCGTATATTAAAGATCAACTGGATGAAGTCCAACCGGATAACAAAGACCAACTGGATAAAGTCCTACCGGATAACAAAGACCAACTGGATAAAGACTCCTACCGGGTGAAGACATAAACTGGATGCCTACAAACTGGATAAGACATCAACCGGATGAAGTCACCAACCGGATGAAGTCATCAACTGGATAAAGACTTCTACCGGGTGAAGACATAAACTGGATGCCTACAAACTGGATAAGACATCAACCGGATGAAGTCACCAACCGGATGAAGTCATCAACTGGATAAGACATCAACCGGATGAAGACATCAACCAGACAAGACATCAACCGGGTGAAGACATCAACCGGGTGAAGACATCAACCGTGCAAGCTATCAACCGGATAAACTTAAACTGGATGGACATCTACTGGACAACTATCAACTGAATAGTCTCTCACTGAACAAGGACATCAACTGGTCATAAGAGGATGAACGACCAGTTGAACAAAGAAAACCAGTAGAAGTCTAAGCTTCCAGTTAGAGCACTAAGCAACGAGACAAAATCAGTACAACATTCTCTGACAAAGGTACAACAGAGCGGCGCACCCTGCTATATCTCCGCCACCATTACCGTCAGAGTGCAAAGAGCCGTTGCTTTACAAAATAGGAAAGAAGACAATATGAAATTGGAAAGCTAATCTCTTCCATATACAGAAAGGCTACCGTTGGACATCCAAACCTATAAATACATCCAAGCAGAGAATGAAGAGGTGCTGAGCGATTTTCAACTAAGAGATATACTTCAAAGAAAACAAGAAAGTTATACTACTGATATTCCAAACGTTCAGCAAAGAGCAGACAAACAGCAAAACTGAATCTGTGATAGATTATCTTCAATTGAAGTCTGCTGCTCAAAAACTAGAAAGTGTATTCTGTAAAGAGTGTCATAGAATCCATTGTAACCGAAAGTTAAGAAGAGTGTGATTGCTAGGAGTTTAGGCCAAGTGTGTTAGTGCCTAAGAAGGTTGTATACTGTAAAAGTGTAAACCAAGTCTTCTAGTGAATCCTTCCTGCAAAGGAAGAAGGGGAGACGTAGAAGCATTGTGCTTCGAACTTCCAGAAACAACTCTCTTGTTATTTGTTTATTGCTTTATTACTTCAGTTTTATTCCTCACAAGTTTTGTAGACGTCTTCCGCACTATAATAAGTGTCTACTGACTTGTCTGATATTGAGAAGCAATTGTAATACTTAACAGTTTATAGTTAACCAGAAAAGAATGCTCAAGAGGTTTAATGGGTTCATACATGTTGAATTTTTCAATTTCACCCTTAGACTCCATGGTTATCAAACCGCTATTCATATTGATTACTGAGTTTGATGATTTCAAGAATGGTCTTCCTAAAATAATTAGACTAGAAGGGTCACCAATTCCCATGTCTAGGAAGTAAAAATCGGCTGTGAAGACCAAGTTCTTTACATGCACAACTACGTCCTCTACTATTCCCTTAGGTATGACCGTGGATTTATCAGCTAAGTGAATAACTGCGCTATTCCTTTTTAAAGGTCCCATTTTCAGTTGAGAGTACATTGAGTAAGGTATGACATTTATGGACGATCCTAAATCGAGCATAGCATTCTCAATCCTCATAGACCTAATCTCACATGAGATAAAGAACATACCTGGATCCTTGCATTTAATGGGGATACTTCTTTGGTTGTCCCCCGAAACATTGTCATTGAGCTCGACATTGGGCTGCCCCTTGTGTTCCTTGCTGTGATCCTCTGTCACGGTTTCATGCAATGGGGCTTGCTCTTTGCAGCGTGGACTCATCTCGTAGAGGCCTTTGAGTCCGGCACCTTTCCTGTTGTCCTTCAATGCTTGGGGGAAAGGGGTTGGTTCTTTGTATTCAGAAAGTTTGGGGTACTTACCTCGTGGTTCCTCCCCTTGCATTGGCTCTTCAACGTCTGTCTCTGTCTCCGTTATCTCTTCTTTCTGGGGTGGCGTCAGTACCACCTTCTCTTCATCTGCATCTTCATTCACATTCACTGTGATAGCACTCACATTTTCACGGGGGTTCATCTCTGGTTGTGACGGCAGTCCATTTGAAATCCTTGCTTCGATCTTGCTGATTGAAGTTGCCAATTGTCCCATCTGCGTCGTCAAGCTCTGGATGCTTGCCCTCGTCTCCTGTTGAAATTGTAAGCTATTCTCAGCAATAATTTTGATGCTATGTTCTAACCTGTCAGAAGAAGGGTGCACTGGAGGTGGTGGAGGTCGCTGATATGGTGGTCGGTAGGGTGGAGGTTGATTCATCTGTTGGTTACCATAACCTTGGTTCGAATGGTCCCTCCAACCTTGATTGTAGTTGTGTGGTGGATGGTCATAACTCCTTTGTGGGGGGCCAGGGAATCCTCCCACAGCATTCACGTTCTCCGTGGTTGTCTCTTGTAGTGAGGGGCATGCGTCTGTGGAATGGTTCGCAGCCAAACAGATTCCACACGGCTTTGTCTTTCCTACATTTCCACCTGCCATAACACGCACAAGAAAAGTGAGGTCTATCAGTTGTTGTTCTAAGTTTGATACGTTTACCTCTTTTCTTTGCGGTTGTCCATGACGCACAGATCCGAATTGTTGGGTGTAAGGACCCTAAACCTTAACAGTGAATTCAAGATATAAATAGGGCTAAATTGTTAGTTACCCCATGAGCATACAGCGCAGCGGAATAAAATTTTGGGATTACAAACCAGCGATCTATACATAGGGATTCATATCGGATTAGAGAATTACAAGTGTCTTACCCTTGTAGCGTGTTTGAGGCCGAATCCACGGAGCTGCACCACGTCTTACGCCTTCTCCGAGTCACTAAGCAAAACTCGATTGGTTTTGCCTCAACGGTATCCACACGATCAAATCGAGTGAAGGGATGGTTTAATAACAAGTTGCTAGACTTGTTATTAATCCTATACACGAAGCTAGATCGATTCACAATCGAAAAATGGCACGAAACCACCAAGAACCCCTTCGACTTGTGAAGGCCGAGAGGAATTGGATGGTGCGGCCGACTTGTGCTTCTTCACGTGTAGGGTTTTTGTTTTTGATATTGTCTTACAATTAAAAACCTTGCTATCATATTAAATATGATTAATTAAAGGCTTTCTCAAAGCTTCATGGGCTTAAGCCCATGATTTAATTAATCCTTATGATAATTAATTAAGACTCCTCTTAATTATTTAATTCATCTCATGAATTTAATTTCCCTTCTCGATTTAATCATTTGTGCGACCCGATAGGATCTCGTAATGTTGGCAGTGACATAAAATCTCATTTTATGTCGCAAGCATCGAGCGGTATCTAGCAACACATCGATGCTACCCAAATTACGAGAATGTCAATGACTCGACATAACCTTTAGAACTTGTGATAATATTAATCATGTAACTTAATCCCTTTGTCCTTTGTGTTTAGATTGAACACGAGTCATGGAATAGTCATACTCGTATATTCAATCTCTATTTCTTGATCCCCAAGTAGAACTAGAATAAACGAATAAGCTCGATATCTCATATCGACTCATTCGAGCATGGCCATGCATTTTAGTTCTCACTTGATCAAGGGCCAAACACATCTCCTGTTATATAGGAGGGACAAATCCTATCTCGATCAGTCAACATCCCTCTACATAATTCGTAGTGTATCCAATAGTCGCCTTTATAGTATACCCTGTTACGGGTAACGTTTGACGATATCAAGATACATAACTCCTTATGTTGGGATCTCTGATGATCACAAGTCGTAAGGATTACATACATTATTATCACTATGAGAATTGCATATGACGATCATATAACTATCCATGTTGCATTCTCATGGTGGGTCTGTTCAGTACATCGTTCTCTAACATGTACCCATATGCTGATTAGATATCTCATATCAATGAACAATTCATCGATCAACATATACTAGTCTCTACGTATTATCATTATCCCATTCATGATAATACTTGACTAGGAACATCTTTAAGAATAATACAATATTATTCTAAGGACATTAACATATATATTAATTCACAATGCACAGTTAAAAGAATAATATATAATAATGAATTGCCATTCATAAATCCATAAACATTGTATGTCTTAAACAATCATCTAATGACTTGTCTTAGGGCATATCCCAACAAATCTCCCACTTGCACTAAGACCACTCAGACATATACCTAATGCCTAGAGATCTAGTATGACGATCATGCTTCTGCTGTGACAGCGGCTTCGTCAATGGGTCAGATACATTATCATCTGTCGGTACTTTGCATATTTTAACATCTCCCCTTTCAACGATTTCTCGAATGAAATGGAAACGCCTAAGTATGTGCTTGGATCTTTGGTGAGATCTTGGTTCCTTAGCCAATGCGATCGCTCCATTGTTGTCACAATAGAGTTCTATCGGATCTTTAATGCTAGGCACCACTCCAAGTTCAGAAATGAACTTCCTCATCCAAACAGCTTCCTTTGCTGCATCCGAGGCAGCAATATACTCAGCTTCCGTTGTAGAATCGGCTACTGTTTCTTGCTTTGAACTCTTCCAGCTCACAGCACCTCCATTCAGGCAATACACATATCCAGATTGCGATCGAAAATCATCTTTGTCGGTTTGGAAGCTTGCATCAGTGTAACCCATTACATTGAGCTCTTCCTCACCTCCATAAATCAAGAATGTATCCTTAGTCCTTCTTAAGTACTTCAGGATGTTCTTGACAGCAATCCAGTGACCTTCACCTGGATCAACTTGATATCTGCTCGTCATGCTCAAAGCATACGATACATCGGGACGAGTACATATCATGGCATACATGATAGATCCAATAGCTGACGCGTATGGAATCTTACTCATGCGTTGTCTCTCCTCTGGTGTTGAAGGACACTGTTCCTTCGAGAGATAAATACCATGTGTCATAGGCACGAATCCTTTCTTGGATTCTTGCATGCTAAACCTTTTAAGCACCTTGTCTATGTATGTACTTTGACTTAGACCAAGAAGCCTTCTCGATCTATCTCTATAGATCTTGATTCCTAACACATAGGTAGCTTCTCCTAAGTCTTTCATTGAAAAGCAATTCCCTAGCCAAATCTTTACAGATTGTAAGGCAGGGATATCATTTCCAATAAGAAGTATGTCATCTACATACAACACTAGGAAAATGATTACGCTCCCACTGACCTTCTTGTAGACACAAGGTTCATCTTCATTTTTGATAAAACCAAACTCTTTGATTGCATCATCAAAACGAAGATTCCAACTCCGAGAAGCTTGCTTCAATCCATAAATGGATCGTTGTAGCTTGCATATCTTTCCAGCATCCTTTGGATCGACAAAACCCTCGGGCTGTGTCATGTACACATCCTCGAGCAGATTTCCATTAAGGAAAGCTGTTTTGACATCCATCTGCCAGATTTCATAATCATGAAATGCAGCTATTGCAAGTAAGATCCTTATGGATTTAACCATGGCCACTGGTGAAAAGGTTTCATCATAGTCAATACCATGAATTTGTTTGAATCCTTTTGCAACCAGCCGACCTTTATAGGTTTGTACGTTACCATCCATATCGGTCTTTTTCTTGAAAATCCATTTGCACCCTATGGGTCGTACCCCTTCAGGTGGATCAACCAAAGTCCATACTTGGTTTGCATACATGGATTCCATCTCAGATTTCATGGCTTCTTGCCATTTCTCAGAATCATTACCCATTATAGCTTGTTGATAAGATGACGGCTCATCCTCATCAATAAGTAGTAAGTCACCTTGTTGAGTCACAAGAAATCCATATCTCTGTGGCTCCCGGTGTTCTCTTACAGACCTACGCTGGGCTTGTGTCTCTTGAGCAGGTGCTTCTTCCACAACAGTTTGTGGTGCCTGCTCTGTTTCCATCTCAATTTCAGGTTCAGTGTTTTCTTGTGGTTGAACTTCACTAAGTTCTATTTTTCTCCCACTGGTTTTTCTAGAAATAAATTCTCTTTCAAGAAATACACCAGTCCGAGCAACAACTATTTTGTTCTCGGTGGGATAATAGAAATAGTATCCTTTCGTTTCCTTAGGATACCCCACAAATAAACACTTATCAGATTTGGGTCCAAGTTTGTTAGTGGCGTGACGTCTAACGAAAGCCTCACAACCCCAAATCTTCATAAAAGACATACTAGGACGCTTCCCAGTCCATATCTCATATGGTGTCTTTTCCACTGATTTAGATGGAACACGGTTCAGTAAGAAAATCGCTGTTTCTAGAGCGTGTCCCCAAAATGATATCGGAAGATCTGCATGACTCATCATTGATCTAACCATGTCTAACAAGGTTCGATTTCTCCTCTCGGATACACCATTCCATTGTGGAGTATACGGAGGAGTGAGTTGTGGGACTATCCCACACTCTTTTAGATAGTCATGAAAATCTTGGCTTAAGTATTCTCCTCCTCGATCTGATCGAAGGATTTTGATACTTTTGCCAAGTTGGTTTTGTACTTCATTCTTGAAATCTTTGAACTTTTCAAAGGTTTCATGCTTATGTTTCATTAGGTACACATACCCATATCTACTGAGGTCATCAGTAAATGTAACGAAGTATTGAAAACCACCTCTAGCTAGTGTACTTATTGGTCCACATACATCACTATGTATTAGTCCCAATAAAACATTTGCCCTTTCAACATGTCCCTTGAAAGGGGCTTTAGTCATCTTGCCCATTAAACAAGATTCGCATGTTTCATATGATTCAAAATCAAATGAATCTAATACTCCATCCTTATGAAGTTTAGATATGCGGTTCTCGTTTATGTGGCCCAAGCGACAGTGCCAGAGATAAGTCGGATTACAATCATTATTTTTAATCCTTTTAGTATTTATGTTATAGATAGGTATATCAAGATTTAATACATAAAGACCATTCACCATTTGTGCATTAGCATAAAACATATCATTTAAATAAATAGAACAACAATTGTCCTTTATTATAAATGAAAAACCATACTTGTCTAAACAAGAAATAGATATAATGTTTTTAGTAATTGAAGGCACAAAATAACAGTCTTTTAAAATCAACGATAAACCAGAAGGTAAAGCTAAATGATAATCTCCTATAGCTAATGCAGCAACTCTTGCTCCATTTCCAACTCGGAGATCAACTTCACCTTTTGCCAATGTCCTACTCCTTTTGAGATCCTGCACATTTACACAAATGTGAGATCCACATCCAGTATCTAATACCCATGATGAAGAAGTAGATAAATTGACTTCTATAACAAAAATACCTGAAGCGGAAGTCACACTTCCTTTCTTTAGATCCTCCAGATATACTTTGCAGTTCCTTTTCCAATGGCCGGTCTCACCGCAATGGAAACAGTTCCCTTCCTTTGCTATCCCTCCCTTTGGCTTTAGTGCAGAAGACTTTGGCTTAGATTTAGCAAAGACCTTCTTTGCTTTCTTGTTGCCTTTGGCTTTGGCCCTTCCTTTGCCCTTATTCACAATAAGGACATTTGTGGCCTTAGTCTTCTTAGTATTTGCTTCATATGTTCTCAACATACCAAGCAACTGGGGCAGAGTCTTTTCCATATCAGTCATATTGTAATTTACTACAAATTGACTGAAGCTCTCCGGCAACGATTGCAAGATTACATCGGTGGCCAACTCTTGGTCCAATGGAAAACCTAGCTTATCCAGATTCTCAATGTACCCAATCATCTTGAGCACATGAGTTCCAACTAAGCTTCCCTCTACCATCCTGCACTGGAATAACGCTTTAGAGACGTCATACCTCTCTTGTCTAGCTTGCTGTTGGTACAACTGCTTTAAGTGTTCGATCATATCGAACGCCTCCATTTCCTCATGTTGCTTCTGAAGCTCAGAGTTCATAGTGGCAAGCATGAGACACCCAACATCAAGTGCGTCACTCTGATGCTTCTTGTAAGCATCTTTTTCAGCTCTTGTAGCTGTTAGGGGAGGTTCCTCAGCGAGCAAGGGTTCCTCTAGAACATATTGTTTCTTTTCTTGTTTGAGGACTATCCTCAAGTTCCTATGCCAGTCTAGGAAATTTGTCCCATTTAATTTGTCCTTCTCAAGGACCGATCGCAGTGATAAAGTGCTAGTAACGTTTGTAGTTGCCATGGATATCTACAATATAAATATGCAAAATAAGTTTATGATTTAAATCATTTAACATGGTCTTATATTAAATGATACTCCCACTATTTTATTTGAAAAATATCAACCCTCGAAACTTTTAGTGGGCCAAGATCCATATTTCGCCTAATCTTGAGTTAGCTTTGGCTAATCGCCCAAGACTCGGTTATTTAGGTAGACAACACTTTGTCAATTACATCACATATAATTCTTGGATAGTTGGACGAACAACACTTTGTTCAATTCATCTAATGAATTATAATCCAACCCATGCCTCTAGGTTCCCAATCCTATTGAGATAACCTAGTTAAGTCGTACCCAATTAAAGTATAACGGATATCACTTTTATCCTTTCGCGCCTTACTAAGATTGCCACGGTGCTTTGCTTTGGCAAACCCACACATGTACAATCGAAGTTATTGACGAGTACTTTTATTTTGGAAGGCATCTAAAACTTAATATTTTAGAGGGATTTATTGATCTCATGATTAATTTGATAATTTAAAATATGTCCACTACATATAGTTGTATACATATCTACATATATGTGTAATACTATTATCAAACTAAAACATAAGATAAATCATGCATCAACATACATAATTAAAACGTGACATGGTTATAGCCCCTACTAATGAGTTTCTCAAGCCAATGAGAAACTCTTATGAGTCAACCTAAGGTAACTTCATAAGCACCTTCCTTTGGCTCCAATTTGTGAATGGCCTCCTCATCCCGGCACGATGCTCCATCTTCATTGATCACCATCAATAAAATAAACTACACTATTTTACAAGATATAGAATTCCTCGATTCACATTCGAGGGGAACATAGGGGAGGGATTACATTTAGAATGAAATAGAGAAAGGCACGACACGCAGGTCGTATTATAAATTACAATCATTCACAAATCCTATCTAATAGGTCAAAGGGCTATAACCACGCACCATGCTCAAACAACACATAAAGCATGCATTAACATTTAATTAATTAAATTCTAAACAATTTAAATTTAATTCTAATTAAAACTGTAAAATAATTTTTGAAAAATTATCGTACGCTCGGGACATCACATGCCACGAACTTAATGCGACTTAGCTACGAACCACCATGGTTCGAACCAACCATGCACCACGGCTGGACCAATTATGGGCCTAGGGTTCGAAACCCTAGCCCACGACATGGTCCGAGCCGATGGCATGGGTGCGGCGCCGCTAGGGTTCCAAACCCTAGCCGCCTTGCACCATGTTGGTTTTTCATCGAGCCAACTTGCTCGAAACACCGAAATCCATGAGCCACAAGCCACGGTCCAACCATGGACGATCCATGACGGTGACGGCTTAACCATCTCGAGCCTAAGGTTCGATAAACCCTAGCCCAAGCGGCGGCCGAGTAGCTATTGTGATTAGGGTTCCAAACCCTAGCCTCTTGGAAGTGGCGTGGCCCCATGCATGAGCCAAGGGTCCGAACCCTAGCTCACTTGCGGCGGCCCGAGGGTCAAGTCATGAGGTGGTCGAACCACCTTGAGCCAACACCTCGATTTTACGCTTTCGTGTATCGTATACAATTATTCGCCAATTATATCAAATACAATTTTTACGATGATTATCAAAAACTAAAATTAATTTCATATCAAATATGAATTTAAACAGTTTAATTAGCATGCAATATTAATTCTAACATGATTAAACTATTTAACCACATAAAATCCGATATGAGCCTTGTACACGGCTCTGATACCACTGTTAGTTACCCCATGAGCATACAGCGCAGCGGAATAAAATTTTGGGATTACAAACCAGCGATCTATACATAGGGATTCATATCGGATTAGAGAATTACAAGTGTCTTACCCTTGTAGCGTGTTTGAGGCCGAATCCACGGAGCTGCACCACGTCTTACGCCTTCTCCGAGTCACTAAGCAAAACTCGATTGGTTTTGCCTCAACGGTATCCACACGATCAAATCGAGTGAAGGGATGGTTTAATAACAAGTTGCTAGACTTGTTATTAATCCTATACACGAAGCTAGATCGATTCACAATCGAAAAATGGCACGAAACCACCAAGAACCCCTTCGACTTGTGAAGGCCGAGAGGAATTGGATGGTGCGGCCGACTTGTGCTTCTTCACGTGTAGGGTTTTTGTTTTTGATATTGTCTTACAATTAAAAACCTTGCTATCATATTAAATATGATTAATTAAAGGCTTTCTCAAAGCTTCATGGGCTTAAGCCCATGATTTAATTAATCCTTATGATAATTAATTAAGACTCCTCTTAATTATTTAATTCATCTCATGAATTTAATTTCCCTTCTCGATTTAATCATTTGTGCGACCCGATAGGATCTCGTAATGTTGGCAGTGACATAAAATCTCATTTTATGTCGCAAGCATCGAGCGGTATCTAGCAACACATCGATGCTACCCAAATTACGAGAATGTCAATGACTCGACATAACCTTTAGAACTTGTGATAATATTAATCATGTAACTTAATCCCTTTGTCCTTTGTGTTTAGATTGAACACGAGTCATGGAATAGTCATACTCGTATATTCAATCTCTATTTCTTGATCCCCAAGTAGAACTAGAATAAACGAATAAGCTCGATATCTCATATCGACTCATTCGAGCATGGCCATGCATTTTAGTTCTCACTTGATCAAGGGCCAAACACATCTCCTGTTATATAGGAGGGACAAATCCTATCTCGATCAGTCAACATCCCTCTACATAATTCGTAGTGTATCCAATAGTCGCCTTTATAGTATACCCTGTTACGGGTAACGTTTGACGATATCAAGATACATAACTCCTTATGTTGGGATCTCTGATGATCACAAGTCGTAAGGATTACATACATTATTATCACTATGAGAATTGCATATGACGATCATATAACTATCCATGTTGCATTCTCATGGTGGGTCTGTTCAGTACATCGTTCTCTAACATGTACCCATATGCTGATTAGATATCTCATATCAATGAACAATTCATCGATCAACATATACTAGTCTCTACGTATTATCATTATCCCATTCATGATAATACTTGACTAGGAACATCTTTAAGAATAATACAATATTATTCTAAGGACATTAACATATATATTAATTCACAATGCACAGTTAAAAGAATAATATATAATAATGAATTGCCATTCATAAATCCATAAACATTGTATGTCTTAAACAATCATCTAATGACTTGTCTTAGGGCATATCCCAACATAAATATGTATTAAAGACATCTTAGGGTTCTGGTTTGATGTGAGCTCAATTAGGTTACAGGCCAAAATAAAACTTCAACAATTATTCAGTTACATTCCCAATCATGAATGTTTAAGTGATAGCATTAGACTACTTCTAGAGTAGAGACTATCCAAAATTTCCTGTACTCTATCTTCATTTATGCTTTCAGCAGCTCACAGTTCAACCGACCCTCAGCCCCCTTGGTTCAAAAGCGTACCTACAGGAACAACTCACCATGAGCATATATATATATATTATCACTTAACACAATTCAACTTAATAAAGTAATTAAGCGTATGAAACGATTAATTGATATGCTCCTCGATTACCACATTAGCACATTTCATTGTCGTTCCTGTTTCACAAGCTTATGCACAAAATCATTAGTTCACGATATAATGATCGATAACGCGTTTCCAATTATAACCACAATATTTCACTTTAACCACTAGAATTGTGACTGTTCCGGTCCCAATACAACAGCGGAATTTTAGGACCCCTCGCTTCGACATATAGCGGCATCATATGATATCCCTCGCTTCGACAATGACAGCGGCATGTTACCTCGCTTAGACATGACAGCGGCAAATATCATATTACCATCGCTTCATATGACAGCGGCAAGTACCTCCCTCGCTCGGAGATAAAGGCTACCGGAACATTCATCAATTCCATCACATTAATCAAACACAATAGTTGATTCCATTATCACAGTAAATCACAGTCATTTCACATATACCATCACGTATAAGGATTCACTATCCACAATATACATAATCAAAGGTATGGCACGTTTTACCGTCCGATGCTCGTACGTCTCACTACGTACCTTGGTTCCAAAAGTGGAGATATCGTGGACTTTATCTCCTAGGCTGTGTGGCTACCTCGGATGGTTCTACATAATCACATGAATCCATATTAGAAACCAATAAATGAACCATTATAAAAAACATCACCATATAGAACAAAATCCCAAAAATCCATAATTTATGCCTTGCGATCGATATGTCCTAAGCCCCGATCGATCGCCAAGTTAAGAAAAATAAGCATTCAGGTACTGCCTCCACCGATCGATCGAGCCGTTTTTACCGATCGATCGAGACATCACACCGATCGATCGGTAAAAATCGCCGATCGATCGGTAAGCTCATTTCACGCCTTGTTCAGGCTCTGCCTTGCTCGATCGATCGGACCCATTTCCCGATCGATCGAGAAGTCCTGTTTCTGCGAGAAACTTCCCTGAATGAGCTTCCCTCAACACATACACTCATGAACAACCAAGAACAACTACTAAGCTCAACATATAACCACAAAACAACATGAAAATGCATCCCCCAAGTATAAACAACATGATGGAACAAGATCCACCCCTTTTAACCTCAAAAATAAGCCCCAAAACTAACCACAACTCAACAAAACTCTACCAAAATGGAAGCTTACCACTTGAGCTCCAAGTTTTTAGCAAGAGAGCACAAAAAGGCTCCTTTTTCAAAGCTTACTCCTCTCCTCTAGATGCATAAACGAAAATGGAGTTCTAAGATGAGGAAGAGGGATTTGGGGACATAAAGTTGATAGAAAGGGGGTGATGGGATGTAAAGATGTGAGCAAGTGGCTCCTTATCAGCTTTGGAATAAATAAAATGTGTATCATAATATAAGCATGATATGTAGAATACTCCAACATGATATTTTAAAAGTATTTCACCACAATGCACCACAATTGCCATTAAAATCATGCTTTACCAAAACTACAACCCAACACATTATCTAATTATCACCAATGTCACATAAACATAATTAACGCCCAAAATGCAATTAATTATCTCGGGGATATCACATTGGGAGTTGGCCGCCATGTTAGCTATCAACCTTCTAGCTTCCTCCGTTGTTTTATCTATAAATGCTCCTCCGCTTGCCGCATCCACTAAGTTCCTGTCAGAAGAAAGTAAACCTTCATAAAAGTATTGGATGAGAAGGTGTTCACTTATCTGGTGTTGTGGACAACTTGCGCACAACTTCTTGAATCTCTCCCAGTACTCGTGTAGTGATTCCTCGTAGAGCTGCTTCACACCATATATCTATTTCCTCAAGTTCGTTGCCCTTGAAGCTGGGAAGTACTTTTCTAGGAATACTCTTTGTAAGTCAGTCCACGTGGTGATCGATCCGGATGGTAAGTAGAAGAGCCAGTCTTTTGCAGCGTCCTTTAAAGAAAATGGGAATGCTCTTAGCTTTATTTGATCCTCAGTTATTCCGGTTGGCTTCATGGTAGTGCACACCACGTGGAACTCCATCAGATGCTTATGTGGGTTTTCTCCTGCA
Source organism: Haberlea rhodopensis (assembly GCA_907163345.1). Classification (NCBI taxonomy): domain Eukaryota; kingdom Viridiplantae; phylum Streptophyta; class Magnoliopsida; order Lamiales; family Gesneriaceae; genus Haberlea; species Haberlea rhodopensis. Next base: position 384,684 of record CAJQUN010000443.1, read on the forward strand.
AGACCATGAAAGGCTGGCAATAAGTGAATTAAACCAGACTTAAGTTCGAAGTTTACGTTATTGGCCAGAGCAGGGAAACTGATGCAGAGCGGTTGTTGATCCAAGTTAGGATTCGCCAACTGCCTCAAGCTTTGATTTGCAGCCATGTTGTTCCTTTCCTCCTCTTCTTGTTCTAAAATTCTTCGTGCGTCTCGTCTCCTCTGATGTAGCATCCTCTCAATCTCAGGATCGTAGTGAAAGTTATCTTCGTGATTCAACGATCCACCTGTACTCATTAACAAACCAAAATAGTAATGCGGGATAAAAATAAAAAAATCGACACTAATAAATATTACCTTCCCCGGCAACGGCGCCAAAGTTTGGTAGCGTTTATCGTGTACGCCCAAATTAACCCTTCTTCAGTTAATAGCAAAAATATGTAGTAGTGGAAGTAGGGATCGATCACACAGGGAAGGTAAATTTATTTCGTACCAAAAACGAATAGTAACAAGGGGGTTTTATGATGAATGATTACTACTAAGCAAATTCTAAAATTAAACTAATTAACGAGATTAACTAAGATGATTTAAACTTATGAGAGTGAAGCGATTCTTGGTTTTCAGGTAACCGTACTTTTGGAAAATTATCTTTTGGTCATCAAATCAAAACATTCGAATTCTTTCGATTATCTATCGATTGGAAATTTAATTCCTACTCATCTTATTCGTAGTTAAAGAGAAAACAGCATTCAATTCAACCCTTACCAAATCTCTAATCACCACTACAGCCGTTAATGATTAAATCAATGATAGTTTTCAAAACTAATGAGTTCGATAAATCTAATCAATGAAAACTACAGCCGTTAAAATTGATTACTCAACCGTTTCTCCTAAGAATTCAATAACACCTACAGCCGGTTAATTATTGATCTTAGTTGTTTCTTAACAAACTATCGATTATGTAATTGAATATTAGGTGATCGGTCTAATACACAAACACAACAATCATGGAATTCAAAATTCGAGAAACGAATTGAAATCGAAATCTAATTCAACAATCAAACCGAATTCTCATAAAAGATTTAAATCCAAAAGCAGGTATCCCTTCAACCAAGAATCAAAGGGTTTTAGCCTAGCATAATTAAATCTAAAAACAATAAAAATTCAATGGAAAACATTAAATAAATAAAGGAAAAGAAATTACTAATATAAATCACGATTCCGGCTTGTCGATTCCGGTTCCGTTCTTCGTTGTTCTTGAAAAAAACTTGAAAGAAAATTATTCTCAAAACCTAAAAATATTCTAAAGTCTGGAATAATATGCCTAAGAACTGAATAATCTCGAGTTATGGGGGTTGGTGGCTGATAAAATAGGTTACAATATTCTAAACATGGTAAAAGACCTAATTTCCTAATTTTCGGACTCTTCGGCGATCGATCGCCTTGAATGTGGCGATCGATCGCTGCATTATTTTTTTTCGGAAAAACCCTTGAGGCGATCGATCGCTATAAAGTGGCGATCGATCGCTATAAAGTGGCGATCGATCGCCGAGCTCGTGTAGACTTTGGCGATCGATTGCCCCTTCTTCGCGATCGATCGCTGACCCGTAAATTTTGTTGCAAAAGTTTCTGTCCATAGGCGATCGATTTCCTCTTCTGGGCGATCGATTGCCACCTCCAAAATTACATTTTTGCCCTTTTCTTGATCAACTTTGAGTCCTTGCCATGTCCATATCTCTCCTTGGTCTTTACAAATCGTTTTTAGCTCGTTTTCTTCGATTGTACCTACAATTACACAAATATACGATTAGGTAGCATACGTATCAAATTATCTATCAAAACCTACCAAATCGTAGATAATTAAGCACTAAAGATGTGTCTATTTCTAGTCACATCAGCCACTCTGAACTTCGATGGTTGTCCAAGATGTACTAATGATAACCACCTCTGAATCTCATCATCTGCCTTCTGAGCTCTCCTGATATTCTCATAGATATCTGGCTCAGCTAATAAGGTCGATACACGTACTGGTGATGTATCTACATCGAAGTCATAGCCCAGATGGCAATAGGAAGTCATCATGGCTGATAATTGCATGACATCCTCAGCAGTACACCCCACTTTCCGGCTCAAGGCGTCTGTCATCAAGTTCGCCTTCCCAGGATGGTACTCTATTTCACAGTCATAATCCTTGAGTAAGTCCATCCATCTCCTCTGTCTCATATTCAGTTCCGCCTGAGTAAATAAGAACTTCAGGCTCTTGTGGTCTGTGTAAATGGTAAACGACGTACCATACCAATAATGCCTCCAGATCTTCAAGGCGAAAATAATAGCTGCCAACTCCAAGTCATGGGATGGATATCTAGTCTCATGCGGCTTCAACTGTCTTGATGCATAAGCTACCACATGCTTATCTTGCATCAGTACACAACCCAGGCCCTATAGTGACGCATCGGTATAAAGAACAAACCACGTGTTCTCCGTAGGAATCACAAACACATGCGCCGTTGTCAACCGGTGTTTCAATTCTTGGAAGCTCTCCTCACAAACCTCAGACCAATAGAATGGTACTGTAAGGACCCGAAGCCCTTAACCCTTGATTAGTGTATTAATCATTATGTGTGGCACATGCTTCCAATAAAATCAATCGGGAAACTCAGATGATACTTTACCATTGAATGGCAATTACAAAATTTCTTTAATATTCAACATTAAGATCATCTCTACCAACAAATAGACTCATAGGTTTCGCCCATTTCCATCCCCATTACACCACTTTTTACATTGTGGACTTTTATAAAAATTTGGGCAGAGTCTCCCCATAAATTGAGCTATCCCGAAACAAAAGCACATCACATAATATAATTCCCGGCCAGGGAAAACATAATACTCAACAGAATACAGAACACGAAGTAAATTCCCAGCCAGGGAAGACACCACACAATAAGACAACAAAAGTGGGTTTCAACACCCACATAATACACCAATGACTCTCATATCATTTAGCAATTCTACCCTTAATTGCATGCATCATAGAATGAAAGAGAGAAAGGCTCATGCCTTTATATACAACCCATATACAAGTATAACCATGCTCACATGCGAGCATCATGAATGTGTATATAATCCTCAGGTGTATATAAGTACCCTATACGATACCGTGCTCCATCAAGCCCTGGTACCACGATCCTGGGAGTACATCCAATCAACAGCTCGAGCTCAACTCCAAAGCCATCGATGTACCTGTTCACCTGCCCCAACAGAGACAGCCCCCAACGGAGTGAGCATACCAATACACAAAATCCCATAATCACAATAATGAAATTCATAATTTACAACAAAAGTACATACTAATGAATTTTAAATGATACTCCCCTGGATGGCAACGTCCTCATCCGGGATTCCGTGTACTGTCCCTGTTCTCACAATCATCAAACTCATCACATTGATTTAACTCATCGCATGCCTAATTCTCGAATATCAATAGATAGTGATTCCAAATTCATTATACAGGCAAATATGGATATCTCAATATCAAATACTGATTTCTCAACCTCGCTATCAATCACAGATAGCTCAAATGCCTAGCATTATTTTACCAATTCTCCATTATACTTAGACATCTCACATGTCTTATAATGAATACATGATTCCACGATCATTCTCAGGCATATCAATGCCCTACAATGGTCATATACATCCAGTACCCCATATACCTTATGAGGTTATACAACTCTAATATCACGCACGCTTGTGGCGGCGATATTAAGATTAGGTCGTTCCATAGCTATATCAACACACATATATATATATAACCATACGCACAACTATCTAATGCAATCAAAATACATTATGCATTTCACAAATGCTCTCATATAAAGTAATGCTCGTACGTCGCACGGACCTTAAATCTCCGAAGTCCGAGCCAAACCTTGCTCGAGTTCCATGCCCCGAGGAATGATGTGCTAACACGATAAATAATTCACAATTATTTACGAACATGCAACCCATGCTCAAGCACACCTATAGCCTTTATACAAAAATATTGCCAACACAAGACAATTAACCATTTAAAAGACTCGGGGCGGAGCACATGCAGGGAGGGAAATTCGAAAGAGACATCAACGAAATTGATCAAGAACCATCCCTAAGTTTTCGAACCCTAACATCACAAATTCGAACCCATCCAAGCACCATAATTCACCTAAAACATGAATTAAATGACCAACAACAAGAATAATCGCCCCTCCTGCCAAAACCACCAAAATCGAACATAATCCCTCACGCATACAGGGAGAAATTCGAACCAATCAACACATAAATGGTAGGGAATTACAGGAGAAGAACGAAAATGGGGTAAGGAAGGTTACCCAATCAAAAATCGAAAGGAAATCGCTCAAAATCGGAAGAACCCTAGAATTTGGGCCTCTGCGCTATTCTGGAAAATCCGAACGCAAATCGCGACGAAACTTCGAATTCTTGGTGTGGAAAGCTGCGCCTGGACGAGACGAAGCTAACGGCGGTTCGGACGCGCCGGATGGTGGCCGGACGGCGGCAGGCGCGCGGCTTGAAGCGGTGAGGGTCGAGGGAGACGGGAATGGTGCAGACGGGGAGAGAGAGAGGCGGGCAAGGTGAAGAAAAGGCTTTCAATAATTAAAATCTCGGGTTCAACTGGTATTTATTGCAAAAATACCCCGAAATACTAATAGCCCCAAAAATACATCATGATTCATTAAAAATCATCTGTTTTCAAAAAATCTCTCTCTAACTTCAAAACCCCTACCGGTGCCCACACAAAGCACCCCAATTCCCGAGTCACACTAAAAACCCAACTCATAGGTTTTTCACCCAAATGAGAATACAATCTCATCCTTGGGATCCAACGATCCCAACTACTCAAATAGACGAGCCCGGAAGGTCCAACACCGCGATTAAACTCCAAATCGCCACGTAAAACAACTTTAGGGGTCATTAGTACTCCGGGATTAACATCTATAATATCCCCCACTAAAAGAATTTCGTCCTTGAAATTAGCACCGGTGTATCACGTAACACCCAGGCTACACAACAACATGAAGCCATAACCTCGATTCTTGACCATATCAGAATCGTATTAATAAACGCGAGGGTACCTACCTCGCACCAAACTCTGGAATGAAATAAACCTTCAGTCCACCAAAAATGAAAGAGCGTCGGCACAACATAACGCTAACAATCCAAAAGCAGTTAGTCAACTGAAACTGCAAGGATTCGAATCGCTCCCGATTCCATCGTAGATATCATTCAATGACGTCTCTACCATGACTCACGGTGTCTAACATACATCGTTACGAGGGAAACATTAGTATACCATGGTGTACACATACCAAACCTGGTTTCCACTTTAAAGCCTCCTCCATCGAAGGAGCAGTCGCATCATTGCAACTCAATTTGGGCAACTCACGGCCACAGATTCACGCAAAAGACATCTCACAAGATGTCCACCTCCGGATGTTCCAAGAATCACATCCTGATCATAAATAAACAATCGAGACTCCACAGAGTTTCAAGTTCCACAGAGGTCATGCAAGACAACCAATTGCATTCCTGCCACACATGTGTCAACCCACGACACTAAACAAATCCAAATCCTGGCCATCCCTCGTTTATCCTGGGATTTAACAATCCTAAAACAGGAAGGCTATCGAATTATCCAACAAGAATTACCATGGTCTCGAAACACGACAATCCCTCCTCAGAGAAGTCAATCGTACCTCACGATCATTCCTCAGAATATATCGTGCCATTGATATTACCGATCTCAAGGTTCCAAAATCTCACACCGGAGATCCACTAAACCAAGCATACAACTCGACGTTCAACAAGGAACAAAACAAAGTTGGCGTTCGTATACACCCACGGCATACATGCCCAACGCCAATCACAACATGCATACGCAATGCAATAGACTCGGGTATCTCCAATCATACCCAATCCCAAAACAAATTGACAAACCTTGATTATTCTCACCCCACGGAGAATGATGGTTGACAAACCAAAACCAAAGGGTGTGATTTCAACATCACCACCACACGAACCAAAATAACGAATCTCCCCAAAAGATTCAACCGGTAGGTATCATAATACCGCCTTCCTCTCAAGGAAAAAGTCATGAATCCCTGATCCTCCAATCCTCGAACCACCGTTCGGAAGACCTGGATATATTTATACCAAAACATATCCCGGAACCCAGAAATACACAACTGGTTAGAGTAGTGCATCAATACCACCATTACCCGATCCAAAATCCGTATACGCCATGTATACACATCCCAACGATGCTCTGTACTAATGTCATAGTACTCCACAATCGAGCATCTCCCCGGAGACGTCTCCTCAAACGTCTCACCAGAAATACGAAGCCATCACATAGTCCAACACTAGTAGGGCTTACCATGGCTGATTTACAATCAATCCACGACCGATGCAAGTTGTCTCCAAGACAGTACAATCTAAATCTCTCCAAGAGATAAAATCAATATAGTAGTGTCACCCTACTAACTATATCTCACAAACCATTGTGACTCCCGTTGCATTCCATATGCCAGGATGCTCAACTAGAGCTAACCATGACTTGTCGACACTCACGTTGGCATTCCCAACAGAATTGAGCTGCCCCAAAACAAGTCTCTCGAACATTTGACATATAAACGTCTCCGTGAGGTACTCCCTGCCTCAATCATCGTGCCACAAGGAGACTACAAAATTCTACCAAACCCCTCATCGTATCACCATACGATTCACCTAGTTCGAATCCGACGAGCAGCATAAAGGCTAACACAAGCACACCAAGGTACTGTAACAATACCTGGCTACCGGTTCGTTGGCCCCATAGGGTCATACCAACCTATCAATGTGACACACGTTCCATCCGGTATACCATACCGTACAAACCATTAGAGTTGTGGGTCATCACCCAACACATCTCTAAAACACCAAATCACAATGGACAACCCAGTGTCCTGGCTCAACTACCATGCAATCCTAATCCATTAGGACTTATTCCACACCCTCAGGGTGGGTGTGCATGGTGTCTAACACACATCAAAGCAACAAGCGAGTAGTTTCCTCAACGACTACTCCTACCACCCAATCGCTTGGCTTTAGCCATCCCAGCTAGCATACCCAAGGGTATCATTGCTCGACACATATTTACCTCTATAACATGATGCGGTACACTCACCGGTACAATACATCCAATGCTCCATCGAGCAAACCTGCTCGGCAAAAAGGTCTCGTCAACTAGTGACCCAGACTCTACCATGTGCTCACCATCGGCACTCAAACCATACAACCAAATACATAAACATGAATGTATTATTCATCAAAACGATGCCAAGCGTCCACATAGACATCCCAAATAACATCGTCAAACATATGACGGTACCTGTCGATACACGACACTCATAATTTCATCGTCAAACACATGACGGTACATGTCGATACACGACATCCATAATTTCATCGTCAAACACATGACGGTACATGTCGATACACGACATCCATAACTCATCGTCGAACACATGACGGTAAATAACAAAACACCATATTCACAATACTGATAACAAAAGTATTATGCCATCCTCATTGCTATCAAGATAGCGGAATACCTGTACCCATCGTCCACCAGCAGTACACAAGCAGCATCCATCGCTCGTAGGCGGCATAATCCAGTGCTACGCACATAGCGGTATAACCCATCACTATAGAATCAGCGGCATGATCCCTTGCCATAAAGTCGGCGGCATGAAACATCGCTATAGATATCCGGCAGCATGAACCATCGTCATAGATGTAGCGGAATGTACCATCGCTATATAATACCTGGCGCATGAACCATCGCCAATAGATATAGCGGCAAGAACCATCGCTATATAATACCTGGCGGCAAGAACCATCGCCAATAGATGTAGCGGAAAGACCCGTCGCTAAGAATACCCGGCGGCATAAACCATCGCCAATAGAATAGCGGAATGAACCATCGCTAAGATACCCGGCGGCATAAACCATCGCCAATAGAATAGCGGAATGAACCATCGCTAAGAATACCCGGCGGCATAAACCATCGCCAATAGAATAGCGGAATGAACCATCGCTAAGAATACCCGGCGGCATAAACCAGCGCCAATAGAATAGCGGAATGATATCCCTCGCTATAATATGACAGCGGTCGTGTTCTTCGCTTCATATGAGCGGCAAATATCTTCAACGCTACCTCGCTTCGACATACCAGCGGCAAATAATATCCCTCGCTACAATATGACAGCAGCCGTGTTCTTCGCTTCATATCAACGGCAAATATTCTCTCATCGCTACGGTATGACAGCGGCACCATTACTTCTTGTTTTAATCATGACAGCAGAAATACCCCTCGCTTTACATGACAGCGGAAATACCCCTCGCTAAGATATGACAACGGTCGTGTTCTTCGCTTCATATCAGCGGCAAGTATTCACATCGCTACGCCATGAAGCGGCAAGTATTCACATCGCTACGCCATGCATGCAACCATAATGCATAACCCGTATTCCAATAAACATCACCATGAGTGTATTTTAATGCACCTCGCTTCAAATGTGACATGCGGAATTTTACCGTCGCTTCAACATTTAGCGGCAAAGCAATTAAAATCATCACTCCGATATATATGCAACCGTAATGCATAATCCATGTCTCATAAGACCCTGCAACCACCATGGTTAGCAACAACATAATCCAATTATGAACACATATCATAAACGCACATAAGCAATATAGGTGTGTCACACAACACTAACTACCATCATGCATAAGTATGTGCTTCTCATTCCCATTAACATTTTCCTAGGCCCTCAACAGCCCCAAAGAGCTAACCACTGCTCTGATACCACTAATGTAAGGACCCCAAGCCCTTAACCCTTGATTAGTGTATTAATCATTATGTGTGGCACATGCTTCCAATAAAATCAATCGGGAAACTCTGATGATACTTTACCATTGAATGGCAATTACAAAATTTCTTTAATATTCAACATTAAGATCATCTCTACCAACAAATAGACTCATAGATTTCGCCCATTTCCATCCCCATTACACCACTTTTTACATTGTGGACTTTTATAAAAATTTGGGCAGAGTCTCCCCATAAATTGAGCTATCCCGAAACAAAAGCCCATCACATAATATAATTCCCGGCCAGGGAAAACACAATACTCAACAGAATACAGAACACGAAGTAAATTCCCAGCCAGGGAAGACAACACACAATAAGACAACAAAAGTGGGTTTCAACACCCACATAATACACCAATGACTCTCATATCATTTAGCAATTCTACCCTTAATTGTATGCATCATAGAATGAAAGAGAGAAAGTCTCATACCTTTATATACAACCCATATACAAGTATAACCGTGCTCACATGCGAGCATCATGAATGTGTATATAATCCTCAGGTGTATATAAGTACCCTATACGATATCGTGCTCCATCAAGCCCTGGTACCACGATCCTGGGAGTACATCCAATCAACAGCTCGAGCTCAACTCCAAAGCCATCGATGTACCTGTTCACCTGCCCCAACAGAGACAGCCCCCAACGGGGTGAGCATACCAATACACAAAATCCCATAATCACAATAATGAAATTCATAATTTACAACAAAAGTACATACTAATGAATTTTAAATGATACTCCCCTGGATGGCAACGTCCTCATCCGGGATTCCGTGTACTGTCCCTGTTCTCACAATCATCAAACTCATCACATTGATTTAACTCATCGCATGCCTAATTCTCGAATATCAATAGATAGTGATTCCAAATTCATTATACAGGCAAATATGGATATCTCAATATCAAATAATGATTTCTCAACCTCGCTATCAATCACAGATAGCTCAAATGCCTAGCATTTATTTTACCAATTCTCCATTATACTTAGACATCTCACATGTCTTATAATGAATACATGATTCCACGATCATTCTCAGGCATATCAATGCCCTACAATGGTCATATACATCCAGTACCCCATATACCTTATGAGGTTATACAACTCTAATATCACGCACGCTTGTGGCGGCGATATTAAGATTAGGTCGTTCCATAGCTATATCAACACATATATATATATAACCATACGCACAACCATCTAATGCAATCAAAATACATTATGCATTTCACAAATGCTCTCATATAAAGTAATGCTCGTACGTCGCACGTACCTTAAATCTCCGAAGTCCGAGCCAAACCTTGCTCGAGTTCCATGCCCCGAGGAATGATGTGCTAACACGATAAATAATTCACAATTATTTACGAACATGCAACCCATGCTCAAGCGCACCTATAGCCTTTATACAAAAATATTGCCAACACACGACAATTAACCATTTAAAAGACTCGGGGCGGAGCACATGCAGGGAGGGAAATTCGAAAGAGACATCAACGAAATTGATCAAGAACCATCCCTAAGTTTTCGAACCCTAACATCACAAATTCGAACCCAACCAAGCACCATAATTCACCTAAAACATGAATTAAACGACCAACAACAAGAATAATCGCCCCTCCTGCCAAAACCCCCAAAATCGAACATAATCCCTCACGCATACAAGGAAATTCGAACCAATCAACACATAAATGGTAGGGAATTACAGGAGAAGAACGAAAATGGGGTAAGGAAGGTTACCCAATCAAAAATCGGAAGGAAATCGCTCAAAATTGGAAGAACCCTAGAATTTGGGCCTCTGCGCTATTCTGGAAAATCCGAAAGGAAATCGCGACGAAACTTCGAATTCTTGGTGTGGAAAGCTGCGCCTGGACGAGACAAAGCTAACGGCGGTCCGGACGCAACGGATGGTGGCCGGACGGCGGCGGGCGCGCGGCTTGAAGCGGCGAGGGTCGAGGGAGACGGGAATGGTGCAGACGGGGAGAGAGAGAGAGGCGGGCAAGGTGAAGAAAAGGCTTCCAATAATTAAAATCTCGGGTTCAACTGGTATTTATAGCAAAAATACCCTGAAATACTAATAGCCCCACAAATACATCATGATTCATTAAAAATCATCTGTTTTCAAAAATTCTCTCTCTAACTTCAAAACCCCCTACCGGTGCCCACACAAAGCACCCCAGATCCCGAGTCACACTAAAAACCCAACTCATAGGTTTTTCACCCAAATGAGAATACAATCTCAACCTCGGGATCCAACGATCCCAACTACTCAAATAGACGAGCCCGGAAGGCCCAACACCGCGATTAAACTCCAAATCGCCACGTAAAACAACTTTAGGGGTCATTACTACTCCGGGATTAACATCTATAATCCCAGGTCATCACAGGTACTCCCTTTTGGGTCAACTGTGTCAAAGGCTTAGCAATCTTTGCAAATCCCTCGACAAAGCGTCGATAATAACCGGCCAACCCAAGAAAGCTCCGTATTTCGGGTACAGAAGTGGGTGCAGCCCACTCCATCACACCCTCTATCTTCCTGGGATCCACTGATTCCCACTGCTAGAAATAACATGCCCCAGAAACACTACACGGCTCAACCAAAACTCACACTTGCTGAGCTTGGCAAATAACTGATTATCTCTGAGGATCTGGAGCACCGTCCGTAAGTGCCTCAAGTGCTCCTCCTCACTCCGAGAGTAGATGAGTATGTCGTCAATAAACACAATGACAAACTGGTCAAGATATGGCTGGAACACCCTATTCACCAAACTCATAAAGATGGCCGGGGCGTTCGTCACACCGAACGGCATAACTAGGAACTTGTAGTGTCCATACCGAGTCCGGAACGCTGTCTTCTATACATCCTCCTCTCTGACCCGAATCTGGTGGTAACTTGATCTCAAACAAATCTTGCTATACAACTTAGTACCCTGTAACTGATCAAATAAATTGTCAATCCTTGGGAGAGGATACTTGTTCTTCAACGTGGCCTTATTCAGCTGCCGGTAATCGATGCACAAACGCATCGAACCATCTTTCTTCTTCACAAAAAGAACCGGTGCGCCCCAAGGCGATACGCTAGGGCGTATATATCCCTTGTCAAGGAGTTCCTGTAACTGCTCCTTCAATTCCCTTAACTCCACCGGTGCCATTCTGTAAGGGGCACGAGAGATAGCGGACGTCCCCGTTAATAATTCAATCCCAAACTCGACTTCTCTAGTCGGTGGGAATCCTGGGATTTCTTCCGGGAACACATCAGCAAATTTTGCTACCACGGGTACATCCTCCACTCTCAACTCTTTATTCTTTCCCGTCGTGTCCACGACAGATAAGATAGCCCGTGTGTCCACATTCCAATAACTGGGACATTTTGATCACCGATATCAACGAAATCTTCGCACGAGAACCGTTCCCATAGAAAGTCCATTGAATCCCCATATCGAATCTGAACCGAACCGTCATCTGCCGACAATCCACGACTGCCTGATATCTGTTAAGAATGTCGATGCCCACAATGCAATCGAAGTCTGACATACCCAATACGATCAAATCTGTCTTCAACTCGTTGCCCTCAAAATAAATGAGGCAATCCGCAAGAAACTGATCAGTAACAACATTTCTTCCGGTGGGTGTCGAGACCATAAGAGGCGTGGGTAACGGAGACGTGTACATATAGTGTCTCTCCACAAAACCAACAGATACAAAAGAGTGGGAGGCACCTGTATCTATCAAAATAAAAGCAGGGTGCGTAAATAAATGACATGTACCAGCGATCGCCTCCTCCGGGCTGCCTAGGCCTGCTCTCTAGTCAGTTCATATACTTGCCCCTGGGGTGGTCCCACTGTCTGACCTCCCGATGGTCGAGGCATAATCTGCTGCCTCTGATGCATTGTCCTATCATCAAATCTCGACCTGTTCACCCTGAAGTCTGACTGTCCTCCCCGAGTGGGGCAATACCGAGAAATATGGCCCATCTTGCCACAACGTAACAAGCTGGGCAGTTGTTCGACGAGTGTGGCCCTCCACAATTATCACATCTTGTTTCCCCCGTTCTATTCACTTGCATGGGTCCCCGGTTGGCCGATACATTGCTCTCCGACTCTCCTGCTTCCGGTTAAAAGATTTCTTCCCACTGAATCGTGAAGATGAGGAAGCTCCACGAGGCTTAAACTGCTCTCCTCGTGGCTTCAGACTGTCAGCAGCTGATCTCTGCGGTGGCACATGTGGGGGTACAATATCAGCATAAGCCCCAACTCCAATCTTTGCCAGTTTTGCTCTAGTAAGAGCATCATCAAAAGACGTTGGGTTGTTGAAAATAACCCGGTCAAACAGTTCCGTCCGCAGTCTCTTCAAGAAATACCTCATTTTTGCATGCCCGTTTGTGGCTATATGAGGGACATACCTCAACGGTGAAGAATAGTGCATGACATAGTCTGATACAGTCATGCTTCCTTGCTTCAGATTTGTGAACTCATCCTCCTTCATCTGTCTCGCAGCAGCAGAAAAATACAGGTTCAGAAACCGGGTCCTGAAGAGAGTCCAATCAATCAACATACCCTGAGCCCTCAATTCCATCATTGTCGTCTTCCACCACATGGAAGACTTCTTTGCTAGTTGGAACTTTACCAGCCTCAACCATGATGTCCTAGCACAAGACGCAGATACAAATATCTGCTCCAATCTCTCTAGCCATTCTTCAGCTTCTTCCCCTGTCTCTGTCCCCTCAAATCGGGGTGGGTTGAAAGTCAGGAATTGAGTCAGACTTAGCTACCAGGCAGTAACAACTGAGCTACCGGTTCCACGCCCACAGCCGGTGGAGTTAAAGGATTCGTCTGAGCAATGCTTGCATTTACACTTCCTACATCGCCTACCTCTTCATTGAGGTTCCCCAAGTTTATGGCCGCCATGCTGTAACACAAGGGTTAACAACAATTCCAAAACAATACAAATGCTACACCGTTAGATAACATGAATGGTAATAAGCATGTTAGTATAACAATTATATACACCAATATGTAGCACATGCGTAAACATGCCCAAATATAACCACCTAGCCAACCATTGCTAAGGCTACCCTTCACTCAATCCCGGGTTCTCTAACCACTGCTCTGATACCACTAATGTAAGGACCCTAGTTCCTTAAGTGCGGATTAAAGGCATAAGTAGAGCTAACATGTATAATCAGAGTATTAAAAGTTCGTGTTGAGGCCTTGAGCCTTAAGAATTACATGCCAAGTTAAGGACTTCCAAATGGATTAATTACATTCCCTAACAAACGAATGTTATCACAATAGCTTTACACTACTCTTAGAGTAGATACTATACAAAATAATCATGTCCTTCCTTATCAAAAGCGCTCTTCACAAGCTCACCGCCTCAACCAGTCCTTAGTCCCCTTTTTATGCCAAAATGTACCTACAAGGACAACCCCCAAATCATGAGCATATAATAATCCATATACAACACAATATGATTATAAGGCGTAAATGCATAAACCGTAATTATAAAACACTTCCTGTTTTCCAATGCATTTTAAACGCTCCCTTTTTTGTTGTCCCTGTACCATAACTCGTGAGCATAATTAATAGATTATTTAATGGTTCCACAAATGTCATGACATATCACCATTTCATTATCACCAATCACCAATCCCTAGTCTGTTATAACATTGTATTCTAATGCACCTCGCTTGTCATGACAGCGACACTAATACCCCTCGCTTCGACATATTAGGGCATTGAATAACCTCGCTCAAATGCGACATGCGTCAATACTCTCGCTTCAACATTTGGCGGCAAATATTCTTTCCTCGCTACAATATGACAGCGGCAAGTATTCTATCATCGTTTCAAGTGACAGCGGCAAAGCATTAAAATCATCACTCTAATAACCATGACTCATGGGAAGTGCACCAAACAATCAATACATACATATGCAATCATAATGCATAGTTCAACATGCATTTGCATCCACAATGCATAATTCCATATACTTGCATCCACAATGCATATTAAAATGAGTATATAAGATATGTACCGTTGGTGCCCGTAAGTCTCTCTACGTACCTTTCCAAAAATAGGATGTGGTAGGACTTCACTTCCTTGGTTGTGTTGCCACCTGGGATGGTTCTACACATTCACACAAACCAATATTAGAACCCAATAATAGTCCAATACCAAAATCCTACAAAAATAACCAAAATGTACAATTTTGGCATCTCGCGGTCGATCGGTATAATGCCTCGATAGATCGCGAGGTCCAGCAGCCATAATGCCCAAAAAATCTAATCCGCGATCGATCGCCGAGTTTGTGCCGATCGATCGCGCCTTCGCCGATCGATCGCGCCAAACTCACGATCGATCGTACAAGCTTACTGGAGCCTCCCTGTGGCTCGCGATCGATCGGGAAAATGTCCCGATCGATCGCCGAAGTCTGTACGCGATTTTTTTTGCTATTTTCCACACTTCTTCTCCAACCCATTTTTCTTCAAATCTTTCCCCGCCATTAACACCCAAACACCAAAAACCTCCAAAATAAACATCAAAATTTCAATACTACACATATTGAATAAAATCTCCAAAATCAACATAAACCACATCAAAAACAATACCCAAACCAATACAACAACAAATCCAGAAACCCAAATCAAAATATCACATTTTCAAAACCAAACCATTTTCAAATCCCTAATACAAACCCATTTCAAACCCAACACATACAGAACCAAACAAGAAGGAACTCTTACCACTTCTAGGCTTCAAATCTCACCAAGAAATCAAGCAACCAAGATTTTTGCAAAGTTTCCTCCTTTTTCCTTTGATTCAAACGTGAAAGTGGGTTTTTGGGGGTTAGGGTTGGGAAAGTTGGATGATAAGGAGTGATGGGAGGGTGAGGTGAAAAGGGTTATAAGTGGGTTTAAAGTAGTATGGTACCCAATTAATTAGCATGATGTATAAAATATCCCAACATGATATTTTAAAAGCATTTTTTTCCAGAAATGCACCAAAACCTCAATTAAATACATGATTTACCAAATAATCATTAGCCATCACAATTAAACCATGTCAACACCTAATTTCTCAACATGCATCACATGCACCCTGAAATGTATTACCAGGTCACGTCCACATGTGACTAAGCATTTCCCATATTAAATAATTCCCATACTAAATTAATTAACACCATAATTACCACATAAATATAATTAATGCCCAAATGCATATAATCATTTCGGGGATATCACACTGTTTGATCTAAGATGATTGTATGATACTTGTGATTGACAATAACACATACACACGTTCCGAGTTTGAGGCTTGTTACTTGACTTAACGTGTCCAATAGTTTGATGGATTCTTATTGTGGTATGAGTGAAACTTCTGAGACAAACATATGAGCACGAAATAATCCATGTCACCTATCAATTGTGAGCTTCACTGTTTTTAATTCTTTTCTTGCTCGATGACGATCAAGAGCCAAGTTTGGGGGAGTTAATAAGTGCCATTTTTGCACTTATATTTGCATATATTTCTTGCCATTTTTATAGTGATTCTTGGACGATTTTACACTTTTGGTTGTGTTTTTGTATATTTCCAGAAATCCAGTGAAAGTGCAAGAAATACCTGAAAAACCTCATTTATAGACTTGAAGGTGGCAACTGGGAAAAAATGAGCCAAGACATTGGAAAGAAAGTAAAAAAGAGTTGAGTTGATGAAATTGAAACAGACAATTGATTGCCATGAAGAAGAGATCAATCGCTGCAAGGCAGTGATCTGGGTTCAAAATTTTATACAAGAGGCGATCGATCGCCACAAAGGAGAAATCGATGCATCGGGGCAGAAGGCTGAGGCGATCAATCGCCACTCAAACAGAGGTCGATCGCCATAGAGAGAAAAGTCAAAGAGATCGATCGCCATTGACATAGTGATCGATCACCAAGTCCCGCGGAAGAAAACTTTCCATTTTAAGTTATGGGCTATTTTTGGTCCTAGATTTGAATGAGCTCAGTTTCTTGAATATAAAAGGGAGTTTTTGCAGCAAAGAGGGGACTTTTTCATTACTTTTTACCCTAGACTTGGGAGGAGCCACCACATACAAGTTGGAGATTCAAAGCAACGCAGCTAGGGACGGAATATCGGATCAACGCAAGAGTCAACGCCTAGCGATTTTCTGTATTACTAAACTTTGTTTTGGTTTAATTTTTGAGTTTCAATGTTTATTATGTTGTTTAATATGATAAAACATTGTTCTTGCTTTATTATGCTAGGCTAAGTTGTTTATCGAGATTAGGGAATCTTTTGTATGAACTCACAATTTTAATTCTAGTTTTTGATTGAGTTTTTGTTATCTTTGTGTTTGTGTTATGTTTTTAATGCTTTTAAGAGATTAGCTACCCTTTGAATGATGTTAGTTTGCAATGGAGATCGAGAGATAAAATTGTAATATGGAACAAATAACACATACTGTAGATTTCAGACCGAGATCGAGAGATGACGTCAAACACATGTGTGATAGCTATAGATATGTAGTAATCGAAGGCTAAGGGTTTTCATAGAGCGTTTGCAATATTAATTTGTTAAATAAGTGAACCATATTACTTACTGCAAATTGGTGTTAGGTTTAATATAGCTCGAGAGAGTGTATTAGATACAACCTGAAAACTTGTCACCTTAGATGCATTAGTTTTGATTAGAACTAGTAGATGAATTGTGGGGGATTACTTAAGTGAACCGAATCTCGATATTTATCTTTACTGTTTAGTATATTATCCCTTTGTGGTGTGGTTAATTCCTGAATTTGAGTAAATTAGTCAATCTTTCATAATTCGTAGGTTAAATATAGTAAGCTAATTAAATCTGATAATTACTACTAGTCTCTGTGGGTACGACGTCCCTACTTTCATATCATTATACTAAAACTTGACACCGTGCACTTGCGGTATAATCGCGCCACACGAGAAAATAATTGTTTAATAAAAATCGCGATCAGATATCGCATGAGGTTAGTAGATCACGTGCCATTATTGAATGCACTGCCAAAGTTTAGCATTATCTTCCCCAATGAGAAAAAATCAAATGATTCTAAATTCTTGCTCACTAAAATTAGTTACTTGGGGTTTATAAATATATATGAAGCTCAGTAAATGAAGTTGGAGCAGAATAAGTCTAAGTAGAAGCTTGTTTTCTTCTTAACTTTGTCCACACGGAACCTCTACTACTACGACCACCACCACCACCACAACCAGTACTACTACTACCACCACAACCACCACCACTACCACTACCACTACCACTATTACTACTACAACTACTACCACCACCACCTCCACTACTACTACCACCACCACTACCACCACCACAACCACGACCACCACCACTACTTCGATGACCACCACCACCACGACCACTATGACTACTACTATTACCACTACAACTACTACTACCACCACTACGACCACGACCACGACCACGACCACGACTATTACCACCTACTACTACCATCTACGACACCTATGACTATACTAGAAGCAATTTCCCAATCAGCATAATAAATATGAAATTGTTCAGATATCCTAGAGCAGTTCATCGGTTCGTTTCAAAACCAAAACTTCAGTTCTTGAATTTTAAAACCGAACCGAAATTGTTCGTTTCGGTTTTAACGGAACATTTTCGGTTTGGTTTGGTACTGTTTCAGTATGAACCTTTTTTTCTGGAATTTGATGATTAGTTGATGAAAATTCAACTTAAATACAAACATTAATACATCATACATTGGACTCAACATGATTTTGAACATTTGACCTTTTAGTTTTAAACTTCTAATATTATTTTGAAGCTATTTATTCAAAAAAATCGAGTTTAAAGGAGACAACAAAATTAATTATATTATACTTGAAAACACATAGTTAATTTACGAGTTCTTATTCATATAAGGAGCGAAACTATTAAAAAAAATTTAAACCATAATTTTTTTTTTTAAATGTACTTTTTTTAAAAAAAAATTGGTTTTCGGTTCGGTTTGGTTACCGTACCCTATAATCAAAAATCGAATTTTTTTAAAACTGAAAACCGAACCAAAATGTTTTCAATTCGGTTCGTTTTGAATCGAAACTGTTAACCGAACCAGTGCACACCCCTAAGATATCCATTCATTTAAAAAACTAATTAACAGTATCTTTATAAGGTAAACACGCTTGCAACATTAACTTTTAATTTTTTTTATTGCAGCTGAACCATTAAGAAATCTAAGAGTTGTTTTTATTTGTTTCTAATTGAGTCTCGAGTGGTCTCAACCCATCTTGCACACACAAATTTAAAAAATGACATGCACAACGAATATGAAAAAAGATCAACATTTAAAATTGATCTCAAATAATTTTTTTAAATAAGCAATTGCGGAGGTATTATTAGATGCATTATAAAAAAAATAGAAAATATTTTATTACTAATATTATCTTCATTTGTTACTTGCATGGCATTAGAAATAACTTCACACGTATGATACCAATCAATTTTTGCAAAACCTAAATTCTTTTTATTTAACATCCAAATATCGTCAATTCAATGTCCTGTAACACATATATATGATGCATTGCCAATAAAAGTTGTCCAAATATCATTGGTTAGTGCTACTTTTGAAGAAAGATTTCCTAAACACGCAATTAAATTTGCTTTATATTCATTAAATATTGTGACTGCATCCGATTTAATAGTATTTTTTGAAAACCTTTTATGTTGAGTTTGCAAACCTAAATTAATATAATTAGTGAATTTCACATTCGTCCCCATTGAAAAGGTTTCTCCGCCCGTACTACGTATTTAGCTAATTCTCTACTATCTCTTTCAACCGAATAAGTGAAAAATCATAAATTCGAACTAATACTACCATCACCACTATGAAAATTGAGAAAGAGTGTTTTGGTTACGATCATTAGGTTCTATCATGCTTAACTAAAAGCCTAAGTAAATGACCCGTCCCACCCAAAGAAGCATATACATAAATATTTTGCATTGTGTCTTGTATTGCCAAATATTGAGAGCCGAACTTCTTTCTTCTTGCTTACAATTTACAAATTTAGAATTGAGATCTTAGAGAATTGAGTGCTTAGAGAGTAGATATTGATAAAACAAATTGTTAGAATAAAATGATCAGCAAACACTCTATTTAACAACAACAATAAAATTTAAAAAGAAAGAACTACCATTTTTTACCGTTATGCTTTACCGGACGATCGGCCATACATATGCCGATCGATTGATAAAGCATGTAACGGTCAAACTATGACCATTATGCTGTTATGCTTTACCGATCGATCGGCACATGCATTGTCGATCGATCGGTAAAGCTCCAATTTTTTTCCCACGTCATTTGGTGATTGACCGACAACCATTTGCTAATCAATCGCCATAAATTTTTATTTCTATTTATAAAAAATATATCGTACCCATGGGAAGTGTCGTGCTGACACGTCACTGCCAACACCCTTGGCCTAGCACGCCCAACCCTACGAGCCGTGCCTGGCATGACCCATCACTGTAGCTCCACAAAAGCTTTATCCCAGCGAACAGAGGATGCTCAGCTCTGCACTACACATGGATTGACACGGGTCGTGTCCATGCTGTAAGGACCCCCCGTGCCCTTAACCCATTATCACTGTATTAAGCCATACCATTAGTGCATATAATCATACTATCATGGGGGAAACCATATGCAAGTGCAACACCATATGCTATCCAGAAAATTTCTTGCATTCAATCCACATAATATTCAAATTCCCCAACCAAAGATTATTCATATAACATGCACCCTCATAATACACTAACATGCTCTTAGTTCATTTAGCAATTCCGTATTTAATTGCATGCAAACCATAAATGAATCAAGAAGAGCCGTAGCCCATTTATACATTCCATATACACGTAAAATGTACTCACATAAGAGCACCCAATGAACACGTGTGTATTAATGTATAAAAGACTCTACCGGGTACCATTACTGGCACTTCAATCCTGGAAGCACCTCCAATCAACAACCCGAGCTCAACTCCAAAGCTGCCGCTACACCTGTAACACCTGCCCCAACAGAGACAGCCCCCACACGGGGTGAGCATACCAATACCACCAATCCAATAATCATAATATTGCAATTCATAATTTACATAATGTAAATGCCATAATTTAAATGATACTCCCTGGATGGTAACACCCTCATCCGGGATCCCCTGCATTGTCCCTGTTCTCAAAGTAACCAAACTCATCAAATTCTCAAAGCCAGTTAATCGCCACATAGATTAACTAATTTCGTTCTGTTATGCCAGTTCCATAATCAATACAATAGAATCATTATATAGAAGGCCGTAAATATCGCATAAATCAATTCAATGATTCCATGTTCCTATTTCATTGCTCGCTCCACAATAGCGGCATTCTAATACAATTGTAACAGTTTGTGATTTATCACAACTGGGTGAGGTCTTTTCATGTGAGATGTTAAAGAACATGAGCTTTGTGATTCTGTGTGGGCTAGGAGTTTCGGGTATCTGTGTAGTATTAGCCTAAGTATGTTGTATACTAAAAAATGCAAACCAAATCTTCTAGTGTATTCTTCCATGAGATGGAAGAAAGAGAGACGTAGAAGCGTTTGTGCTTCGAACTTCCAGTAACAAATGCTTATGTATTTACTTTATTGCATTTATTTACCTTACTATTTTTACATATTTTCTTGTACACCTTTCAAATGGTTAATCGGTTACAGAGCGGGTTATGTCAAGTGTCTTCCGCTTGTTTTGAAACAGAACTCGATATAATCTCTCGGTGCAATTATTTCAAGAATACTAGTTATTGAAGCTCAAGTTGGTTGAACTCGGCTGATTGGCAACTCAACCCCGTATCAATCCTAACATTTAGAATCCATTCGTATTTGTTGCCTTAAACGCATGTTTGCCTTCCTCCCAATGATTTTATCTTATGCCTCAATGTTTATCATTTTGCTCTCATGTGTATATGTTCTTGCTTTGAGAAGTTCAATTAAATTTGATTTTATTGGCAGTTTATTGAGCATGAATTTTGACATGACATATTCTTGATATAATTTTTCCACGTTTGCCTCAAGAACCTTTTAAATATTTTAAATGATACTTGGTTAAGTTAGTTTTATCAATTAATTGAAATTCAAAAACTTAGCCATTGTATTTTAGATGTTGTTTGGTGCATATGCTTGGATGAGTTTATATTACTCATATTGTTCAAAGCATCTAACTTTATTCCTCTTTCTCAAAGTGTCTTTGTAAAATACTATTATATACACTTGATTGAGCAAATATGATTTGCATGAAAGGTTTAAGCTTATCATTTTATCTATTCTTTGCCTTCATGTTCAGAATATTTTCAAAATCTTACTCGGCATCTTTTATGCATTTTTCTTGGATTATGATTATTGTTATTATGTGTTACCTCAGATTTTGGTAGGGTGTCTTCCTCGGTTAACAATAACTCCTTCAACGGAGGTAAGTTATCCTGAAAAAGAAAAGTTAGAAAGGGAGTCGGAGAGGGTTCTCCGGCGGGGCCCCTCCGACGATCAAGTCAGGATAGAGGATATGTGAATAAGAGCTTTTAGTTGTGCAAAGGTCGGGAAGAAGTAAAAACAATCAATTACCTTTCAAACCTGATACCTTAGACGTATATATAGTGAGGGAGTGAGAAGGACAACCTGTTATGGCTGGCGGATGTTTAGGGGTACCACTGCAAATATTCCTCTGAGTATTTTTGTCTCAGATGATGGGGACCACCGACAAATACTGTACACATCGTACGACATCCTACCGGCGAGATCTTGATAGTACTACAAAAAATTCTCTGGGTACTGGTCACTTTCTGATTGGCTTATTTAGGCGTAGTCCCTTGTTCTAGGACAAAATCAGTTATAGACAACTCGGACGTGGGACCACTAGTGCATGCGATGGTACTTCTAACGCTGAACAGAACAGGGACCAAGGGATCAGCCCTGAGTTGGCACTCCAGCTCGGTTACAGTGTGCGATTCATTTGAGGTCAGCCGGGGTCGGATCGGTTGGCTGAGGGTGAAAGGTCAGGGCTGAGCTAGGTATATGTGTCGCGCTGAGTTCATGAGGACAGGCTTGGATCTGGAGCACAAAGATATCCACCGAGGTGTCCCTGCGCAGTAACGGACGAGGCAGGGTCGGGTCATACCCATAAAATTAGGGTTGAGGCCGTACTGACCTCTCTTAGGGGTATCATGAATATCCCCCTCTAGTCGAGCTAGAGTAGCGTTGTCCTCGACTATTCGTGTCAGTCCGAGACCCGTTTCTAGTTGTCAGTCTTTATACTTTCAATCTTGATGGGACATGTTGTCAGCAAGAAGCGACTGGTGACATGCATCTCAATCGGTGAAGCTGCCACGCGTCCACATCTGCGCTCGCGACGCTTGGTCTCCCCCGATCCTTGCCGTTCGAATGGGCCAGGCCCAAAAGGTCCACTGCTTCGGTGGCCTATATATACCCTAATCCCCCTCATCAGTTTCACTTTTCTCTCGCCGCTCACCTCCTCCTGCTCTTCTCGCACGCTTCGCTTTGATTCTATTAAGTGCCTTCCTTTCATTTTCCTTATGTCGAATTCGACCTCTTCTACCTCCGGAGCCGCCCTCAGGGGTTCGGCCGGGGACGCCTCGGGGTCCGGGCTTTTGAGCCCTCCGACCCGTAGTGAGCCAATGAGGGAGGTTGTTAGCGCCATCCCTCTCCTTCAAGTCCCTCCTCGTCCTAACCCCGAGCCATTTCCTCATAACTTCGAGGTTGACCCTCGAGACTTGGTTCGGGCTGGAGTACCCTGGTATGAGGTCCTGAGTTCCCGGGTTTCGGCTGAGGCTGAAGCTCTTCTTCGTTCCCATTTCATTCCTCCTGACCACGAGGTACGAATACCAGGGTTGGGAGATCGTCCCCACGTTCCCCCTCCAGGATTTTTTCCTTTCTTTATTGAGCAAATCAGGAGCGGGCTGCGCTTCCCCGTCCCCTCTCTGTACCAAGACCTATCTAGTTATTTTTGTGTTTCCCTTAGTCAGCTAAGCCCCCCCTTCTCTCCTGCCCTTCTGCACTATTTTTTCAATGTCAAGAATACCACCTTTCCAGGCCTGTTTTATTTTGGGTCTAGGCCGTCATATAAGTTTTTGGAAAAAATCCCGAGTTCTCACAAAGGATGGAAGGAAACTTATTTTTTTGTCAAACCACCCCGACCTTGGTCTTGTCCTATGGCTTGGAGGGATTCTCTTCCCGAGGCTCGCCCTCTCCCGCACAGATATAAGGAAGACGTTTTTTTATCAGAAGGTCATGTCAGCCATAGGGGGTCGATAATTCGACACCACCATCCTGATTCGAGAGGACGTACTCAGGCGTTACAGGCTGAGCTCTTACCCCAGCTAGTCCTCTTCCTGGTGCGTCCTCATCGATCTGAGCTTATTTATTGTTTGCTATACTGTCCTTCTACTCATGTCTCTTGCTTCTATGTAGGTACCATGTCTTTCAACCAGATGCTCTCCGTCATGGTTTCTCGAAAGAAGGGGAAAGGGAGAGCGGCTCCCAAGCACCAGGCTGAAGAACGAGCTCCCTCACCCCCTCCTGCTCCTCAGGCCGCCCCAGTAGTAACCCTCCATTCTGAAGAAAGCGGGGAAGCTGCCCTTGCGCAGCGCAAAAGGAAAAGGGACGGGAAAACCCCAGTTGCCTCGGTCCGGGAAGAAGTGGCCACTCCTTAGCACCCCATGCTGAAATGTCGGAAGACTCCCTTCAGAGCCCGCAATCGGCTCGAACAGCGGGCCGGGCTCTCCAGGCCTCATAGTTGAATATACCCAATCCATGAGCCTGATTGCTGACCTCGTTTCCAGATTTCCGGCTGAGATACTAGAATGCATTACTACGGGCGCGGATCAACAGGCCATGGCCGGGATGAAGTGGAGGCCCTAGGCTCTGGAAGGGCTGGCACGAACCTTATCAGTATGTGTTTGTACTGATCTCCTACGAGCGCCCTCTATTGCCTTATACTTTCTCATCATTACTCTTATTCAGGTCTTGATAATGCTGCG
Source organism: Haberlea rhodopensis (assembly GCA_907163345.1). Classification (NCBI taxonomy): domain Eukaryota; kingdom Viridiplantae; phylum Streptophyta; class Magnoliopsida; order Lamiales; family Gesneriaceae; genus Haberlea; species Haberlea rhodopensis. Next base: position 409,715 of record CAJQUN010000443.1, read on the forward strand.
CGAAAGCGTTCGGAGGGGATCCAATTATGGTCAGTCTTCATCCGATGTCAAAAAGAAGCTTTGAGAGGCTACTAAGCGAGCTTAGGCTGCCGAAGCCGAACTTAGGGAGGTTAATGAGCTGCAGTCCAAATGACTAGCGACCCTAGAGACAGAGCTGAGCAATAACCGTGCTGAGGTTGATCGACTCCCTCTGTACTATCTGAGAAAGATATTGTCCTGACAAACTCTACCGCAGAGCTGAACTGATCTCGATCATAGCTGGAGTCGTACATTGCTGGGTCGGGCGGAAACTCCTTGCAGCGAAGGCATTTCGATTCCTCGACCTTGGCTTCGAAGGCTGCAAGGAGCAGTTCAAGGCACAGGGCTTCCCTCCCGAGGATCAAGATCCTGACGACTTCTTGGACCTCCAGGCCATTGTGGCCAACATCCCTCCCGACTTTATTAATTAGGGTAATCGATAAGGCCGTATTTCTTCTATGAAATGTAATCGGTGTTGTTTGCATAATTGTATTTAATGAAATTTTTATTATGCCGAGCTGTGTTGCTACCCTGGGTAGAAGTAAAAGCATCTGTCCTTTCTCAAAATAATTGAATTTAACTTAATACAGGAACGAGCTGCCCTGCCACAATAACTCCGTGGTTCTAAAATTATTAAGTAGATTTAAATAATAACGAGGCTGACCTGTTCCAAACTTATGCAAGGAACACGAGCACGTGGCCCTTGTAAGCTATAACCTTTAGTATAGGCTGCGATAACCACGGGCTGAAGGCGGGCTCTGGCCATAGTTGTTCGTTTGAGTAAACCCTGATCGTTCATCAGGACGGAACTTAATTATTCCCAGTCAGGGCGGACCTTAACTTTTATCGTAGTCAGGGCGGACCTTAACTTTTATCGTAGTCGGGGCGGACCTTAACTTTCATAGTCAGGATGGACCATAACTTTTATCGTAGTCAGGGCGGACCTTAACTTTCATAGTCAGGGCGGACCTTAACTTTTTTATAGTCAGGGCGGACCTTAACTTTAATAGTCAGGGCGGACCTTAACTTTTATCGTAGTCAGGGCGGACCTTAACTTTTATCGTTGTCAGGGCGGACCTTAACTTTCAGAGTCAGGGCGGACCTTAACTTTTTTTCTTTAACTTATCCATTGGACTATATTTTTGAATAGTACTTCATTTAATAATTTGTCGATGTGGGCTCATACATCATAGAGATACACCGTGCTTAAGAATAATATTTCCTAAGATGAAACACGTTCCAAGGCCTCTTCAGCTTTTTTCCCTCTGCATCTTCTAAGTAGTATGCTCGAAAGCTCACTTTCTGAACTACTTTGTAGGGTCTTTCCCATTTAGGGTCAAGTTTTCTGATTTATGTTGACTGGACCTTTTTGAGTACAAGGTCTCCGACCTGGGAACTCCGAGGTATCACTCGCTTGTTATAAGCCTTGACTACTTTGTTTCGATAGGACTCCATCCTGATCACTGTCCTCTCCCTTCTTTCTCATATCATGTCTAGGTCTAGAGCTCGGCGTTCGTCATTGTCATCGTCATAAGCTTGTACCCTGGCCGAGGTCGCTCCTATCTCTGCTGGTAAAACTGCTTCCGAACCATAAACCATACTGAAGGGCGTCTCCCCCGTACGAGTTCGGGGCGTAGTTCGGTAAGCCCATACTACATTAGGAAGTTCGTCAGCCCAATCTTTTCCTACCCCATATAGCCTTTCCTTCAATGCTTGCACTATAGATCGGTTGATAACTTCTGCCTGGCAATTGCTTTGAGGATATGCCACTGAGGTAAAGGCTTGCTCGGTCTTCATCTCCTGGCACAAGACTGCCAGCTTTCGCCCTTGAAACTGCCTCCCGTTGTCGGAGATCAACTTCCTTGGAATCCCAAACCGACACACGACATTCTTCCATAAGAAACCGCACGTCTTCCTCAGTAATTCTGGCTCGGGCCTCAGCCTCAGCCCATTTTGAAAAGTAATCAATAGCCACTATCAGGAATTTCTTCTGTCTAGGAGCCATAGGAAAAGGTCCCACAATGTCCATTCCCCACTGATCGAATGGACAGGCCGCTACCATAGATCTCATGAACTGAGCCGGTCGTGGTTGGAATTTTCCATGTCTCTGGCAGCCCTCACAAGTGGCCACAACTTTTACTGCGTCTCTTCTCAAAGTGGGCCAAAAATAACCGGCCAGGAGAGTTTTTCGAGACAGGGCCAGGAGAGTTTTTCGAGACAGGGCCAGGCTGCCTAGGTGATCCCCGCAGCAGCCCTCATGTATCTCATGAAGTACGTAACTAGCCTCTTCCTCGGCTAGGCACCTGAGCAGAGGTCCTGCAAAAGATCTTTGTACAAGGTACCCCCGATCAAAACGAATCGGAAAACCTGCCTTTTTACCCTCCTTGCCTCATTCTTATCTGAAGGGAGTTCAGAGCTCCCCATATATTTTAGGAGATGAGTCATCCAGCTTTCGACTCGGGGAGTTTCAGTGGGCTCTGATGATGGCGTCAATGGTGCTAGCTCGGTCTGGAATACGACCTCCCTTTGACACACAGGTCCTAACGACGTGGCCCACTTTGCGAGCTGGTCTGCTTCATGATTTTCGGTCCGCGGTACTTGCACTATGCTCCACTCAGAAAAGTTTTCGGACATCTCTTGGATTGCTTTCAAATAGTCCATCAATCTTTCGCTCTTGACTTCGAAATTTCCATTCACCTGCTGGGTTGTTAGCTGGGAGTCAGAGTGGGGAACTACTCTGCTAGCACCTACCTCCCGAGCTAGCTTAAGCCCAGTTAGGACCGCTTCATACTCTGCCTCGTTGTTGGAAGCTCGGAAACTCAACTTTACCGCCACCTTCATCTTCTCGCCGGTCGGAGAGATCAGCACTATTCCAACTCCACACCCCTCGCTGTTCGAGGCTCCATCAACATACATTTTCCATGCTTCCTGCTCTGGCGTGGTCATTTCCGCCAAAAAAAACAGATAACGTCTGACCTTTAATAGATGTTCTGGCTTGATATGATATGTCGTACTCGCCAAGTTCGATCGTCCATTTGACCAGCCTTCCTGATGCATCGGGTTGTGTCATGATCCTCCCTATTGGGCTATTTGTCAATACCGAAATTGGGTGGGACATGAAGTATGGTCTCAACCTTCTCGCGGTTATGACCAGAGCAAAAGCCAGCTTTTCAATCTCCGGGTACCAGAGTTCTGCCCTTCGCAGGGCGTGGCTGACATAATAAACCGGCTTTTGATCCGTCCCCTCCTGTTTGATCAAGACAGAGCTGACCGCCTGCTCTGTGGCCGAGAGGTAAACCCACAACTTTTCTCCTGGATTAGGTTTTACCAACACGGGTAGTTCGGCCAAATGCATCTTCAGGTCGGCGAATGCCTTCTCGCATCCTTCGTCCACTCGAATTTCTTAGCTTTCCTTAGCACTTGAAAGAAAGGATAACTCCTATGTGCCGATCTGGAAATGAACCGCGCTAAAGAAGCAATCCGACCGGTCAGCTTTTGGACCTCCCTTATGTTTCTAGGGGAAGCCATATCCTGTACCGCTCTGACTTTCTCCGAGTTGACCTCAATTCCTCTGTCCGTTACCATAAAACCCAAAAATTTCCCACTCTTTACCCCAAATACACATTTGGCAGGGTTCAATTTCAGCCCGAATCTTTTCAGGGTAGCGAATGTTTCCTCCAAATTAGGTATGAGATCTGACCTGCTATGTGGTCATGCCATTCGGCCTCAAAAACGCCGGGGCAAGCAGGGCGGAATGTCGAGGTCTACGTTGATGATATACTGGTGAAATCAAGGAGCTGCGCTAAGGGGATCTGGTGGTAACCATAAGCATCCATAAAACACAACAGCTCATATCCCGAGGTGAAATCCACGAGCTGATCTACGCGAGGCAGCGAGTAACAATCTTTGGGGCAGGCCTTGTTCAAATCTCTGAAGTCAATGCACATCCTCCACTTTCCGGCGGACTTTAGTACTAAGACCACATTGGACAGCCAGGTAGGAAACTGTACTTCGCGAATTTGCCCGGCCTTTAACAATGTCTGGACTTCCTTGCTTATAAACCCTATCTTTCTCTAGTCCAAAATGTCTCTTTTTCTGTCTTGTTACTTTGATCCCTCGGTCGACACTCAGTCTGTGCTGCGCAACTTCAGGATGAATCCCTGTCAACTCTGCTGAAGACCATGCGAACACGTCAACATGCCTGGATAGACACCAGCTCATGTCTCAGATCCGTGCTTAGATCCGAGGCTACCCTTGTTGTTTTTTCCGGGCGACCAGGAACCAGGACAACCTCCTCTTCTTTTTCCAACACTGTCTGTACCTATTGCGTCTTTTGGTTCTCTGTATGAGGTTAATCCTTCGATCTCCCTGGTCACCGCTGCCTTACTCATGTCTTGACCTCTTTACTTCCACTCTCACTGTCTCTGTTTAACATCTCTTCGACGACGGCTGGTCTCCCTTTACTTCTCCGACCCCCTTCCCTACCGGGAATTTGATTTTTTTGATGAAACGTAGACGCTACAGCCCTGAACTCGTTCATGGCTGGCCTTCCAAAAATGACGTTATAGGAGGACGGAGCTTCCACTATGGTGAAGGAGGTTAGCCGGGTCTTTCTGCCATCCCCCACACCCATGGATAAGGGTAGGGTGATCTGTCCGAGGGGATAAACTGTATGGCCTGCAAAACCAAAAGGGGAGTAGAGATTTGCTCAAGACGATACTCCCCTAACTCCATTTGCTGGAAAGCCTCCTGGAATAGCACATTTACAGAACTCCCGGAGTCCACAAAAACTCTGCCGACCTCGTAATTAGAGATTGTTGCCCTTATGACGAGGGCATCATTATGTGGTGTTTTCACACCCTCCATATCCCGGGGACCGAAGCTAATTACCACCTCCTCCTCGGCATTGATAGCCCTTTCTACACTCAGCACCTCTCTCCTGCTCATAGCCTTTCGGGCTCTGTTCGAATCACCGTCAGTGGCCCCTCCGAAAATCATGTTAATAAAACCCCTGGACGGAGAGTTGCCCCTAGGTGGTTTCTGTTCCTCGGGCCTCCTTATTGGCCCATGACCTCGTCCCCGGCCCTGAAAGGAGGCACAGAGCCCAACACGCCCAACTCTGCCCCTTCCTCGGTACGGACCTCGGCCCCTTCCCCGCGAAGGGTTCTCATAGGGGGTATTCGGTTGAGATACCATCTGACCATACGGAGGACCATCCCGCAGGGTCGGCTCCTGCCCTCTATCCAAGTTATGACATTCTTGCGTGCTATGCCCAGGGGTCTGATGGAAATCACAATATTTCTCCGCCGACCCCTTGCTCGGTCCGTCTTCATGTCGCGGTGATTTCTGAGGGGTTTGTTCTTCACAAATCCGGACCGTTCCCTCTTTAGCAATCTTCAGGGGCGTATAGTGGGAGAAACGCCCGAGCCTTGCGTCCTCCGCGGGCCTTTTTTCTGCAGGCTTGAACTGCTTGTCACCAACTTTTATACCTTCCTTTCTTCTCATGCCCTGGGCCTCCTCCACATTGATATACTTCTCAACTCGTGTTAGGAGATCGTCATACGTGATGGGAGGTCTCTTGATCAAGGAAAGTAAAAACTCCCCCGCCTTCAAGCCCTGGGTGAAAGCGCTAATCAAAATCTCTGCTGGGCAAGCAGGCACCTCCAGACTGACAACATTAAAGCGCCGAATGTACTCTCGAAGGGGCCCTCATTCTGTCTCATTTCAAACAGGCTTAGCGAGGTTTTCTTATACCGCTTACTGTTGGTGAACTGGTGAAGAAAAATCGAGCTGAACTCTGAGAAAGAGGTTATTGAATATGGTTCGAGTTGATTGAACCATTGTTGGGCTGATTTTACCAGGGTCGTGAGGAAAACTTTGCATTTTAGACGGTCCGAATAGCAATGCAACATGGCAGTGTTCTCAAATCTGCCCAGGTGTTCCTCTGGATCCATGCTCCCGTCATATTCCCCAGCATTCGGGGGTCGGAAGTTGTTTGGGAGCTCCTCCTCCACTATCTCTGGGAAGAAAGGCATACCCTTCTTCGGGGCGCAATGTCCCCCAATCCTCTTCTTCATTACTCTGACCTCCTCTCTCAACTCTTCCACCTCAACCTCGAGGTTGAGGCCTCCGTTGGGCGGTGGGTGAGATGTGGCTACGTGCTCAGGTTGTTCATTTTGTCGAATGCTCTCCACCCGGCCACTTTCAGACTGATCTATAGCTCGCTTCATTGCTTTCTCAACTGTTATTGAGATGAGGCGCGTGAGCTGTTCGAAAGTTAATGCCCCCACTATCATGCCCTCCGCCGGTGGTGGCTCATCTCCATTTACCGACGGTGCCCGTCGTTCATTATTCGTCTCCTGGTTCGTCCTCCGCGTGTTTACCATTTTTATTAACGCCTTATGCTCTTGTTCCCACAGACGGCGCCAATTGTTACCTCGGATTTTGGTAGGGTGTCTTCCTCGGTTAACAATAACTCCTTCAACAGAGGTAAGCTATCCTGAAAAAGAAAAGTTAGCCGGAGAGGGTTCTCCGGCGGGGCCCCTCCGACGATCAAGTCAGGATAAAGGATATGTGAATAAGATCTTTTAGTTGTGAAAAGGTCGGGAAGAAGTAAAAATAATCAATTACCTTTCAAACATGATACCTTAGACGTATATATAGTGAGGGAGTGAGAAGGACAACCTGCTATGACCGGCGGATGTTTAGGGGGACCACTGCAAATATTCCTCTGAGTATTTTTGTCTCAGAGGATGGGGACCACCGATAAATACTGTACACATCGTACGACATCCTACCGACGAGATCTTGATAGTACTACAAAATATTCTCTGGGTACTGGTCACTTTCTGATTGGCTTATTTAGGCGTAGTCCTCTGTTCTAGGAAAAAATCAGATATAGACAACTCGGACGAGGGACCACTAGTGCCTGCGATGGTACTGCCAACGCTGAACAGAACAGGGACCAAGGGATCCGCCCTGAGTTGGCACTCCAGCTCGGTTACAGTGTGCGATTCATGTGAGGTCAGCCGGGGTCGGATCGGTTGGCTGAGGGTGAAAGGTCAGGGCTGAGCTAGGTATACGTGTCGCGCTGAGTTCATGAGGACATGCTTGGATCTGGAGCACAAAGATATCCACCGAGGTGTCCCTGCGCAGTAAAGGACGAGGCAGGATCGGGTCATACCCATAAACTTAGGGTTGAGGCCGTACTGACCTCTCTTAGGGGTATCATTATGTTTTGAATGTGATTGAAGTATTGCTATGATTATTTGAATAAGAATAATATTGTTTTTGATAGGTATTTAATTGTTATGTCAATGGCTTGATGTGGAACATGTGCTTATCTTGACACATATATTTGTTGCTATGTCCTATGAATTTGAAGACATATGTTCACTTAATTGGTATATTTGAACATTGAGTTTTATTGATTTATTGAGATGTTCAATTTTATAAACAAAAACTCTACCCAATTTTTTAAAGCTTCTTGATTATGGGGAAGAATTTTTGTGGTAAACTTGACAAAAATGTGAGAATTTATATGTGCATGTTTTGAGGGGAGAGTTTTTGTAATGCATTTTATTTAGTTAAACTTGTATGTTCTATTCATTTGTTAAGGGGGAGCCTTGATTTGTCTTACTTCGTGATTATTCATTTACAAGTTTACCAAGTTTTGTAATCATCAAAAGGAGGAGATTGTTGAGTCTTAAATGCATTGTTGAGTTTAAAGCTTATTTAAACTCCAAACTATTTATAGGTTTTTATGATCAACCAAACTTGATTTTCTTATACTGATATATCTACTTAGTGTACAGGGTTAGATTGACCATTTGGTTGGGAAGACCAAAAGGAAGAGGACCCAAGTTAGAAGATGACACTTTCGAATTCTTAGGACAAATGATGAATTTTATTAAGAGTGGACGTAGGTGATTCAATGCCGAACCTCTATAACATATCATTGTGTTCTTCATTGCTTTCATTTACATTACACATTTACTTTATTGGTTTTTTTTTCCGATTGACATTAAGACTTCTGCAATGCAAACTCGATTATTTGCAAACACTTTAAAATCGCTAAAGTAGCCAAAGAACCTAATTTACCCCCCTCTTAGGTTTTAACACTCACCTACTCATAAATGAAAGTGTGTCTCCGAGCTCCCATCTATATGAGAGCAATGATAAGATGAAAGTCTATAATGAACTTTCAACACCTACAAACACGATAAAAACCAATATAATGTAACCGTCTAAGTACTGATGGGTGCGGTCTATCAAACGGGCATGCTGTCCTACAAATCTATCACAGAAAGGACCATTTGCACGTCGAACATGGAGAATATCCTCAAGTGACCCCTCTAAAATTGTATCAAACCTATGTTGTGACTGCATGGTCAACTCAATATCATCACATGACCCATAATATATCCGTGGATCCATCCTGTTTTACTTATGATAACAACTGCAATTACAAAAGGTTAACAATTATATTATATTAAAATTTGACTAAAACGATTACATGGTACCAATAACATTTAAAGTAACAATAATAAGTGTACTTGAATAAATTACAAGGTACAAATAACATTAAAAGTAACAATAATAATTGAATAAGACCTTCAAATTTCCTCATTTCAAAAGATGGCAAATAATCTTTTAGTACTAACACTAGGTTACTCTGTTATAACAAATAAATTTATTTGAATAAGATTAAAGTAATAATACACACAATAAATTAAGTAAAATTTATATTAAGAATAGAATAACACCTTCAAATTTCAGTAATCTCCACCTCCAACGGCACCCACACCGTCATCGGAATCACTGTTGTCGTCGTCGGAATCGCCTCTTGAGTCGCTGGAGTCGTCTTCGCCAACGTCGCCCTTGCCGTCCTCGTCTACGCCCTTGCAGGAATCGTCTATTGATGTCACCTCCGTCGCTGCCGCTTTCGCCTGAGATAATCTCCGTCGCCACCGCTGCAAGGTGTTTGAGTGTGTTTTGTGTGTTTTATTAACAGAAGGGTTTTGACCGGTTAACTTTCAATTTTTTTTCAAAATTTAGTTCTTGAACCGGTCACATTAATTTAAAAAAAAAAAGATTTAAAGAAGAAACCTTCAAAAATTAAAGAAGTATATAATACTAGGTAAACTTAACATTTTCTCCTTGAGTAATAAACTTTGTTGCTACTTAAATATAGCCAAATTGTTTAGGCTTTATCTATTCCTATGTATGCAGCGGTGTCACTTGGAATTGCTATTATAGTTATATTATCCATGATCAAAATACTCCATAATCGGCACGAGATAGACAAGGAAAGTTGAAATCAACACCACGAAAAGTTTATACAGCACCTTGAATCGCTCGCTCTAAGGCGATATAAATTTAGTTAAATCAAGAAAATAACGAAATCTTTTACCCATAAGCTTGAACAAGGAGGTAACGACTGTGTATACCGAGGACCGCTGCCTAATGGCTGCTTTGTTGCTGTCAAGGTCTTGGTCGAGACAAATAGTGGTATCGGCGAAGAATTTATTAATGAAGTCGTGAGTATCATTAGTACTAACTTCCAATGTAAATATTGTCGATCTCTTGGGTTTTTGCCATGACAAGAATAAAAGAGTTCTAGTCTATAAATTAATCTAATAAATCTTTGGACAAGTTCATTTCAAATATCCATTTGGAGTAGGAAAATTTGTACAAGATTGCGGTTGGCATAGCAAGAGGTTACACAGAGGTTGCAATACTAGGATTCTTCACCTCAATATCATGCCTCAGAACATTCTTTTAGACTAAGATTTTAGTCCAAAAATTTCGGATTTCGGGCTTGCTAAACTTTGCCAAAAGCATAGAGTATTTTATCGTTACTCGGAGCAAAAGGGATAGCTGGATATCGCTCTCGAAGTTTTCTTGAGCAACATTGGAGAGGTTCTCATAAATCTGGCATATATAGCTATGGCATGATGGTGCTTCAAATGGTTGGAGCAAGAAAATTTCTCAAACCGAGGATTGGTACGAGGCTAGTGAAAATTATTTTCTAGACAAATAGGTAAGGATGTAATGGTTTTCGACATGAGAAACTCGAGGAAATTATGAGTCAAGAGGAAGAAGAAACTATAAGAGAAATGTTTTTGGTTGGTTTTTGGTGCATCCAGACAAGTCCATCGGATAGGCCATCCATGACTAAGGTTGTGTTCCTGTTGAGATGTTAGAAGGAAGTGTTTGATGGAAAAATATGCATAATTGATTGAAATTAAGCATGCAAAAGTCAAAAAATGCAAATTTAAGAAAAAAAAGGGCAAAATCAAACTTTAAAACACCGCCGGGAAGATTCTGGGGCAGTGGAGGGCAGCGCTAGGGCACTACCCTGGCAGTAAGGAGTCCTATTAAAACCAAGGAAGGCCTGCCTGCCATCCACACCAGAATAAATAGAGTTTTCCGAAAAAACCTGCTAGTGGAGGAAGACCTCCTACATCACTGCGTAACTGCCTGGGAATTTCTCAGGCAGTAAGGGTGGCGCTAGGGCACTGCCGAGCACCGATTCTACATTTTTTTCTCTAAAAGGGTGCGTCATTTCTGTCCGGGTGTGATTTTTCGTGAATTGATACTTCCACATGCTGTATTTTGGTGATGTCTCTTGGTCAAGTATAATAGGACAACAACGAATTCAACACACTGTTTCAAGATCAATTTCAAGTTTTGAGAGCAAATAATGTGCATTCTTCATCATTTCTTCATTTCAAAAGTTGAATGCCTTTAAGCATTTGTGGTTTAAAACTCATGAACTTTTATCACGAATCATAGTTGTTGTATAATGCGAAACAAATTGCCAACCGTAAACACAATTGCGGGGCAATATTGTTTTAAGGACGGAGATTACAAATCTCACATCGACATTCATCATTTGTGCCATTTTGTTGCTTTGATTGCAATAACCCAAAGATACATGTTCCCATATAAGATACCAAAAGTGTTCAGTGTGTACATAACCCAACAAAGCCAGTCTTGTTTTCTCCTACGTTTTTGGGGCAATAACTTTTGGTTAATTATCAAAATATTGTAAAAGAATTTTTTTTTACGTTTTACCGTAAGAAAGAAAGTGTTTTCCAAATTACCGTAAACCACAACTTGAAGTGGCGACTTCATATATTTTACATGAAACCGTCACTTGTAGTGACGGGTTCAACTTAACCCATAAAATGTTGAACAACCACTAACTGGAATCCCCCATATTACAGCGACATCTTGCAATGTAATTGTCGCTTCACCTACTCGGAGGTGGAAAGTGTGTGTCTCATGGCGCCACCTCTCTACCAGCGCACAGATGAGATGAAAGTCGGGACGAAACTGACCACACCGGAATATTCCGTAAAAAACCATATAATATAATAGTCTCATTGCCCCCGGGTGTGGCCGATCATACAAGGCCTCTTGATCCGTAATATAGCCCAAACAGTTGTCTATAATGCATTCGTGTATCCATTGTTGAATGTAATAAATAAAATGACTTAGTACTCTGTTCAAAAAGTACACGAAAAATTAGCTTTATTATAAAATTAATAAAAGTACTAACAAAATTAATAATAGTACTAATAAATTCATAAATTTAGTAATATGCTATAAAAATAACATTACTAACAAATAATAAAAATTAAAACCCTAATCTAATTTATAAATCTAAATCTAACAAATTATATAATTTTAACAATCTATAAATCTAAATCTAACAAATTATATCCTTAAAATTTATAACAATCGAAATAGATCGGAAGAAATCAATGATCTAAATAAATCTCACCACCTTGTCGTCGCCTTGTCGCTGTCGTGTCGCCGCCAAGAAACTGTAAGAAGGAAGAGAAGGGCCGCCGAGAATTTTTGGAAGAGGGAAGAAGTATGGTGTGGATTGTGGAGTGGGTGGACGAATTTATAGAGGAACTCGTCTCTTAAAGAGACGGGTACATTAATAAAGTGAACCCGTCTAAAAAATTTGAACGTGTCTCTTGAAAAGACGGGTTCAACTTTTTATCATTTTTGAACCCGTCTCTTGAAGAGACGGGTTCATCTTTAACATTTGAACTCGTCTCTTCAAGAGACGGTTTACCATAATTCCGTTTTACGGTAATTTTGAAAATATTTTTATTTTTATAATATTCTGTTAAAAAAATCCCAATAACTTTCCTCGTCACATAAATAGTCAGACAGATTGTTCGTGTTAAATTTAGATATTATGTATCTTAAGATGTGAGTAATTGGATTTAAGTTGTTTCACATCTTAAAAGTACAAATTTTGTATTTTTCTACATACTGATGGTGCAATACACTAATTCTCATGAGAATTAGTGTGTTGTCTCTCATGATGTTATACACTTGTCCCACATTGGTTGTAGATGAAAGTTTAAAAATTGGTTTATTGCTTACAATAGACTATTATAGCAACTTGTGTTAACCATTTTCGTAGAGTGAGGACGAATACGATGTGGTTGCTATATGAGCCCATTGTGTAGTCGCGCTTGCACGGGCTCGGGCCCGGGGCGTGACATAATGGTATCAAAGCTGATCACCGGCAGGAAACACATGGAGATAAGTGTTATGTGGAGCAAAGTGCTATGTGCGTGAGAGCCACCTCTTGAACCTGCGGGGCAAAGTGCTACATGACGGAAGCCACCTCTTAAACATGTAGGAGCCACCTCTAAGATTCCCATTGCTGGCGACGAGTATGCCACATTCTAAAGAATGAGTGATTGCAATGCTCTTGTACCACATTGGTTGCAGATGAAAGTTTAAAATTGTTTGTAGTGGTTTACCATGGACTTCTGTATGAACGTATTTTAACCATTTTCATAGAGCGAGTACAGATACGAAGTAGTTGCTACATAAGCTCATTATGCAGTCGCGCTTTCGCGGGCTTGGGCCCTCCCGAGGCATGACACATGACTTCGGCAAAAAGTGATTAGGGAAATTCATTTCATTAATCACATCGTATTGATGAAGACATGGACCATAAATTAAATGGAGCATACAAATAAACGAGTTGATTTCATCAAAGCTGTTATACAAGTTATATGAATGAATCTGTGTACATTAATAAATGTAGTACAAAATTTATGGGTGTGTATCTTAGGAGAGTAGCAAGCAAAAAAAACAAATGACTTTGTATTAGAAATGTCGAGACGAGATTTGGAATCTATGTCCTTAAGACAATATTGTCCCGCTATGGTGCTAATGGTTTACTTTGGCAATTTGTCTCCCAAGATACAATGTGATGCCCGGGGATTAATGATGTTAATCCCGATGTGGTAATAACCTTTAATGGATTTTAATTGTGGCAATTATGAATTAATTGCGGTTTCGGGACCCTCGGGAATTTTAAACCCGGTTCTTAGAGTCGTTGGATCCAAGGGATGAGACTGTATTCTCATCGTAGTGATACCTTGGAATTTGGTTTTTGGTGGGATCTGGGGTCCGGAGTACTTTGTGCTGGGGCTGGTAATGGAAATTGAGATTGTGAGGTAATTATTGAAAACATATGATATTTAATGAATCATGATGTATTTGTGGAGGAGTTGGTATTTTGGAGCTTTGGAGTTATATATACCAAATAGACTCGGTGTTCCGTCATTACACGGAATCTCCTCCCTCTCTCCCCTCTCCTACGCCTCCTTCCCCACCCATGTTTCCCCTCTTTTCTCCCTTGATGAAAATCGATGGTTGCTCGACTTGGGAGCTGAATTTCTCGAAGATAATAAGGTATTATTCATCCCCTCGCATTTATCTTCGATTTGATAGTGGTATGGTGGTGTTTGGGAAGGATTTGTGTTGGGTTTAAAGAAATGGGTTTTAAAGATTTTTGGGTGTTATATTTTGGGGTTGATTTATAGTCCCTTGTTAAGGGTTTATGTTGTATGGGGTGTGAGGATTGTTGTTGGGGAAGTTTTTGCAAGAAAAATGCCATTTTTGGCTGTTACAGGTCGAGGCGAACGATCCCTAGGGCGGGGCGATCGATCGCCGCGACGTTGTTGAAAATTTCAGGAAGATGAACAGTGAGGCGATCGATCGTCTCAAAGGAGGCAATCGATCGCCATGAGGCAGTAGCCAAAATATTGAGAGGCGACCGATTGCCTGGAAATGGGGCGATCGATCGCCCATGCCATTTTGCGAGGCGATCGATCGCCTAGGGCGAAGCGATCGATCTTGCTTGTTTTTGGGGTTTAATTTCATGTTGAGTTTTCGATGCATGCTTCGCCCGGGGTCTTTTAAAATGGTTAATCATCATGGATGATGATATAATTGGGGTTTGTGAACGTGCTTGGACACGTGGTTGCATGCTTGAGATTAATTATGGATTATTAATCGTGTTTAGCACATAATTCATCGGTCACGGGACCAAGGCAAGATTGGATTAGAACTACGGGAATATAAGGTACGTATAACATACGAGCATAGCCTATTATAATGTTGCAACTGTGAAATGCATGTACGTGGTATTAGCAATAAATGTATATTGAAATACATGGAATATGGTACTGACAATAAATGAATGGTGAAATGCATGGTATGTGGTAAATGCGATAAGTGAACATACATTAGGAATTATATGGTGCCGCATTCGGGCGAGCAATGATTGGATGTTGTCGCCGTTGAGCGACCATCGGTTATGACGCCGCTATTGTTGAGCGGGCGTGGGGTTAAAATGTCGCTATTGTAGAGCGAGCTTAAATATAGAACTATGGAATCATTGGCTAGATAGATGTGATATCTATGGTACCCTATTTGATGATTTAATCCCATTTGATTATGGAACTGGTGTAACAGGAATGGTTTAAGTTGATCAATGAAATGATCCTCTGGCTTTTGAGAATTTAATGGTTTGGTTGTTTTGAGAACAGGGACAATACAGGGGATCCGGATGAAAATGATACCATCCAGGGAGTATCATTTAAATTCATGGCATTTATATTCTTTAAATTATGAACTGTAATATTATGATTATTGGATTTGTGGTATTGGTATGCTCACCCCATGTGGGGGCTGTCTCTGTTGGGGCAGGTGATACAAGTGTAGCAACAGCTTTGGAGTTGAGCTCGGGCTGTTGATTAGAGGTACTTCCAGGATCGAGGTACCAGAGCTGGTTGAATAAGAACATAGATCCAGAGTTGAGATCGAGTTGTGCTTGGGAGGTGCTTCCAGGATTGAAGTACCAGTAACGGTATCTGGTAGAGTATTTTATACAGTAGTTACACTCTTATTCATTGGGTGCTCTCATGTGAGTACGCTTTTACGTGTATATGGAATGTATAAATGGGCATGGTTTTCTCTCTTCATTTATGGTTTGCATGCAATTAAATACGGAATTGCTAAATGCACAGAGAGTATGTTAGTGAATTATTAGGGTGCATACTATGAAAGTGGTTTTGATTGGAATGGTGGATAACATACGCTGTCTAAGGACAAGAATGGTGGATAACCTACGGTGGAATATTCGGGTATGATTTCCATATGATTACAAAATTTCAATTGATATTGAGCATGCAAATATATTGCAATTAGAGTCCTGCTACGGGTATATCACCAGCAATGGATCATAATATTTGCCGCTCATATGTCGAAGCGATGGTTAATGCCGCTGTCATATAATAGCGAGGGATATTATTGAACCGCCGATATAACGTAGTAGGATTTGTGGACTGTTGTGCTAGGTGTATGGAAATATCGGTGAGATTATACGGAATGGGCATCACTTCTTGAGTCCAAAGGGACAATGTGCATTGTACGGGGTCACCTCTTGCGCCTACGGAGCATGTGGCACATGCATTGTACGGGGTCACCTCTTGCGCCTACGGGGCATGTGGCACGTGCATTGTATAGGGTCACCTCTTGCATCTATAGGGCATGTGGCACGTGCATGGGAGGGCCTCTTGGGCCTGCAGAACAAGGCGATACATTTCTGATTATGCCGCTGTCGTGTTGAAGCGATGATACATGCCGTTGTCACGTCGAAGCGATGATACCACCATCATGTCGAAGCGATTATGCAGCTGTCGTGTCGAAGCGATGATACATGACGCTGTCCCGTCGAAGCGATGATGCCGCTGTCATGACGTAGCGATGCGATCGGGAATAAAGTGCTGCATTTAATGTGAGCCACATCTTGGGTCCGAAAGGAACAAAGTGCTACATGAATGTGAGTGTACCAGGTATTCATAGCGATGGTTTATTCCGCTATTCTATTGGCGATGGTTTACGCCGCTGGTTCATGCCGCCGTGTATTTATAGCGATGGTACATTCCGCTAGTTTATTGGCGATGGTTCATTCCGCCAGGTATTATATAGAGACGGGTCATTCCGCTACATCTATTGGCGATGGTTCATGCCGCCAGGTATTATATAGCGACGGGTCATTCCGCTACATCTATTGGCGATGGTTCATGCCGCCAGGTATTATATAGCGATGAGTCATTCCGCTACATCTATTGGCGATGGTTCATACTGCTGAATATCTATAGCGATGTTTTATGCCGCTGACTCTATGGCGAGTGATCATGCCGCTGATTTTATAGCGATGGGTTCTACCGCTATCTACATAGCACGGGATTGTACCGCCCACGAGCTATGGGTGTTGATTATGTACCACTATTGGATGACGGAGACAGGTATGCCGCTATTTTATTAGCGATGAGGTATGGTATATTACTGTTTTATTAGCATTATTGTGGATACCATACGTTTTAATATACCGTCATGTGTTTGATGATGAGATTATGGATGTCGTGTATCGACATATACCGTCACGTGGTTGACGGTGAGATTGTGAATGTCAGGTTTTGACATGTACCGTCAATGGTTGACAAGACTGTTACGCCGAGCAGGATTGCTCGATGAATTATTGGATGCATTGTACCGGTGAGTGTACACATCATGTAAAAGAGGTAAATATTTTCGAGTAGTGATACCTTTGGGTATACTCGCTGGAATGGCTAAGTTCAGGCGATTGGTGGTAAGAGTAGTCATTGAGGAAACTACTCGCTTGTCGTTGTGATGTGTGGTAGACATGGTTACACCCACCCTGAGGGTGTGGAATGAGTCCTAATGGATTAGGATTGCACCGTGGTTGAGCAAGGACACCGGGATGTCCATTATGCTTTGGTGTTTTAGAGAAACATTGGGTGATGACCCACTACTCTAAATGGATGTTACGGTATGGTATACCGAGTGGAACGTATGATACGTTGGTAGGCTTGATATCAGCCTATGGAGGCAGCGCTTTCCTAGCCAGATATCGTGGCAGTGATATAGTGTGCTTGTCGGAGCCATTATATTGCACGTTGGGACCGAGTTTGGTGAATCGTACGGTGATACGATGAGGGTTTATGGTAGACTCTTGTAGTCTCTGTGTGGCATGATGATTGAGGCATGGAGTCCCTCACGGGGACGTTTATACGTCAAATGTTAAGGGACTTGTACTGGGATGGCTCAATTCTGTTGGGAGTACCAACGTGAGTGTCGACAAGTCATTTTTAGCTTTGGTTGAGCATCCTTGCATGTGGAATGCAACGGGAGTCACAATTGGATTTGTGAGATATAGCTAGTGGGGAAACACTACTATATTGATTTTATCTCTTGGAGAGATTTGGATTGTACAGTCATGGAGACAGCAGGTATTGGTTGAGGGTTGATTGTAAATCAACCGGGGTAAGCCCTACTAGTGTTGGAGTAGGTGATGGCTTCGTACTTCCGGCGAGACGTTCGAGGAGGCATCTCTGGAGAGATGCCCAAGGATTGTGTAGTACTATGGTATTAGTACAGAGCATTGTTAGAATGAGTATATATGGCGTATACGAGTTTCGATTTGGTAATAGTGGCTTTGATGCACTATTCTGAACCAGTTGCGTATTTTGGTTCCGGGATGTGTTTTGGTTTAAATATATCCAGTTTTCCGAATGATGGTTCGAGGTTGGAGGGTCATGTATTCATGACATTTTCCTTATGAGGAAAGCGGTATTGATATACCTACCGATTGGGAATCTTTGGGAGATTCAACGAGTCGGTTTGTGTGGTGTCGATGTTGGAATCACACCATTGGTTGTTGGTCTGTCAATCATTATTCTCTGCGAAGTGAGAATAGCTGGGGATTGACAGTTGGTTTTGGAACTTTGGGTGTGATCGGAGATACCCGAGCCTATTGTATTGAGTATGCGTTGTGTTGGTACTTGGGCATGTATGTGGATACGAATGCCCGCGTTTCGGTACTTGTTGAGTATCGGATTAGTCTGCTTGGTTGACGAATCTCCGGTGAGAGATTGTGGCACTTTGAGATTGGTAATCTCGATGGCAAGATGTATTCTGATGAATGACCGTGAGGGTTGTGTTGACTTCCCCTGAGGAGGGATTGTCGTATCTTAGGCCCTGGAAATTCATTTCTGGTTAATTCGATAGCCTCCCTGTTTTAGGATTGTTGAATCCTAGGGTAAACGAGGGATGGCCAGGATCGGATTTGTTAGGTGTCGTGGTTGACACGTGTGGCGGGAATGCAATTGATTGTTCTTGCATGCCCTTTCGAGAACTTGAGACCTTGTGGAGTCTCGATAGTGTGTTTGGGACCAAGATGTGATTTCTTGGAACACACGGGTGTAGACATCTTTGGAGATGTGTTTTGTGTCTATTGGTGACCGTGAGTTGTCCGATCCGTGTTGCAAAGTGGCGCAACTACTCCCCTGTTGGAGATGGATTTGGAAATTGGGAACCGAAAGTAGTTCAGGTACACTGTTGTGTACTAATTGTGATGCCCCGAAACCAATTATATGCAATTTGGGCATTAATGATGGTCATGTGATTATTTATGTTGGTAATAAATTTATATGATGGGTAATGAAGTGTTAGCATGATTTAATCATATTGATTACCAATTATGAGGAAAGTATGAATTTAATGAAGTTGTTGCATTTTTTATTAAATGCTGGTAAAATACCATGTTGGAGTATTTTATGAATCATGTTAAGTTTGGGGTGCAAATTTTAATTAATCCACAATCCCTTTTTAACCATTTACCCATCACTTTAACCCCCCCACTTTACCAATCACTATCCCCAAATCACTTCCCAACTCAAAAACCCTTCCCATTTTCGAAATCCACCAAGGAAGGAGAAGGAAAGCTTCACAAAAACTTTGTTTGTGTGATATTTGTTAAGATTTGGAGCCTACAAGAGGTATGGAACCCTTCCTAAGTTTTTATGATGTTTGGTGTTGAAATGGGTTAGTTTTTGATGATTTATATGGGTTTGTTTTGGGTATATGTTGTTTATGGTTGGGGTATGGTCTTTGAAGTGTTTTATGTGGGTTTTAGTGGGTTATGATGTTATTGGTGTTGTAGGAAAGTTTGGATTTGCAAGGCATGAAGAGGAGCTTGAAAAATGCTCATTAATGGCGATTTTCGGAGTTCAGCATCGCCCGTTTTTGGCGATCGATCGCGAGCCTCCAGTGCGCGCCAGTAGCATTTGGCGATCGATCGCCACCTTTGGGCGATCGATCGGCGAGGCTGGCGATCGATCGCGCCAAAAGTGGCGATCGATCGCCAAGATGTAAAAATTTGAGCCTCGTCCAGTATGATCTCGCGATCGATCGGGCCTGGGCGGCGATCGATCGCGAGGTATAAAAATGTGTATTTTTGATGTTTTTGTGGGATTTTTGGATATTGGACTATGATTAGCTTCTAATATCGATTTGTATGGTTATATAGAACTATCCCAAGTACCCACAACCTCAAGGAGATAAAACTCTCCGATTTCTCCACTTTTGGGATTAAGGTACGTAAGAAACGTACGGGCATCGGACGGTAAACTATACTCCTACATATGATGTTTATAATGATGATGTTTATAATGATGATGATTTTGATGATGATGATTACGATGATGATGTCTATAATGATGAGTATGATAAGTAAATTATGATAATGATGTTTATGATAAGTAAGTTATGACGAGGATGTTCATGATAAGTGAAGGGGATACGATGTCCATGAGGATGATTATGATAAGTAACGATGATGTTTATATGATGTCTATATCATGATACGATGTCATGATATGGTAAGATGCCATACGATGTTATGATTGGGTGAGACGCCCACACGGCAAGATGCCATACGATGTTTATGATATGGTAAGACGCCATATAACAGGGTAAGACGTCCATACGTATGAATGTAAATCAGGGTCAACAAGAAGAAGTTAACGAATAACTAGCAAGTTTACTTAACTAAGATTTCATGCATTTACTGTTATGATTCTTTTATGATGATTAAGTAAAGATGTGCATGCTCACGATGTATTGTCCCTGTAGGTACACTTTTGGACAGAAGGCTCAGGGTCGGGTTGAGACAGTGAGCTATGAGGAGCATGAAAGGAATTAGGATACAGGATTTTTGGATAGTCTCTACTCTAGGAGTAGTATAATTCTATCGCTTTAACATTCATTTTGAGAATGTAATCAATTAAGTTTGAAATTTCACTTTTTGGCTTGTAATCTTATAGCTCAAACTACAACCTTAACCATACGATGTTATTAATACATGTCTAGTCCATTATATGTGTTAAAGATGATGTTACGGTAGGAGGACCCTACATTAGTGGTATCAGACCAGTGGTTAGATAACCCGGGAATGAGTGAAGGGTAGCATTAGCAATAAGTTAGCTAGGTGCTTACTTTCAAACATGTTGCATATGAAGTATATGATGTTGTGCTAACATGTTTTGTTTATCTAACGAGGTATTCTATGAACTGCTTTTGGGTGTTGTTATTAACCCTTGTCTTGCAGTATGGCAGCAAACGTGGAAGTGGGTGACGCTGTGAGTGTCAATGCAAGTGCCGGACGCACAAATCCCCTACCCTCGCCAGCCTTTGGCGAAGAACCATCTGAACAGCAATTGCTGCCTGGGGAACTGAGCTTGACATACCGACCCCCGACCTTTGAAGGAACGGAAACAGGGGAACAAGCTGAAGAGTAGTTAGAAAGAATAGAGCAAATCTTCGTGGAAGCTCCTTGTGCTAAGACGGCCTGGATAAGACTAGCAGAGTTCCAGTTGGCCAAGAAGGCGCTGATGTGGTGGAAGACCACAGTGGTAGAGCAAGAGGCTCAAGGTTATGAAGTAAATTGGAAGATGTTTCGAACTCGATTCCTAAACCGCTACTTTTCAGCTGCTGCACGACAAGCCAAGGAAGACGAATTTACTCACCTCAAGCAAGGTAGCATGTCAGTATCAGATTATGTTCTTCAATACTGTTCCTTACTCAGATATGTGTCTCATATCGCCACAAGTACGCAAGCAAAGATGAGGAACTTCATGAAGGGCTTGAGGCCGAAACTGTATGATAGGGTGATCACTTATGGCCCTACTTGCTTTGATGATGCACTGTCACGGGCTGAGTTAGCCGAGCTAGGAGTTGGTGCATACCCTGATGTCGTACCACCTCCAGCACCCCCTCAAAAATCCACTCCTGATAATTTGAAGCCAAGGGGTGATCAGTTCAAACCAAGAGGAAACACATCGGCGTCAAGGTTCAGTGGTAAGAGGCCCGACAACCGTTGGAAAGGAAACCGTAGGGATGACGCCCAGTCAGGAAGAGGACAGCCTCAGGGAGGCAGATTTGGGAAGGTTCTGTGTTCTAATTGTGGGCAACCACATCCGACAAAAGACTGCGTGGGATGCTATGTTTGTGGCAGCAAGGGCCACTTTGCTCGGCAATGTCCCAACCGGGAAGGACAACCGAACTCTACTGGGAGGCCTGCAGAAAGAGCAGTACAACACAGGCCGCCGGTTATGCCGAGGCAGTATAGAGGTCAGCCCATGGGGCCACCTCAGGGACAGGTTTATGCCTTGACGAGGGAGCAGGCTACAGCGGCTCCGGAGGAGGTTATAGCGGGTACGTGTCTTTTATTTACGCACCCTGCTTTTATATTGATCGACACAGGTGCTTCACACTCTTTCGTGTCGACAAATTTTGTGGAAAGACACCACATATGCACTTCTCCGTCGCCCACGCCTCTTATAGTCTCGACCCCCGCTGGAAGAAGTATGACTACTGATCGTATTATCTATGATGGCCTCATTTATTTTGAGGATAATGAGCTAAGGTCAGATTTGATTGTTCTGGGGATATCAGACTTTGACTGCATTGTAGGCATTGATGTTCTGAACAGGTATCAGGCAGTTGTGAACTGCAGGCAGAGGACTGTCCGATTCAGATCTGATATGGGAGTCCAATGGACATTCTTTGGGGATGGTTCTCGTTCTAAGATTCCGTTGATATCTGCTGTCAAGATGGCGCAATTGTTGGAACGAGGCCATACAGGATATCTCATATATGCCGTTGATGTTACGGAAATGAAAGAATAAGTAAAAGTTGAGGATGTGCCCGTAGTGGCGGAATTCCCTGATGTCTTTCCGGAGGAGATTCCCGGATTCCCACCAACGAGAGAGGTCGAGTTTGGGATTGAGTTATTACCGGGGACATCTGCCATTTCTCGTGCCCCTTATAGGATGGCACCAGCGGAGCTAAGGGAATTAAAGATTCAGTTGCAAGAGCTCCTTGATAAGGGCTATATACGCCCTAGCGTATCGCCCTGGGGTGCACCAGTTTTATTTGTTAAGAAGAAAGGTGGTTCGATGCGTCTGTGCATCGATTACAGACAACTGAACAAAGCTACAGTGAAGAACAAGTATCCACTCCCGAGGATCGATGATTTGTTTGACCAGTTGCAGGGTACGAGGCTCTACAATAAGATCGATCTGAGGTCGGGATACCATCAGATTCGAGTAAGGGAAGATGATGTTCAGAAGACAGCTTTCAGGACTAGATATGGGCACTATGAATTTCTAGTCATGCCTTTTGGGGGTGACGAATGCCCCAGCTGTTTTCATGAGTTTGATGAACAGAGTGTTCCAGCCATATTTGGATCAGTTCGTCATAGTTTTCATTGACGACATACTCATCTACTCCCGGACCGAAGAGGAACACGTGAAGCACTTGAGAACAGTACTCCAGATCCTTAGGGATCATCAGTTATATGCGAAGCTTAGCAAGTGTGAGTTCTGGTTGAATAGTGTGGTATTCTTGGGCCATGTTATATCTAGCAGTGGGATATCTGTGGATCCCAGGAAGATTGAAGCTGTTATGGAGTGGGCTGCACCCACTTCTGTGCCCAAGATACGGAGCTTCCTTGGTTTAGCAGGTTATTACCGACGCTTTGTCGAGGGATTTTCTAAGATCGCTAAGCCATTGACACAGCTGACTCAGAAAGGAGTCCCGTTCTATTGGTCCAAATCTTGTGAGAAAAGCTTCCAAGAGTTGAAGCGTCGTATGACGACAGCGCCAGTGTTGGTGATTCCTTCTGAAAATAAGAGATTTGCTTTGTGCATCACTACAAGGTTTGGGATGTGTGTTGATGCAAGATAAGCACGTGGTGGCTTATGCTTCGAGGCAGTTGAAACCTCATGAGACCAGGTACCCAGTTCATGATCTAGAACTGGCAGCCATCATTTTCGCCTTGAAGATTTGGCGTCATTACCTTTATGGTATGATGTTTACCATCTATACGGACCATAAGAGCCTGAAGTTCCTATTCACTCAGGCTGAATTGAATATGAGGCAAAGAATGTGGATGGATCTACTCAAAGGTTATGACTGTGAGATTGAGTATCATTCTGGTAAGGCAAATTTGATAGCAGACGCCTTAAGTCGGAAGGTGAAGAGTACTGCTGAGGACGTTATGTGTTTATCAGCTATGATGACTTCTTATTGACATCTGGGCTATGATTTTGATGTGGACGTGTCGCCGGTGCGAGTGTCGACCTTGTTGGCTGAGCCAGACATATTTGAAGCTATCAGGAAAGCCCAGAGGTTAGATGATGAAGTTCAGAGATGGTCATCGATAGTACTTCGAGGACAACCATCAAAGTTCAGAATGGCAGAAGATGATTCCTTGAGGCTGGGTAACCGATGGGTTGTCCCAGATACACCAGAGTTGCGTAGAGGAATTTTGGAGTGAGCCCACAGTAGTCGGTTCAGTATCCACCCAGGAGGAAGAAAGATGTACAAGGACCTATGTGGTCAATTCTGGTGGAGACGCATGAAGCGTGATGTTATGACTTTCGTCAAAAGATGCTTAATCTGCCAGCAAGTAAAGGCAGAAAGACAGAGGCCTGGTGGTGAGCTGAAGAGCTTGGAAGTACCTAAGTGGAAGTGGGAGCACATATCTATGGACTTCGTGACCCACCTACCAAGAACGGCCTCAGGATTTGATGCGATCTGGGTGATCGTGGATAGGCTGACGAAGGTAGCTCATTTCATCCCCTATTGTATGACTTTCACATACCTAAGGATGGCCCAATTGTATGTACGGGATGTGGTGAGGTTACATGAAATTCCAGTTTCGATTGTGTCTGACAGAGACTCAAGGTTTACTTCTCATTTCTGGGAGGGTCTCCAGACAGCTTTGGGCACCGAGGTGAGACTGAGTACAGCTTATCACCCTCAAACAGACGGCCAAACGGAGCGTACTATACAGACGCTCGAAGATATGTTGAGGGCCTGTGTGTTAGAGTTTGATACTCCATGGCAGGATGCGGTGCCATTGGTGGAGTTCTCCTATAATAACAGCTATCAGGCGAGCATTCAAATGGCCCCTTTTGAAGCTCTTTATGGTCGACGCTGTAGGTCACCGCTGTATTGGGAGGACTTGACAAGTAAAGCGGTCGGAGGACCGGATATGATTAAGAACATGGAAGAAAAGATTAAGATGATACGTTTAAAGATGAAAGCGGCCCAAGATAGGCAAGCAGCCTATGCCAATAAGCGGCGACGGCCGCTAGAATTCCAAGTAGGAGACAAGGTTTTCTTAAAAATCTCACCCTTCAGGGGTGTGGTCCGTTTTGGTATGCGGGGAAAGTTATCTCCGAGATATGTCGGACCGTATGAGGTATTGTAGCGTATTGGTACATTGGCTTACCGTTTGGCTCTACCGCCGTCTTTATCTGGGATTCATGATGTTTTCCACGTTTCTATGCTACAGAAGTATGAGCCAGACCCGTCTCATGTTTTACAGCCTACTGTATGATTTATGTTTAGTTTATTTATGGGTAAGTGCATGCGATTTCGAGGACGAAATCTTATAAGTAGGGGAGTAATGTGATGCCCCGAAACCAATTATATGCAATTTGGGCATTAATGATGGTCATGTGATTATTTATGTTGGTAATTAATTTATATGATGGGTAATGAAGTGTTAGCATGATTTAATCATATTGATTACCAATTATGAGGAAAGTATGAATTTAATGAAGTTGTTGCATTTTTTATTAAATGCTGGTAAAATACCATGTTGGAGTATTTTATGAATCATGTTAAGTTTGGGGTGCAAATTTTAATTAATCCACAATCCCAATTTAACCCTTTACCCATCACTTTAACCCCCCACTTTACCAATCACTTTTTAAAATCCCCAAATCACTTCCCAACTCAAAAACCCTTCCCATTTTCGAAATCCACCAAGGAAGGAGAAGGAAAGCTTCACAAAAACTTTGTTTGTGTGATATTTGTTAAGATTTGGAGCCTACAAGAGGTATGGAACCCTTCCTAAAGTTTTTATGATGTTTGGTGTTGAAATGGGTTAGTTTTTGATGATTTATGTGGGTTTGTTTTGGGTATATGTTGTTTATGGTTGGGGTATGGTTTTTGAAGCGTTTTATGTGGATTTTAGTGGGTTATGATGTTATTGGTGTTGTAGGAAAGTTTGGATTTGCAAGGCATGAAGAGGAGCTTGAAAAATGCTCATTAATGGCGATTTTTCGAAGTTCAGCATCGCCCGTTTTTGGCGATCGATCGCGAGCCTCCAGTGCGCGCCAGTAGCATTTGGCGATCGATCGCCACCTTTGGGCGATCGATCAGCGAGGCTGGCGATCGATCGCCAAAAGTGGCGATCGATCGCCAAGATGTAAAAATTTGAGCATCATCCAGTATGATCTCGCGATCGATCGGGACTGGGCGGCGATCGATCGCGAGGTATAAAAATGTGTATTTTTGATGTTTTTGTGGGATTTTTGGATATTGGACTATGATTAGCTTCTAATATCGATTTGTATGGTTATGTAGAACCATCCCAAGTACCCACAACCTCAAGGAGATAAAGCTCTCCGATTTCTCCACTTTTGGGATTAAGGTACGTAAGAAACGTACGGGCATCGGACGGTAAACTATACTCCTACATATGATGTTTATAATGATGATGTTTATAATGATGATGATTTTGATGATGATGATTACGATGATGATGTCTATAATGATGAGTATGATAAGTAAATTATGATAATGATGTTTATGATAAGTAATAAGTATGATAAGTAAGTTATGACGAGGATGTTCATGATAAGTGAAGGGGATACGATGTCCATGAGGATGATTATGATAAGTGACGATGATGTTTATATGATGTCTATATCATGATACGATGTCATGATATGGTAAGATGCCATACGATGTTATGATTGGGTAAGACGCCCACACGGCAAGATGCCATACGATGTTTATGATATGGTAAGACGCCATATAACAGGGTAAGACGTCCATACGTATGAATGTAAATCAGGGTCAACAAGAAGAAGTTAACGAATAACTAGCAAGTTTACTTAACTAAGATTTCATGCATTTACTGTTATGATTATTTTATGATGATTAAGTAAAGATGTGCATGCTCACGATGTATTGTCCCTGTAGGTACACTTTTGGACAGAAGGCTCAGGGTCGGGTTGAAACAGTGAGCTATGAGGAGCATGAAAGGAATTAGGATACAGGATTTTTGGATAGTCTCTACTCTAGGAGTAGTATAATTCTATCGCTTTAACATTCATTTTGAGAATGTAATCAATTAAGTTTGAAATTTCACTTTTTGGCCTGTAATCTTATAGCTCAAACTACAACCTTAACCATACGATGTTATTAATACATGTCTAGTCCATTATATGTGTTAAAATGATGTTACGCTAGGAGGACCCTACACTAATGGTCACTTTGGTAACGATGTATGTTTAACATCGATGGTTATGTCTTGGAGATATCATTGGGGCGATATCTATTTTGGAATCACGAATGATTCGTTTGATTTGCAGTTATGTTTGGCTGACTGCTTTTGAAATGGTTAGCATCGGGGAAATGATGACGTCTTTCTTTGAGTTTGTGATGGTTTGGGAGATTTACTCCATTCCAGGTTTTGGTGAGAGGTCGGTATCCTCGCAGTTGGTGTGTCGTTCATGATATGTTCATGATTCGACATTGTGGATCCGTTTGGATTTTGTAATTTCAGCAATACGTGGAGTACGCCGTGCAAATTTCGAGGATGAAATTTTATTAGTGGGGGATAATTGTGATGCCCGGGGATTAATGGTGTTAATCCCGATGTGGTAATAACCTTTAATGGATTTTAATTGTGGCAATTATGAATTAATTATGGTTTCGAGACCCTCGGGGATTTTAAACCCGGTTTTTAGAGTCGTTGGATCCAAGGGATGAGACTGTATTCTCATCGTAGTGGTAACCTTGGAATTTGGTTTTTGGTGGGATCTGGGGTCCGGAGTACTTTGTGCTGGGGCTGGTAATGGAAATTGAGATTGGGAGGTAATTATTGAAAACATATGATATTTAATTAATCATGATGTATTTGTGGAGGAGTTGGTATTTTGGAGCTTTGGAGCTATATATACCAAATAGACTCGGTGTTCCGTCATTACACGGAATCTCATCACTCTCTCCCCTCTCCTACGCCTCCTTCCCCACCCATGTTTCCCCTCTTTTCTCCCTTGATGAAAATCGATGGTTGCTCAACTTGGGAGCCGAATTTCTCGAAGATAATAAGGTATTATTCATCCCCTGCATTTATCTTCGATTTGATAGTGGTATGGTGGTGTTTGGGAAGGATTTGTGTTGGGTTTAAAGAAATGGGTTTTTAAAGATTTTTGGGTGTTGTATTTTGGGATTGATTTATAGCCCCTTGTTAAGGGTTTATGTTGTATGGGGTGTGAGGATTGCTGTTGAGGAAGTTTTTGCAAGAAAAAATGCCATTTTTGGCTGTTACAGGGCGATCGATCGCCGCGACGTTGAAAATTTCAGGAAGATGAACAGTGAGGCGATCGATCGCCTCAAATGAGGCAATCGATTGCCATGAGGCAGTAGCCAAAATATTGAGAGGCGACCGATCGCCTGGAAATGAGGCGATCGATCGCCATGCCATTTTGCGAGGCGATCGAGCGCCTAGGGCGAAGCGATCGATCGCCAATGCTTGTTTTTTGGGTTTAATTTCGTGTTGAGTTTTCGATTCATGCTTCGCCCGGGGTCTTTAAAAATGGTTAAGCGTCATGGATGACGATATAATTGGGGTTTGTTAACGTGCTTGGACACGTGGTTGCATGCTTGAGATTAATTGTGGATTATTTATCGTTTTTAGCACATAATTCATCGGTCACGGGACCAAGGAAAGATTGGATTCGAACTACGGGAATATAAGGTACGTATAACGTACGAGCATAGCCTATTATAATGTTGCAACTGTGAAATGCATGTACGTGGTATTAGCAATAAATGTTTATTGAAATACATGGAATATGGTACTGACAATAAATGAATGGTGAAATGCATGGTATGTGGTAAATGCGATAAGTGAACATACATTAGGAATTATATGGTGCCGCTTTCAAGCGAGCAATGATTGGATGTTATCGCCGTTGAGCGACCATCGGTTATGACGCCGCTATTGTTGAGCGGGCGTGGGGTTAAAATGCCGCTATTGTAGAGCGAGCTATGATATAGAACTATAGAATCATTGGCTAGTTACATGTGATATCTATGGTACCCTATTTGATGATTTAATCCCATTTGATTATGGAACTGGTGTAACAGGAATGGTTTAAGTTGATCAATGAAATGATCAACTGGCTTTTGAGAATTTAATGGTTTGGTTATTTTGAGAACAGGGACAATACAGGGGATCCGGATGAGGATGATACCATCCATGGAATATCATTTAAATTCATGGCATTTACATTCTGTAAATTATGAACTGCAATATTATGATTATTGGATTTGTGATATTGGTATGCTCACCCCGTGTGGGGGCTGTCTCTGTTGTGGCAGGTGATACAAGTGTAGCAGCAGCTTTGGAGTTGAGCTCGGGCTGTTGATTAGAGGTACTTCCAGGATCGAGGTACTAGAGCTGGTTGAATAAGAACATAGATCCAGAGTTTAGATCGAGTTGTGCTTGGGAGGTGCTTCCAGGATTGAAGTACCAGTAACGGTATCTGGTAGAGTATTTTATACATTAGATACATGCTTATTCATTGGGTGCTCTCATGTGAGTACGTTTTTACGTGTATATGGAATGTATAAATGGGCATGGTTTTCTCTCTTCAGTTATGGTTTGCATGCAATTAAATACAGAATTGCTAAATGCACAGAGAGTATGTTAGTGAATTATTAGGGTGCATACTATGAAAGTGGTTTTGATTGGGGAAGTTGAATATTATGGGGTTCTAATGCAAGAAATTTTATGGATACTTGTATATGGTTTCCTTCCCATGATGTTATGATTGTATGCACTAATGGCATGGATAAATACACTAATAAAGGGTTAAGGGCACGGGGGTCCTTACATACAACGACTATGATTTGTGATAGGAGCACTTCAAATCACAAATCCTTTAAACCACAAAGGTTTAAAAGCGTTCAATATTCAACAAGGATCAAGATCCACAAAATTACTCAAATTTTGATCTTCTATATGATGTGAATTTCTAAAATTACATGTCTAATTCATTCAAGGGTTGCTTCTTATATAGTATAACAAGTGGTGCCATCAAGAGACACAATTTGGAAGCATCCAATCATGAAAAATTGCACCACAATATGAATTGACACACAATTTAATTTGGAAGCATCCAATCATGAATGGACACACCATTTAATTCAATTCAAATTTCCAACAATCCCCCACATGAATTAAATTAATGCATGTATGTAATTGAGCGTTTTTAACGAACTATTATGGCATCTAGAGAGATAGCTTGCGGCTTTGAATCTTCTGTAGTAGTATTCAAACGGATTTACTTGACTTAATAGTGAACTTATAGTCTTGAACTATTTAGTCGTTGGTGTAAACTTAGACAATTGAACCAATACCATAACAAATCTAACATTCGCATTGGTTTCTTATGATTGTGTCCATTACGGCCATGGATCACGCTTGATTTCGTAAGTGCTTTCCAATTTTGAAGCGGCCACACTTCGCACTTACATAGGTGGTCTCCTAGAAGAGTATCCCGCTATACTCCAACATATTCTTATATGTCTTAGGAATCATTAAAGGCGTTTTGCCTATCCTTGTACCCTTTTTGCAGGCTACACACCTTATCATAGGAATGGGTTGGAGATTGATCTCCAAGGTGTTTATACAATCTCATAATTTAATTGTCCCTTTTGAACCTAGATCTTGGGATCTCCAGTCAACAAGGTTGGGTATCCACTATGAGATTTTGATTACAGGGTTTTAACCACATCCCATTCGATAACTTTCACATGATCTCTCGGTTAACCATTTCATATGCGGATCCACGGTTTCACATAATCACTTACGATTATGCCACTAGAGATCATTTTGTCATATAGCATTAGCACAACACATTTTAGTTGCATGCACAGGATTTTTCTCTAACAACTTATAAAGCCACTCGGCCGAAGAAGCTTTATATGTTTTGCATAGAGAATTTTCAACAACAGTATATTATTAGTTTTGGTAATCACATTACCTCATTAGCATCATTTTATCCTTTTAGGATATTTCCATCGTCGAATTTTTTTTTTAAAGCGTTGTTAACGCGTTATTTCTTACAAATTTCGAGACCAGATAAAATACTCAACTTTAACTCACAATTCATATTTAAGCGCATAGATTCTTAAAAATTACAAGCTCAAGATTCTATTTCTTGTAAACTTGAAATTTAAGAGCAAATATTAAAATTTGAAACTCGAATTAATCCTTGAAATTTCATTCTTCAAATATCTTGGAAACTTTAATTCCAAGCATTGTTCTTGATGCACATACGTCAAAATGTCTCGTCAACATTTTTCTTTGTTACTTGATGATTTCTACATTGCTTCCACAATGAGCATATCATCAATACACAAGCATATCTAGGCTTATGTGTGTACACATTTGTCACACTAGTTAATCTATTTGACAACATGATTTGTCAAACTCTTCACGTCTTTTATTTGACGTTTGTTATAACTTTACTTTGGCCTTTAATTCTAGTTTAGCCAAGCACCCCCACATTTCAAATATTGTAGGAAACTCTATTTTCCTTCAATCACATGGTTTTTTCATCCTTGCCTAACTGTGGTACTTAGTATATGTTGACATAGAATTGCAACCCCCCGCAACTTCGGGATAGTCACGAATTGCACTAGCGTTCAAACTATCATGTTTCAAGTTCTAAGTGTTATCGTCTTACAAATCCAAATTCAAGATTTTATTTCTTGAAGATTTCGGATTTAAGCGTACTTGCTTACAAAAGTTGAAAATTGGATAATATTCTCAAACTCGGTTCACAATTTGCAATTTAAGCGCACTAACATAGAAAACTTGAATTCAAGATTTTAAATCTTGCAAATTGATGTTATAAGCGTACTAGCTTAGAAATTTAAAATGAACCAATTTGAGATATTACAACGCCTAGTCGAAATTTGTGGCTTCGATTTATCACTTTTGTTTTAAGCGTACGAAGCTTAAAACTCAAATTCAAGATTTTATAGACTTGCAGATTCAAGCTTAAGTGTCAAATTCTTAGACACACAAGTATAATCAACTCACAATTTCTCATAGCAAAACTCATTTGCTAAATTTTATTGCAATCTCATTCTTGAAGTGTTTAAACACCTCATCGGCCTCATGTTTGCTTCATAGCAAAAAAGTCACAACAATATGATTATTGCCCACGAAATCGTTTTGATTCCACGCATCAATCGCAACCCTCTTTTGGTTGTCGATTTCATCTTCCATGATTGTAGGAGCATCCTCATTGAGGAACCTTGCCAACCCCAAGGTTGTCAAATAAAACAACATCTTTTGTTGCCATCGCTTGAAATCGTCCCATTGAACTTTTCAGGTCTTTCACCATGATGAACTGGAGTCGTTGTTGCACTCGACGAAGCCATTTGTTGCTAATATGTCTTAAGATTGTAGTACAAAATTTATGGGTGTGTATCTTAGGAAAGTAGCAAGCAAAAAGAACAAATGACTTTGTATTAGAAATGTCGAGGCGAGATTTGGAATCTCTGTCCTTAAGACAATATTGCACCGCTACGGTGCTAACGGTTTACTTTGGCAATTTGTCTCTCAAGATACAACGACTATGATTTGTGATAATCACAAATCCTTTAAACCACAAAGGTTTAAAAGCGCTCAATATTCAACAAGGATAAAGATCCACAAAATTACTCAAATTTTGATCTTCTATATGATGTGAATTTCTAAAATTCCATGTTTAATTCATTCAATGGTTATTTCTTATATAGTATACCAAGTGGTGCCATCAAGAGATACCATTTGGAAGCACTCAATCATGAAAAATTGCACTACAACATGAATTGACACACCAGTATCCAATCATGAATGGACAGATCATTTAATTCAATTCAAATTTCCAACAATAAATAGAAGAGCATGCAGACATGAAAAACTAACATGGTATTAGGGATCAAAACCTAATACTAGGGGAGCAATTTTTAACAAGGGTCCCAAAGTATTAGGCAGAAATTTCCTAGCAAAAAGGTAGCACACCTTGGTTGTGTGTCCATTGTACATGCATTCAGAATCGAACCGGAGCCAATGCAACAATTCAACTTTGACATCAACCCATCCAAATCTTCTCGGATGAGGCCCGCCGCGTGACCAATCGACCCGAGTAGTGCTCCTATTAGCATTCATCATCTCCAAATCAAGAATGTTCACCAAAGTTGGGAAATAATGCTCATCATTGTAGCATGGTGGGAGGCAAAAATCTTGAAAAACCTTGTAATATTTTTGGTCGGATATGATTTTCATGGCGAGTTCGCGGTGGAGCTCGAACCATTGAGACCCTTTCCTCCACTGCTCGATGGTGATCGTGGGCCACATTTGGCGGTTGTATCTGCCACGACCCGGCTTTCGAGGGTCGTCGAAGGAGGCCAAGAAACTGTGGTTTGTGCTTGTCAGGTAGTTGTAGATTGTGGAGAAGTTGTAGAGTGGAATGCATGAATCCGAGAGAAGCACAAATCTTTGGTTAGAGGGATCGAGTAGAGCATTCGCTAGAAGTCTTCTCTCTGCGTCAATCATCGATATGGTACCCCATTGGACTGGCTGCACTAAAAGAAAGATAATTGTAATAACTTTAACCGATAATTTTAGTTTATCATTGTAATATATCTTATATAATATTAATTGAATAATAGTTTATTATATGTTGAATTAAACTAATACAACTAAACTAATTATTTTTCACATGAAATGGAAATAAATTGATGAATTTTGATACAAAGGAATGTGGGTGTCAATATAAATTTTAGGAATTTTCTCTACTCTATTTGGTTAAAACTAGAAGGTAATATTAAAGTCCAAGTAATCTATTTACGTAAGTATATTCATATTATTAGAAACCTAATGATATAAAATTCTACAATTTAAATTTTATATATAATAAATAATTGTTTATTAAAAAGAGATAACACCCAATAAATAAGAAAACCACCTAAATGTAGGGCGTACATTCAGTTAAATCGGTTAACGCGAACCGAATTTCTAAAAGTGAATTAACCAATTTTTTTGATAATAACCGAGTTACCAAATTTTTTATTAAAATCGAATTAATTGAACCGGATAAAATATTGGTTAATTCTGTCGGTAATTGAATGAACAGATATTTTTTAAAAATAAATAAAAATTTGAAAAATAAGATATTTTGATTTTAAAAATTAAATAAATAAAAATAAATAAAAGAATTAAATAAATTTATTTTAACAAATTCATTTTTTAAAAAAATGTAGAAAGTTTAAAATTTTAAAAAATTCGGTTATTTTGGTTAACCATATTTTTAAATTAAACCGAAACCGAACCGAATTAACCAATTTTTTTTTAAAAAAAATAAAAACAGAATTAACCGAACCAAATTTTCAAATTAATTCGGTTCGGACGGTTAAATCGGTTTACCCGATATTTTGCTCACCCCTACCTAAATGTTGGTGCCCTCAATGCTTGATCGAGTTAATTATATATATATTTAGTTATTTAGGTGATCAAGAGTCAATACATTGATTTTTCATATGAATATTCCATTTTGTTGATAGGAATTCACCAACAAAGCTTATTTCAATAACTTTTGGTTTTAGTGTGGATCCAAATGCAATTTACCCAAACATATAAGGATTTAGATATGATCGAAGTCTACATTACCATAAAAATTAAACGACAAACCTGGCTAGGAATCCTTGTGCCATGAAAAACCGAATCCTCAGGCACAGACTCATTGTAAGAAGGATGAGCATAAACATAAATGGAGTGCATCCCTTCATATCCTCTAAAGAAATTATCCCACAATGGAGCAAGAGGCAATGGCCCCGGTGTCAAAAACATGAAAGCCACTTTTGGAACAAGAATCACCCTCTTCCCATCTCCATGATCTTGAATATCTGCAGAAACCCTAGAAGCTTTCCATAATAATTCATTATCTCTCATATTACTATGAAGAATCAGTGGCTGAGCTGGCGGCGGCGGAGGGGGAGGTGGCGGCGGCGGCGGAGGCGGCGGCGGTGGTGAAGGTGGTGGTGGTGGTGGTGCATGTGGCGGCGGTGGAGGAGGTGTTTGGTTAGTGGTGAAGAAGAAGCATTTGAGAGATAAAGCGCAGATGATGCCGATTGATACACCGATGGTTAGGAGAAAGAGGTGAAATAGTTTGTCGAAAAGAGAGTAAGATTTGAAGAGATTAAGGATCATAATTGTTTTTAGTTAATTAACGTTGTTCTAATCTAGAGATGGATGGATGTTGGGATTATTTCTAAGTATGATTTTGAGAAAAAGCTACGAGGAACCTTCATAAAGAAGTTTTAAGGATTTTGACTTTCATAAACTTGTAACGTAAGAGCCTATAGCACGATTGCACATGTTGCATGATTTTATGTCCATTGTCTATCTTGTTAAGTCTACGCTAAATTTGGTTGTTTATATAATGGTGTAGCTTATAATTGTTAGATTTTCTATTATATATTGGTACTATAATTTTTTTATGTCCCATATATATATTAAACATAATACTAATATAATATATATTATATAGAAATTATTTCACATGGCTTACCACAGTGCAATGCCCCGATAGATGCATCAACTCTTGATTTGTAATATTTCATTTTAAAAATAATGTTAATATTTTCTTGATATAGCTTTCATAAAGTTAGTATCGATTTTCATTTTTTATGTATCTGATCTTCTATTTATTTACACCTCAAGCTAAAAAAAACAATAGTAAAGTATTAATAAGATGATGATGAAAAAAATACATGATATTACAAATAAAAATGAGAGAACTACAAATAAAAATAATATATTTTGCAAATAAATCAAATAATATTAATCACGAATGCGATTTTTCTTATAGCATTTGGAGTGATTGTGACAGGTTGTTTGTTAATATTATGGCAGGTCACCATATCCCGGAACAACACTTTGATCAATCTGTTGGAGAGTCGCGGTCTAAGACAGGGGAGATAGCACGGACTTGTTGGGTTTTCCGTCCCCCGGCGTCGCATTCAAACGCAGCGGAAAAATAAGCATAAATAGATCAAGATCCAGGGAGGGACGATCTCGCATGATTCATATATTAGAACATGCAAATATCAAATATAATGCATGAAAGGGGATTACCGTTCACCGACGTGAATATGATGGCGGTGACCCTAGAGTCCAATCAACCTGACCAGATCTCCAAGCCCTCACCAGTGCTAGTGTGATGTCGGCTTATGAGAGTGTATTGTATGAAATTGTGTGTTTAACTCTAGAGATGAATCATTTATTTATAGGAGAGTTTGAGTCACATTGAGCTATGATTCTTAGGGCCCAACGGGCCAACCATTGGCCTATTGGCTTGCAGGGCATCTTATGTTAACAATCTTCCACTTGCCCAAAAGCCAACACAAAACTCCAAACTCATAATCCAAGTTAGTCAATCCAATTGAACAACTTGATGTACTACCAACGTACATAATCATGAGACATAAATATATCAAACGTTTTAATTTTAGAACTTTCTATAGATGAACATGTTCAAATATAGAAACTCCACTAAAGTGATGAGCTTTCAAAAATTAAATGCATCTCTTCTAAATCACTCAATTTGAGCACTTAACATTTAAGTCTCAATCTCATCGATAGATCGGCGGCCGGTTGATTGTGACCCAACGAGGCTCAAGTGTATTATAGCAGTAGGATCACAACCTTTGTGATTTTAGAAGTCAAACAACTTCTTGGCTTTACCCTGAATGCCCTATTGTCAATCATACTCCTTTAATAGACAATGGACAAAACATAATTCCAGCAACAACCTACCGATCGTGGGTAGCGCCTAGCATATGCGCTTCACGAAGACCTAGATACAAATTACTAGCAACGTACGAGAACCTGTCAGCCATAATTAGCGTGCAGTACATTCCTTTCACTCAATATGTCCCGATTGAATCAAGGGCATTGATTGATCGAGACCCCTTATGATTTCAATAACTATGTATTTGTTTCACGTTATATAATTCATTATGTGCGTATATGAAAAACTCTTTTTTCACAAGCACTACCCATTCTGGCCAGAGATTCCTTGAATCATATACAGAAAAACACATAGGACATCCTCGTTCATCAAGACCAGTGGTGAATCCCCAACGATAATTATAGGTCTCTGACAGCATCACTGCATACCCAAAATAACAACTTTATGACCTACATGTGATCAGTCATTAAATCAAAGTACACAACTATCTATCAAGATCGCAATGACGCCTCGGGTCATGAGGAGTAATGGTGCACAACTATGACTAGAAATTCTATACTCGACAAATAGTAACCACTTATAGAATTTCGAGTAGGGTCGTTCAGTGAACTCATTCCTAATGAGCGCATTTTAATGAGTGCTGACTTCTCTAAGCCAACACCGATGAAACACGCCGTACTACACTAGACACATCATGAATACCAGTCTCTAACGAGCATATATCGATGTCCCATTCTCGAAGGCTCATCGACCAGGAACATTTAGAAATCGCGGTCGATAATGTTTTCATGGTACCATCATATGCGTAACCACATTCTATGGATTGTATCAATCTCAAGGACTTCAACAATGAATCAAGATGCATGGGTAAATAGATGAAGAAGTGACATATATATTAATATTCAAAAAAGATTTGTCATAATAAGATTATAAGTACAATCAATCAACTATTGGTTTACTTAATCACATATGACAACTGTTAGGATCGGTTCGGAGTGTTTAGAGGGGGGGCGAATGAACACTCCTTTAAAAATAATCCTTATTGATTTCTCTCGGGTTAGTGAGTGAAATCTATTTCTTAATCAACTTATGAGCATAACAGACCACTGAATATAAGAGTGTGGAACGGTCTGTTCTTGACAAGTAAGAACGGCTTGATGGCTTAATGATTGTAACTTAGTACAAAATGAGAATAGACAGGATATGTTTCTGGAAGTTCGAAGGTGGTGTAATCCTTCTACGTCTCCCCTTCTTCCAATTAAGGAAGGATACACTAGAAGACTTTGAGTAATACAACTACTTGTACAACCCCGATTCAGCTGGATTTATCCCACTACCAGACTGAAACTCCTAGTCTCTTGATCTGTTCAGACACAAACTGTCTGACAGTTACAATAGAATCTCACTCTTCTATTTTAGTAAAATACAGAAGGCGGACTTATTTTGTCAATGCACACAATGATCCTATGATGATCAAATATTACAATATGTTGTGCTTATGAAAACTTTTAGCAGTTCGGCTCAAGAATATCTGGACTTGTAAGCTTGTGTTGTTTTTGTTTTTCTTTTCGTTTCTTGATTAATTAGTTGGCATTTGAGCTCTTTAGTTGCATCCTTATATAGTTGCTTATCCGAACGACATTATTTCCTTTTCTATGCAACTCTTGACTCTGTTCAATCTCTGAGTAAGCTTCAGTCTTATTCTTTTAGGCACTTTCCATTCTGGTCTGTGCTTTCGGCGTCTGTCAGGTAAGCTCTTCTTTGTCTTCTTACTTTTTAAGGTAATCTTCATTCCTTGGTCTTTTTCACCATTAATTGCATCATTAAATGCTTCAATAAATAGCCGTTAATGATTCGTACTGAAGAACGAAGCTTATTCAACATTGTCTGCTCTGATCTATTCATTATTTAGCTGATCTCGTGCTTCGATCTGGTCAGGCTGATTTTCATCGATCCGTTCTGATTTTGCGATAGACCATATCGGCGTGATCTGCTTTCTCATGGTTTTTCGGCTTTGATCGGTCTGATCTGTTTTGTCATCTTTAAAATCTGGAACTAACAAATTCCCCCTTTTTGATGATGACAAAACCTAGCTTCCATGTTTCTTATTCAGTCTTTTAACAAGCTTTGAATAGAATCCTTGCAGATCAATTAAGTCTTCTTGTTCAAAATAAATGAACATTGTAGGTTGTAGTTCGGATCGATTAAGTCATTTTGTTCAAAATAAATGAACTATTCAAAATAAATGAATGAGACTTAGATAAGTGACTGAAGGACTTTGATTTTATTGAAGAAAAATCTGATAGATACATTTACATGTCTGATTCAAATAGACATCTATTTTTTTGCTGAGGACTGCTGAGCTGACTTGAAATCCTTAATCTTTTCCCCCTTTTTGTCAGCAGCAATCTCCTGAAGGAAATCTACGATCTGCGTGAGCTGAGCGTAGATAGCATCCAGACGAGTGTCTTGAGCAATTAGGGACTTGGCGACGGAAGTCCGAACTTCAGTGGCCAGCTCGATCTGTTCTTTTCTCAGGCTGTTTTTTATGAAGCTTGCTGAGAGAACAGGTCATTCAGTCCACGCTGAATACCGCTTATGCTAGCCGTCATATTTTCTCTGAAGGATTCAAAATCCAAGTGTGTAGACCTTTGACTCTGATGAACTTCTCTGACTCGTTGAGATAGAGAGAGACAGTTATCAGAGAGTAGTTGAAGTGACTTGGCCAGAGATGAGGCTTCAGCAGATAAATGGCCCGGAGAGTGATCAGATGGTGACGTAGTAGGATCAACCTCGGCTTCAATTGGTACAAGTGAAGAGACATCAGATTGGCGTGTATCGGACTGGATCAAAGTAACTAAGTCCGTAGAGAATTCTGCCATAAATGCCAAATCTTCAGCAGACTGATCTGGACGAGTGATAGGTCTGGTAGGCTCCTTATCCTGTAAAGCTGCAACAATTGTTGACACCACTAGATCCGGATCAACGGAGTCTGGTGAGACAACTTTCGAAGGGGCGTCGGTTGGACTGTGCTGAATATGGGAGACTGAGTACGCCAGAGGGATGGAAGATGTGGGAGAGTCCAGCAAGACATCCATGGCTTCAGTCTCTGCTGCAGACGGAGCATTGGTCAGTGTCTGCTCTGCTGTATCAGAAGGAACTGGCTCAAAGAATGGTTCTGCCACAGATTTGCTCGCAGAGGGGTGATCTGGGCTGGGAACCGGAGTGGATATATTGGGCTTCTGTCGTTGAAAATGAACAGCCATGTGAAGAGTACGAATATCCATCTCCAGCAGAGCAATGACAGCACCGTCATCTTTGGCAGTCGGATTGTTGGCATCAAAATTCGCCTTTTTGGCTACAATGAGTAAGTTTGCCAGTCTGAGCCTGTGGTTAGCCAGGAACATTCTTTGCGATGTACCGCAATCCATACCTCATCAGTTTCTGTCCCTTTAAGGACTTCTTGTTCCATTTTGTGGAGTCTCTTTAGCTTGCCGAAGAAAATACCAAAATGGTTGATCGTTCTGTATTCAACCCATTCATCGAACACCACAGTAAGCTCCTTAAATTTGTCTTCAACATCTTCCATGGCGATGTCAATTGCAGTTTGAGCGGCTGACTTGGGGTTTGAAGAGAGGGGCTCAACTAGGACTGCTTTGCTTTTGCCAATGGCAGATGAGGGCTTAAGCCCTGATTGGGTGTAGTCCCCTAAGTCCTTGATAACAATTCCCTTGACCACAGGGGTAGTGAAAGGGACTCGGATGGTGACCCTGGGTACAGTGGGTGGAGCTGCTGAAGTTTGAACTTTTGAGGGTTGAATCAGAGTTTGGATTGCAAGGGTGGCTTTTGTTGAGGGCAAGGTAGAAATGGGTTTGATATTTAAGGTCGACAGAGACTTGGTGATCTGGGTTCTTGGTTTCTTTGGAGGAGGTTGGCTGGAGGTGAAGGAGCAGAGGTAGACCGAGTTTCCTCTGAGTCAGTCTGGACTGTCAGTTTGCGCTTGACTCTAGGTTTTCTAGCAGCAGCCTGTTCCTGTCCCCGTTCAATCTTTACAGTCACCAGATCAGAGGGAGTGGGTGGAGCACTTTTGGATTTAAGTAGGGCCAAACCCTTGGGGTTGAGAATCTTGAAAGGGTTAAGTGCAGACGGCTTCCCCAGCTCGATGTCCAGTGTCTCTAAGAGCTTGCTGAGGAAAACAGCAAAGCATACAGCTTGTTTGGATGCAATGACTGTTTCTAGCAGGACTCCAAACAAGATCGTGGACCAGTTCATCTTCTGTCCGGAGTGAATAGCAGCCATGGCCCGGAATTTTTCGGCGGTTACGGCGTCATAGCTTCCGGCTTTACCCAATAGTGGCTTGTCAACAATCTTACAGAGGACTTGAAAGTGAAACATCATTTCTTTCTTCTTGAAGGATGGCTGCAGTTTGTGGCCAAAAATAGATACTTTGCCTTGAAGATTGGTGAGAGTGGCTTGTGGAATGTGGCCAAAATCAGTCAGACCGGTGCTAGGAAGACCAAAGGTCTTTGACAGCGTTGCCTGAGAGATATCGAAAGATTTGCCCTTGACGGATGTGGAGATGAACGTCTTTTGAGAAACAGCATTGGCGAACAACTCTCGAATTTCTGATTCGTAAACCACCGTTCCACATTCCAGAAAGTTCCTTAATCCTGAGGATTCCACCGATTTGAACATAGAAACCATATCTGGATCTTCAGCCCTGTAAATTTCATCGAACTCAACAGATAGAGAGTTGTGAGTGATAGTGGCCATGTGAGTATGTATGAGGAATGTAGAGAGAATTGAAAGATTTGAAAGTTACAAACAGATAGCAGTAAGTCGTAAAAAGTGAAATGTGAGTGAGATGTACAGCCCGTTAAATAGGAGAAAGAAGACACGTGTCTGTATCTCGATGACTGATATTTAAGCAATTCAAAATAAACGGACGGGATGAAATAGAGATAAGGTGGTTAAAATTCGATCAGTCCGGGCTGTTTAAACAATTACTATATTAAAGACTGGTTGTAATAGAGCAGACAGATCATAGGATAATATCAGATTTGACAGAGATCGGTCTAAAAGTTCGGACCGGTCTGTGTCTTTCTGATTTTTTGTATTATCGTTCTGTGCTAGTTCACGGTCTTTAAAACAAAATTAAAGATTCCTCTAAAAAATCAAGATAATCTATTAAGCCAAGAATTTGACGAAAATAATTAAACTTGGCCTCACGAAGTGGTTTGGTGAAAATGTCTGCTGCTTGCTGGTCTGTTGAAATGTGCTCAATCCGAATTTCTTTTTTGCCAACATGATCTCGAATAAAATGATGTTTGATATCAATATGCTTTGTTCGAGAGTGCAAAACTGGATTATACGTTATAACAATGGCACTAGTGTTGTCACAAAATATCGGAGACTCAACAGCTTGAATGCCATAGTCTCTGAGCTGATGTTAAATCCAGAGCATTTGAGCGCAACAGCTTCCAGCGGCAAGATATTCCGTCTCGGCTGTAGATGTGGCAATTGATGCTTGCTTCTTGCTAAACCATGAGATTAATCTTTCACCTAGAAATTGACAGGTTCCACTGGTGCTCTTGCGATCAATCTTACACCCTGCATAGTCAGCGTCTGAATATCCAATTAAACTGAAATTTGAATCTTTGGGATACCAAAGACCAACGTTCTGAGACCCTTTTAGGTATTTAAGAATGCGCTTAGCAGCAATAAAGTGAGATTGCTTTGGATCAGACTGAAATCTGGCGCATATGCAAACTGAAAACATAATATCAGGCCGGCTCGCTGTAAGATATAATAGCGATCCGGTCAGACCTCGATACATGGTTACGTCAACTGATGTTCCCCCTTCGTCTTTATCTAGCTTAATTGAAGGACTCATTGGAGTTGACGCAGTTGAACAAGTCTCCATTCCGAATCTTTTGAGAAGCTCTTTGGTATACTTGGTTTGATTGATAAAAATACCATTGCTGAGCTGTTTGACTTGGAGACCCAGGAAAAATGACAGTTCTCCCATCATACTCATCTCAAACTGTCCCTGCATTAACTTAGAGAATTTCTCGCAGAGTTTGGGGTTAGTTGACCCAAAGATGATATCGTCAACATAGATTTGAACTAATAAGGTATGTTCCCCCATAATAAATTTAAATAACGTTTTATCCATTGAGCCGATTTGAAAATCGTGGTTCAGAAGAAATTGAGACAGAGTATCATACCATGCTCTTGGAGCTTGTTTTAGTCCATATACTGCTTTATTCAGTAGATATACATGATCTGGAAACGAGTGGTTCTGAAATCCAGGAGGTTGCTCAATGTAGACTTCCTCCTGAAGCTTACCATTTAGAAAAGCACTCTTTACGTCCATTTGATATACTTTGAAGTCTTTAAAAGCAGCAAATGCGAGAAATATTCGGATTGCTTCAAGTCTGGCAACTGGTGCAAAAGATTCATCGAAGTCGATTCCTTCTTCTTGTCGGAAGCCTTGTGCCACCAGTCTGCCCTTGTTTCTAACCACCACTCCATCTGCGTCTAGCTTGTTTCTGAAAACCCATATGGTTCCAATAACAGGCAGACCACTTGGCCTGGGGGTTAGTCTCCAGACTTGATTTTGTTCAAATTTGTTAAGCTCTTCTTGCATGGCCTTTATCCAGTTATAATCAGTCAAAGCTTCATTAATCTGTTTGGGTTCCAGATTAGATATAAAGGCGGCGTGAGTGAATTCATCCATCATCTGTCCTCTGGTTCTTATGGGTGCAGAAGGACTTCCAATTACTAGATCAGGTGGATGCCTCTTTGTCCATCGATAGCTTGATTCTGGATTATCTGGTCCAGATGGATTAGTAGTAGTAACATTATCAGCATCTGCTTTAATATTAGAGTTCAGAACCTCCGGATCGGCTCGATCTGGAAGAGCTTCAGTGCCTTGATCCGGTCTATCTGGTACTTCAGGTTCTGGTGGATTGTCTCTTGATCTATTAGCTACAATCTCATCATCACTGTTAGCTTCGAGATGGATATTTTCCATCTGATTTTGAATTAATTCCTTGTTACCCTTAATACACAAGGATTCATCAAAC
Organism: Haberlea rhodopensis; assembly: GCA_907163345.1. Classification (NCBI taxonomy): domain Eukaryota; kingdom Viridiplantae; phylum Streptophyta; class Magnoliopsida; order Lamiales; family Gesneriaceae; genus Haberlea; species Haberlea rhodopensis. The sequence goes on from CAJQUN010000443.1 coordinate 453,420, forward strand.
ACTACATGAACTGATTCTTCTACAATCAAGGTTCGATTATTGAAGATGCGAAAAGCTTTACTATTAGATGAATATCCTAAGAATTTCTATTATCTGACTTAGCTTCGAATGCTGTAAGATGATTCTTACCATTATTGTGAACGAAACATTTGCAACCAAATACATGAAGGTGAGAGATGGACGGTCTGTTACCTGTCCATACTTCATATGGAGTTAGATTTAACTTCTTGTTAATCATGGATCGATTTTGAGTATAGCATGCAATATTTACAGCTCTGCCCAGAACTTTTGGGAAATTCCAGATACTGCAAGCATTGTCCTTGCTGCCTCCTTAAGCGTTCTGTTCCTTCGTTCTGCAACTCCATTTTGTTGAGGAGTTCGCGCGGCTGAGAATTCATGCTTAATTCCTTGGTCTTCTAGAAAGGATTCAAGATTCTGATTTGAGAATGCAGTGCCTTTGTCACTTTGAATTCTATCTATACTTGATGATTTCTCATTCTGAGTGCGTTTCAGCAGCTTAATCAACTTCAGACCGGTCTGATCTTTACTGCTCAAAAATATAGTCCATGTAAAACGTGAGTAATCATCAATAACAATTGCACTCTCTGCAACTCATGGGAATCGAACACGCGACCTTGGCTCTGATACCAATTGTAGGATCGAGCGCTTACCGCTTTACCAATAACTATAGTTAAGGGTAATGGCGCAACATCAATCTTTTCAACCATACACTGGCACAAGCGCCACGTGTTCGACCGATCACAAAGCAGAGGCAATTGTTGAACCCCAACAAATAACAACAAGAGTATACCGCATTCCCCCTAACCTTGTTATTGGTATAGGACCAAACAAGTCCATATGTAATAGTTCTAAGCAACGTGAGGAAGATTTGGCATTCTTGTTTTTGAAGGATGATCTGATATGTTTACCCATTTGACAAGCTTCACGGATCTTATCCTTGTCAAAGTCGATCTTGGGCAGACCGACAACTAAGTCATGTTTACACAGGCTAGAGATAGTCTTAAAGTTGAGATGATTCAAGCGTTTATGCCATAGCCAGTGTTTATTATCATTATTCGCGATGAAGCAAGTAGGATTATCAGGTTGAGCGAAATTCCAGTTAATCTTATATGTGTTTCCATTTCTGATTGCTACAAGCATGGTCATACCGTCTGATGTTTTGATAGTGCAGGTGTGTTTGTGAAATTCTACAGCATAACCATTATCACATAATTGACTTATGCTAATTAGATTATAGCATAGATTTTCAACTAATAGCACATCATTGATAGTAATATTACCATGGACAATCTTACCCTTGCCGACGGTCTTACCCTTTGAGTTATCCCCAAAGATAATCTTTGGACCAGCGCAATCTGTGACTTCAGACAGCAGCTCGACGTTTCCTGTCATGTGACGAGAACACCCATTGTCTAAGTACCAGTCCGACACTTGTTTCTTCAGTACCTGTCATCAAGCATAATTACTGTTGGTACCCAATCCTACTTGGGTCCAGAACGGATTAGCCCTTTGAGAACCCACACCTAAATCAGCTTTAATGGCTTGTGTGTGTCTGGTGTGATGTGAGCTGATCTGTTTCGATGTTGTGTGTGATGATGTGTGCGATATGGAAGCCTTTGATTCTTATAAGGTAATCTATATCTTCGTTGAACTGGTTTTGAGTTATGGTAGTTGGATGGTCTTCCTTGCCTTAGATCTTGCACCTTTAGGTTTGGTCTAATAGACACAAAGCTTGCTGGTGCCTTTTCTTTGGCTTGGTTAACGTATCCAATTCCTTTTCTCAGACCTTGATCTCCGAAGGAGACTCCCGTTTGAATTGTAGGAACTTCGGTTTCATATATTGTGCTAGATCTAACAAATGTCATTTGTTTGACTTTGTTCTTTACCAGCAACAATTCATATTCATCTTTGGTGCAATCATTGATGTCAAAGCCTATGCCAGTGATGTCAACGGCATTTCTTTGTACCTCTTGCAATTCTTCCAGTGATGCTCTTGATTTTGTCCATGTTTTGAAAATATGAGAAAGTTTAGCATTTTGTGTGCTAATTCTCTTGTTTTTCTTCATGGAGCTGTTCGTAAGAGATTTTCAGCTTATTCAGCTCGATCTTTAGATTATTGCATTCATCCAGCTCAGAGCAGCTTGGTTTGATATGCTCATCTATTTGATCATTGGCTTTAGCTTTAGTTTTCTCAAATGATTCAGCTAATATTCTATAATCATTAGCCATGTCTTGCAGTGCAGACATGAGCTCTTCTCGTGTGAATTCATTTGAATCAAGATCGAATACCTCGTCCATTTGACTCATTTCTTCGTCTGCCATTAGACATTGGATTTCCTCTTCGCTTTCGCTGGATGAACATTCTGAACTTTCTGATTCTGAGTCAGTCTGAGCCCATTTGTTGTTACCTTCCTCTGCTACCAGAACCTTTTGGGACTTCCCATGATGATTTTTATGGTCTTTGTAATGCTTCTTTTTCTTTTCATCACGATGCCTTTCTTTTCTTTCATCTTTCTTCGGTCTGGTGCAGTCTGCAATAAAGTGTCAGGTCTTAGCACAATTGTAGCAAGCCTGATCATTAACAGCATCATCTTTTATCGATTTATAGTGATGAGAAGGTTTGAAATTCCGTTTGTTCTTAGACATGAATTTACCAAATTTCTTGATAAATAATGACAGCATCATTACTTATCTGTTCGATTGATCGGTCTGTTGAAGGGGTGGTTTGGTCTGGAATGGCTACCAGTGCTTTGTTTGGTTGAGAGATGAATGGTTCTGCTTCTCCTCTGGTGATCAGTTCAAACTCATACGCCTTAAGATCTGCGAACTGATCATGGAGTTCAACTTTGTTCAGATCTTTAGACTCCCTCATTGCAATTGTTTTGACATCCCATTCCTTTGGCAATGCTCTCATTACCTTCAGAGCGATCTCTATGTTAGAGTATTCCTTACCCAGACCATTTAGTTCATTGATAATGCCAGTGACTCTTTCATCAAACTCGTTTAGAGTTTCTCCAAGCTTCATTTTTATGCCCTCAAATTTTTGTAGAACTACAGTCAGCTTGTTTTCTTTAGTCTGGTCGTTCCCTTCACATAGCTGTGCTATCTTCTCCCAAATTTCTTTGGCGATTGAGCACATTTTGATCTTACTAAACATGTTCTTGTCCAATGTTTTGAACAAGATGTCTTTGGCTACGTTGTCTAGATTGGCTTTCTTCCTTTCTTCATTTGTCCAGGTGGACCTTTCTTTTTCGATCATCTGAGGCTCGCCACTTTGTCCTCCTAGTGCAGGATTTACTTTTAATATTTTCATTGGTCCGTCTGTTATGACGTACCACATATCGTCATCCTGTGCTGCCAGATGAGCTTGCATTCTGATTCTCCAATCATCATAATCTTCTTTTGAGAACATGGGAATCTAGTTGAATGAAGCCATCAATCCAAGTATCTTTGATGATTAAGACAACCTGCTCTGATACCACTTGTTAGGATCGGTCCAGAGTGTTTAGAGGGGGGCAATGAACACTCCTTTAAAAATAATCCTTATTGATTTCTCTCGGGTTAGTGAGTGAAATCTATTTCTTAATCAACTTATGAGCAGAACAGACCACTGAATATAAGAGTGCGGAACGGTCTGTTCTTGACTAGTAAGAACGGCTTGATGACTTAATGATTGTAACTTAGTACAAAATGAGAATAGACAGGATATGTTTCTGGAAGTTCGAAGGTCGTGTAATCCTTATACGTCTCTCATTCTTCCAATTAAGGAATGATACACTAGAAGACTTTGAGTAATACAACTACTTGTACAACCCCGATTCAGCTGGATTTATCCCACTACCAGACTGAAACTCCTAGTCTCTCGATATGTTCAGACACAAACTGTCTAACAGTTACAATAGAATCTCACTCTTCTATTTTAGTAAAATACAGAAGGCGGACTTATTTTGGCAATGCACACAATGATCCTATGATGATGAAATATTACAATATGCTGTGCTTATGAAAACTTTTAGCAGTTCGGCTCAAGAATATCTGGACTTGTAAGCTTGTGCTGTTTTTGTTTTTCTTTTCGTTTCTTGATTAATCAGTCGGCCTTTGAGCTCTTTAGTTGCATCCTTATATAGTTGCTTATACCAACGACATTATTTCCTTTTCTATGCAACTCTTGACTCTGTTCAATCTCTGAGTAAGCTTTAGTCTTATTCTTTTAGGCACTTTCCATTATGGTCTGTGCTTTCGGCGTCTGTCAGGTAAGCTCTTCTTTGTCTTCTTACTTTTTAAGGTAATCTTCAGTCCTTGGTCTTTTTCAACATTAATTGCATCATTAAAATGCTTCAATAAATAGCCGTTAATGATTCGGACTGAAGAACGAAGCTTATTCAACCTTGTCTGCTCTGATCTGATCATTATTGAGCTGATCTTGTGCTTCGATCTGGTCAGGGTGATTTTCATCGATCCGTTCTGATTTTGAGATAGACCATATCGGCGTGATCTGCTTTGTCATGGTTTTACGGCTTTGATCGATCTGATCTGTTTTGTCATCTTTAAAATCTGGAACTAACAACAACAATATCTTTCAGTTTCCCAAAGCCAACTACTCATATGTCTCAAGACCATCTTCCCAATATGCCTGACAGACACCAATCGTTGTAAAGGCTTTGTCAGTGGATTCACTATCTTTTTCTGTTGAAGCAATTATCTCGATAATAATGTCGCATCTACCATCTCTCTCATTAGATGGTATTTTCTAAATATATGTTTGGATACTGATGAGATATTGGCTATTCATAATAGCTCAATTGTTGTCACAGTACCAAGGACTGTGTCAACCGCACTAGAAATTACACCCAACTCTTGGATGAAATTTCATATCCAAACTGCCTCTTTGTTGCATCGTATGCTGCAATGTATTCAGCTTCAGTGGTGGAATCCGATGTGGTGTCGTTCTTGGAACGTTTCCAAGAGACATCACCATCATTGGGCTTAAATCACAAATCCGATATTGTTATTGTATCATCTAACATCCGATTGAAAAACCAGCATCCAGCTTAGCCTTCAACTTGTATTTCTTTTTCTCCTCCACTTACAGATCTAAAAACAATGAACATATCCTAAGTTCTCATAAGTACTTGAGGATTATTTTCACAGTTCTCCAGTGACCCTTCATCGGGATCTGTCTGATGTCTACTCATTACGCTAAGAACATACATCGGGCCTAGTACATACATAGCATACATTTATGCTATTAAAATATCGAAATATAGGTATCAATGTCATCTTTTCTTTCTGTCTCCTCTCAATTAATGCACATTGATCTCGAGAGATGAACACTATGACAATTGA